>QXEO01000291.1:9071878-9407926 GCA_007115705.1 Dactylis glomerata
TAGGGGATCTAATGGGGTCCTAGTACTCATCTCAGGATTGGCTAAGAGAGGGGAGGGCTGTAGCAAGATCTTACCAAATTATTTCCAATACTTTGGCATCGGTTTTCCTCTCCACCCCCAAGCACTAGCAATAAAGAGGGGGCGATGCTACAGTATTAGTTGATTAAAGAGTGGCTAGTGTGCTTGTGGAGGTCAAGACAAAGCAATGATGGTCAAATTTGAAGCAAGGAAATAAAAGGAAAAAAAATTAGATACAGAATAATGATTAAGGTTTAAAACCCAACCACACAACTTGGTGCCAAGCTTCAAAATGCACCAACAATTGCATAAATTGGTAGATTAGGTCAATAAAAAGAGAATTTATGCTTAGGATCATCTCCACTGAATTTATTTCGAAAATTAAAAGTGTGAGCAAAAGTGCATCTGATAAGGGTCAAATGGTCACTGATTTGATTAGGACAAGAAACATGATTGGAACAATTAGCATAAGGCCTCAAATGAGGTAATGGCAATGGATAGAATGGAAGAGCAGATGACAAGTAAGATATCTGGGAAGGTGAATTGTCATGGGTGATTAACTAAAGAATATTTCCAAGCCCCTAGATATGGAAAACATTAACATGAAGGAAGATAGTCTGCACACTAGGTGTTCGATGAAACGTCTGCAAGAAAATATTGTCCGACAATTGAGAGGAACTTCTTAGGGTTGGATGGGGATGGTTCCTATAACCTCAGGGGTGTTTTATTGGGCTAAAAAGATTAGTGCCAAAATCCTCAAGAAGGGTCCTAATGTCTTATGGTAAGACAATTAGAGTTAAGAAGATTTTAGGATTGAGAGGAAATCATCAAAATAGGTTTTATTTGAAAGATAGAATGAAAATAACTTACATGGGACAAAATATTAATTGATGGGTTCTGAATAGGTTGGGCCAAAGGCCTACCTAAGGATCATATCTACAAACAAGCAACTCATCAATGTCAAACAAAGTCACACGAAGTCAACTCACCACACATGGTCAATCATTTGTAGCTAATCTAGCATCACCAGAAACAATGGTTGAACAAGTGCTCAATGATGATCATGCCATGGTCAAGTTTGAAAAGAGTTTCAAATAAAGGAGTAAAGCGAAACTAGTGGAGACATAAACATCTCCTTTAGAAAGTTTTCTTAAAGGTGTTTGAAATCCTTTTATAAATATCAACAAAATATAAGTTTGTAAAATAGTGGGACCACTCTACTGTGTAGGTCCCAATAATTTTGTAAATACTTAGTTTTGATAAAAGCTTTGTCTCAAAGATAAATCTTGGCTCTTGTTTTGGACAAATAAAATAATTTGGTAAAGGAGAGGTTGCCAAGATAATTGTTTTGGAAAAATAACTAGAAGCATAAATAAAGGCATGATCACAAGGGCACAAAGATTGTGTTGGTTCACAATATTGTTCAACAAGCAACTCAAACAGACATCACTAACATAACAACCAAGACAAACAAGCAAGAAATAGTACTTCCAGAGGTTTGCACAAAAAGTTTTTGTTGGCCCTCATTTCTGGCTCACTAATCACTACTTAAACAGGGTTACAAAAAGTGGGGTGTTACAGCTCTTCCCCCCTTAAATAGAATCTCGTCCCGAGATTCCTAAGCGTAGTAGTAAGAGGTGCTGAGACTAAGTTAGAGTTAGGCCTCAACGGTTGCTCTTCTAACTCACCGGTGATAATCTGAGTTGCATCAAGGACTTGCTTTTGCCGAAGGTGTAGATTGTCTTCATTTGCTAAAGTTGATGGTTGAAGAGTTGATGTTGCCGAAAGTATCCTGTCGAAACCTCATCGGGAATTTTTTTAGGTTGGCGGGGTTAGGCTATCTAGTATGCCCGAAAAGATTCTTCGAGAGTTAGAAGGTTTTCAGCTTGCAAATTGAGGTCTTGAAGAGTCGAGGCTTCTCGGGTAACTTTTGTTGTCTTGGGGTTGTCGCTTCCTTCATGTATATTGATGGAGTCTTCAATTTGTGGCGTTGCGTCTTGAAGCTTGATGTTGGTGTAGACCTTTAATCTTGAGCTTGCCGTCCTCTGAGGATGGTAGACAAGAGCATTTATGCTTTGATCTTGATAGGCATGCCAAATCTGTCGACTTAGTCCTCTACGCTTCCTAATTACCAAGGCGTAGGTTAGTCCTAATAGAAACCATTCTTTTGGGTTGTCTTGCAATTGAGCTAAAAACGCTCCAGGTGGCAGAGCACCACCAATGGTGTGTCTTCCAGTAGTCAATGATCTATTTCTTCTTGTCTTCGGGTTGGTGGAGACCACTGAAAATCTTCTTGCTTCACCATATTTTTGTAGCCTAGAGGATCTTGAGGTATATTGGGATACCTTGTGTTGACTTCATCTTCCGAGAAATCTTCAGGTGGATTTATACCCATGGCATAAGTCAGTTTTGGCTTCAAATCCGTTAAATTTTGAACGAGCGAGTGAGTTAGTTAGAAAAATTCTTCATTTCTTCTTGTTGCTACCTCCCTTGGTATCTCCTAAATGCGGAGCCGACATTGATGTCTTGGTTTTGGAGAGTCTTCACTCTTCTATTTGCTTAATGGAGATCAAGCACGTGAGTCTTCGGGCTTCATGTGACGATAACGGGTTGATCTACAAAAGTTAGGCTTGGTTTTGATACTCCTATGCTCAATGTTAGTTGGCTGGTTAGAAGATTAGCAAGTGTTGGGGTGTTAAGAGAGTATTGCCGATGTTAGCGATCTCTAGATTTAAGGTCAGGCGTTCTGGATTAGTGAAGTCTTTGTCTCCTAGAAGTCCTTTGTAGTCCAGGCGGTTCTATCTTTTGCTTCCCTGACATTGTAGAGATGTCTTGATGAAGCTTGACGCACGTGGCAAAAATTGCCGCGTCGGATCTTGGGGAGGTGTTGCGAGAAGAGTTATAATCCACTCAAGGTTGGAGTTAGTGTTTTACTAATAAATTATCTATGCTACTCAAGCTGACAAAAATAGGTGAGAGAGAATCACACTTTAAAGAGATTTCCTATTCGAGGTTTTACACGATAGATGGTTTTTAAGGCCGAGAGGCCAAAACAAGCACAAGCACAAAGTAACAACACACACACTCAAGAAGCACACAAGGTAACTGCAAACAACATCAAGAACACACAACGTACTACGGGTACCAAGGACACCTAACAACTCGCAATACTTGGGGTTAGCTCAATCAAGGCAATTGAGATTGTCCTATTATTCCTAGGGTCATGGTTGGTCATAACTGTTGAGGTCTTCATTTTTCTTGACACGGCTTCCGTTGATATCTTGATGGTAGTTGTTGATGAACCATTTATGATGATTTGGAAAGTGCAGAATTTGAAGGTCTTCTTGCTCACATCACACGGTTGTGAGGTCTTCAGAGGGATTGTTGAAGTTCTTCTTATGCAACAATGTCTCGTGTCAGGCCTAAAAATTTCTAGTCAAGCAACTGAGGACTTGACCCTTGACGACTGCAAAGGTGCGAGTCCATGGAGGAACAAGGTCAATTCCTTGACCAAGCCATTGGTGTCAACCAAAGGCAAAATACTTGTCGACACTCTTCTTTCCTTGCAGTTGGCGAGGTTTGGAGATGTCCTTCTGAATATCTGCTCCATCTTGTGCTGCTAAGCTTCAGGTCTATTTGGGGTATAACATCCAATAATTTAATTTGAAGTGGAGGAGTCGAAAGAGTAAAATCTTCAAAAATCATTTAGAAATCAGAGAGGTAAGATTAGAAATTTTGAAAGGTTAAGTAAGGTATAGGCCATACTATTGGCTACTTAGGAGAATAAACTTTGCAATTAGTCTTAGCAAAATACTACTTTTCCTATCTAACGCCCATGCTAACTAAGGTCTCCTACAGTCAGGGTGGCTCTGATACCAACTCTGTGGGGACCCCGGATTACCCATCCGGAAAACCCGATATGCATACAATTCACGATCCCATGATCAGTGTGTCATGAATCCACATATCCGAGTTGATAACAGAATTACATCATCCATTACAGTACCAAATAATACTTACAATTGGTCACATGACCAAATATGATATTGCCACGCAGGGCAAGTCTACAACTAAGCAACGAATACCAAGCAGCGTTGATGACCCACGTCATGCCTACTACCCTACAGGCAACTGACTGGGAGACGTTCCTAGTTCGCACCGATGTCATAGTTTCCATCACCATCTTCATAAAAGTATTCCTCTAGGTCTGACCAAGTTAATAGCCAGGGACAAAGCCATGAGTACATTTGAACTGTACTCGCAAATCATCTAAAGAGAAGGAGTTTGATATGCAGTATGGCTGTAGCAAGGAAAGGCTCTACTCTAGTTTGTTTTCTTTGAAAACATACTTTCTTGTGTCAGTATAGCATGTCTAGAACCATGTTCTATGACTTCTCTATATCCTTATTAAAATCTTTTATAAAATAGTTTTAGTAAAAATCTCTAGGAAGGGGGAAACCCTTTTCATTTCATAAACCAGGTCAATCAAACATGACCATATCCATTTATAAAGCCAGGTCAATCACACAAGACCATCTCCAATTCCTCAGCAGTACCCTACAGGTACCCCAAACCAAACCCGTGCCACAGCAGTACCCTCCGAGTACTCCATCCGACACTTTCCTCCATTTTCTGAAAACCATTTTTTAAACCAAAACCGACATTGGGCAATGTAGTGATCTTTCTAACCGTCCATGACCGAGGACTCGGCTATTCGAATAGGTTTACACTCTGCAGAGGTTGTACATTTTACCCACAACATCCGAATACTTATCTTGTGGGCATCCTCCCCGCATAACAACATATGCCACGATAAGCACCCGATCGTAGTTTTTCACCTACCCACCTTAGCATAGGACCTACCACCTAGAGATGCACCCCTCAACACCGAAGCCCAAGTGGCTGTTTGACCCAGGAGTAGCAAATTCCCCAGCCCACTTGACCCTTCGGAACCCTGCCATCACTTGCAGGCATTTTCAATAAGGGCCCCTAGGTTGTAACCCTGCCACCTGAAAAGGTGACAATGCGAGCCTGAGTAACCGCTGTTACTCAGGGTGCCACGGAAAAGGTGTCCATGGTCGGACTGCCATAACATTTGGAGGCCCCATACCAAAGTGAACAAACTACTCTGCTACGCCCCGTCCTATACCAGGGTAATTGTGGTTGCACGGGTTAATTGTTCCGAACACTACAAAGAAACACCAATGTTTTTCTTATGAAAACAAACTTGTCTCCAACTCCTGGATATTCATCCTCCTCATTTTCAAACTCATTTTTGAAAGCCATCATTGGAATAATTTCCTATTCCAAGGTTTTCGAAGACATTTTTGAAATTTCATTTGGGTGTTCCCAACCTAGAGTTTTTGCTCCACTACAAGGTTTTCCAAGAAGGTCATGATGCTAATCATCAAGCCACTACCCAGGGGATAAGTAGGTGTCAAGAATGGTGTCATCCACATGGATGATAACAATTGACTTGTGGAGCCAAGTCACCAAAAATTGCTATCTAGAGACAAATAGCAATATATATAACCATGCATTTTCATAAATAGTAATAAATCATGCATAAGTAAAACTGGGATCAGAGATGCAACAAGTTTAGATGGCTTGCCATAATAGCTTGTCCCTGGTCTTCTTTCTGATACTCAAACACTTCCTCTTCCTCGGTACGCTCGGTGTCGTTCGAATCTAGCGCCGGTAAACATAGCAAAATATAAGCATGCCAGCATACACCAAGCACACACACCACAACAGCACACATTCCAAACCAAACAAGCATCAGAAACAAACAAGTTTAGATACTGAACAAATCTTCAAGATTTTAATACTATAGCTTTTTCTATCAATTAAGAGGGTTTCTATTAACAAGCAAACCCTTGTTTGCCCCCAAACAACTTACAGGTACATAAGTTTGCTCAAAACATGCAATCAGCATACCAATGGAAAGGTATCAATTTTATGAATCCAACAAAATTGGATTCACTCCAAAAGGAGCAATAGATAAGTTCCTACAATTTAAATAGTGCTAAGAATGGCTATAGAAGCAAAATATTTCAAAGAAATGTTCTGGAACGCAGAAAATTCCACCAGGACACTTTCTAGAAAGCTACTGTAATGCTTGAAACATAGGTGTTTGAATCAACTCAGAATACTATTTCTACTAGGTACAATAAATCAATTATTGCAAAATACCCAATTCACCTATCTTATTACTACATGAACTATAGACCTCCTAAAATAGCAAAACTAGTTTCTCAAGCCAGATACTTCTTTAGAGCATCACTGGAAATTGGAAACACACAATTTCACTTCACATATTTCAGATTTGGCTTTTTGAGTAAAAAGGGCTATATCTACACCATTAAATCACAGATATTCCACAGGGCTATAAAGATCATGCATGCAGTACCACTGGATAGATAACATCTTAAGAAACCTATAGAATTTTGAATCAACAATTTTGGATGCTCTGAGAATATTCCACAATTTTCTAAACCTAGCAGGTATTTTCAAAATAGAAAACAGATACTCAGGAAAAAAAAGGGAGAAGGGCCGTGGCCAACGGATCTTCCAGATCCGCGCTGGGCCGGCCCATTGTAGCTCCTACCGGTTAACGACCCAGAGCGGTCGACGATGACCTAAACTGGGCGGCGCCCGAGCTGTAGACAGCGAAGGAGGCCGGAAAGCTCACCGGGGGCTTGGAGATGACGAAGAGGAAACGGACCGGGATCAGTGGAGAGACATGCAGAGGCTCTCCTCGGACGCCATAGCCTCCCAGACGAGCTCGTGGACGGCGAGCAAGCGAGCGTTGATGATGGCGAGCTTCGCCTCCGGTGTCGTCGGAGAGGGCGACGATAGCGCTTTTGAGGGGAGGTCATCGGGTCAGACAGAGAGGATGCAGGAAATAATGTAGAGTCTTCGGTGGATCTCCTCGTCCTATGCATGCATGCAGGAGTGCTCGAAGTGAACAGCGCTTCCTAGCTCGACACCGGCAGCGGCTTCAGGTGGTCGATGACGGTGACGGATCCTGGTCTCCTGGGTCAAAATAAAAGGGCTTGTGAGATATAACTCTACCAGGGGATCACAATGGTTCATAGAGTAGAGAAGAGAGGGTCAGTGTTGACGGCAGCATCTACTTCTTCCCATCGGGGCCAAGAATAAGGACGAGCTTCACCCGAGGTGCATAGAGCAAGAGGCATTGCCCCCGTTCTTTGGGTGGGTTCTGGGTGAGAGAGGTGTGGAATGGCGCAGTAGGAGAGCTCGAGGCGCTCTGGAGCATTTTATCCACCAGAAACAATGATTGAACAAGTGCTCAATGATGATCATGCCATGGTCAAGTTTGAAAAGAGTTTCAAATAAAGGAGTAAAGCTTTTGTAGACTTTTCAGAAACTAGTGGAGACATAAACATCTCCTTTAGAAATTTTTCTTAAAGGTGTTTGAAATCCTTTTATAAATATCAACAAAATATAAGTTTGTAAAATAGTGGGACCACTCTACTGTGTAGGTCCCGATAATTTTGTAAATACTTAGTTTTGATAAAATCTTTGTCTCAAAGATAAATCTTGGCTCTTGTTTTGGACAAATAAAATAATTTGGTAAAGGAGAGGTTGCCAAGATAATGGTTTTGGAAAAATAGCTAGAAGCATAAATAAAGGCATGATCACAAGGGCACAAAGATTGTGTTGGTTCACAATATTGTTCAACAAGCAACTCAAACAGACATCACTAACATAACAACCAAGACAAACAAGCAAGAAATAGTACTTCCAGTGGTTTGCACAAAAAGTTTTTGTTGGCCCTCATTTCTGGCTCACTAATCACTACTTAAACAGGGTTACAGAAAGTGGGGTGTTACAATGCATGACGTTTCCAACTTATTTCACATCGCAAGTATCCATAAACAAAAGATCATGATATCAACTAAATGAGAGTAAGTGCAATGTTGAAAGTGTGCCCCATGACGGCATGGCTGAGCTAACTTACAACTTGCAGGCATAACATCAACATAAGAGAGCCACAATGGTCAAATTTATTAAAAACAGAAAAGTAAATGTGCCGTCAGGTCCGTGATAGCTTTACCGACTAATTTTCACATAACACAAAAATTTTAATTTGAAGGATATATAAAAGCAAGACAAATGTACTTGGAATAGCAAATTGCTAATAGGTATATATGGTGGACACATTGGAAAACTTTGGTTTTTGGGAGTTAGATGCACGAGTAGAGCTCATACTCAGTACAGATGAAGGCTAGCAAAAGACTGGGAGCGACCAACTAAGAGAGCAATAACGGCCATAATCATGAATAGCGACATAACAACATTAACCGAAGCATAAAGTGGCATCACAAGTCAAAAACAAAATGATCATAGAGGCTTATGGCGACTTGTTAAAGTCAAACATGGTGTAAGCATGTGCCAAGTCAACCCAAATAAAGCATCAAAGGAGAAAACCATAATAATATGCTCCCATATAATAAAAACAACGCCTGATTCTTTCAAAGGCACATTAAGCAATTTCAGTCATTTGAGACAAGTCATGATACAGAAAAAACTACTAAGCATACTATCAAAATAACATCAAGCATGACATGCAAAAGTCTAAGCCACAGTCTAATCAAGCTCCCATTTGTACCACTATAGTCATGAAACTTTTTCTCTTTTCCAACACCATTCAACCTTTTTGAATCAACTCTTAAAGATGAGAACCAACATAGACCAGAGGTCTAAATACACCTTGATACAAAGAAATAATAAGATCTGAACAAAAATCAAGGCAAAAAATGAATTCTAAACGTAGTACTAGAAAAAGAGAACACTCGTTGAACGATAAGAGTGAAAACTAAAGTGTTCTTGGCAATAAAAAATGGAGTGCATCTTCTCCAAAAGAAATTTACTGGGGTCCAACCATTTATTGCAGCAAACAAAACAAAATAAAACTAAAAGGGAAAGTAAAGATGCTCCAAGAAAAACGCATAGTATACGAAGCAATAAAAATATAGTGTCTTGAAAGGTGACCTGATTTTTGCCGCTGAAGAAGGGGTGCCTCGGGGCATCCCCAAGCTTTGACGCTTATACCTCTTGGATATTTCTTGGGGTGACATGGGCATCCCCAAGCTTGAGCAGTTGTCCATACTTCATCTCATCTCATCATTCTCCTTTCCCTACACTTGAAAACTTCCTTCATACAAAACTTCACACAATTCTATTAGCAACATTAGTGTAAGCACAATAGTAAATCTACTCTTTTGGTTTAATTTTAAACTCAAGTATAACACACATTAAAGCATAATCTACTGTAGCAACTTCCTCAAAAAATTTGTGATCAAAAGAACTCAAAAACAAAGCGATCGAGAGGCAAACACAAATAGTGGCAGAAATCTGTCAAAACAAAACAACTGACAAAGATCAATTTTTAGTAGGATCTTATTTTGCTCAAATCGAAAAGTGCAAAACTAATAAAAGTTTGGAAATAACCTGGGGCATGTGCACAAGAAATCGCAGATCAAAAAGACGTTTTGAGAATGTTCACAAATTTTTATGGTGCAGCGCAGAAATCTATTTTAGGACAGCAAATTCCCCAAATCTTACCTTCCTCCAATTAGAGGTTCTTCTTGGCACAAAAACGAAATAAAAATAATAAGGAGAGGTAATTATAGTAGTAATAACTTCCAAGACTCAACAAAAAGAAAAAGTACTGAAAAGAAACATTGGGTTATCTCCCAAGAGTGCTTTTCTTTAACGCCTTTGAGCTAGGTGCAAAAAGTGGAAATCAAGTATTTTCAAATGAAGCATTAAGATCAATTGCAGAAGTCTATTCAACAAGGAATTGTATTGTATCCAAATGAGTTTTTGAAGATCCCTTATGAACAACTCTTGGGTTCACTACTTTCATCAAAATGGTTTTTAGGAACAATCCAATCAAAATTCTTTTCCAAAGCTTCATGCAATCCTAAAAGTTTGAAATGTATTGGTACTTTGATGTCTTCCTTGGTTGTACCAAAAACATCTACATGTGAGCCAAGCATATTAAAACACTCAAAAACTTTCCTAGCTTCTATAACAACATCTCTAAATTCTCTACGCAAAGTCTCCAAAATAAAATCTTTCTTTTCGGAGTCTTCGATATCATGAAGCTTAAGAAACATTTGCTGCATAAAAGGATTAAGGTTAACAAACCTAGCCTCCAACATGTGAACTAAATAAGCAGCTGCAACTTCATAACTAGGACCGAGTTTGGCCAAAGATCTATCCTCAACATCTTTATGCTTACTAACATGATTAAAGAACTCCTCGATCTTATCTTTCCCAATTATGGAACCGCTACCTATTGAAAGGTCCTCCAGAGCGTACTTAGGGAACAACATAATGAAGTAAAAGTAAAAGCAATGAAATACCAACTATAAAAGGAACTAATTTTTTTTTGTATTTTTGATAAAAAGATGCAAGCAAAAATAAAATAAAGCAAAACAATAACAAAGTAAAAGATTGGAAGCGAGAGACTCCCCTTGCAGAAATCATCTTTCTCCCCAGCAATGGCGCCAGAAAAATTCTGGTGTGTAGTTGACGTGGGAGCATGTAGTTGACGTGGGAGCTTCTTCTTCTTCAGTCCCCGGCAACGGCGCCAGAAAAATTGCTTGATGGCGTGTAGATGACCGCCCAGTTGGGAATCCCAAGAGGAAGGTATGATGAGCACAGCAACAAGTCTTCCCTCAATATGAAACCAAGGTTTATTGAACCAGTAGGAGAAAGAACCAACTTCCAAAGGTTGATGCTCGCTAGCTTCGTTACAGCTCCAGAAAATTTATATATGGCACCTTATGTGGGGCGTAGCTTTGCACCAGCAGCAACGTGGAATCTATACACAACACAACCAAGTACTTTGCCCTAACTTACAGTGAGGTTGTCAATCTCACCGGTTTGCTATAAACAAAGGATTGAATATATCGTGTGGTAAAAGATACTAGTAGTTTGCGAAAATGTAAATAATGCGAATAAATAGTAAATGGTAATAAGAATGTAAAAGAATGGACCGAGGTCCACAGTTTACTAGAGGTGTCTCTCCATCAGATAAATAACATGCTGGGTGAACAAATTACAGTTGGGCAATTGATAGAATAAAGAAAGCATACAAATGTCTTGAGGATCACTATGAGATTCACTTGGGCATTACAACATAATACATAGACCATAATCTAACTACATCTATGACTAATAATCCACCCGCCGGATGTCATCCGAGCAACCGTTGGGTATTAAGTTGCAAGCAACAGATTATTGCCTTAAGCAAAGTGTGTAATGTAAACAATACAAATGTCCTTGAACATAAGATTGCTGTTTTCTCCCTAGTAGCAACAGCACATTTATAACCTTAGAGGTTTCTGTCACTCCCCTAAATTACTAGAGGCATGAACCCACTATCGAGCATAAATACTCCCTCTTGGAGTCACTGATACGTCTCAAACGTATCTATAATTTTTGATGTTCCATGCTTGTTTTCACAACATTTGCTTAGTGTTTCGTTACACTTCGTGGTATTTTTATGCATTTTCCAGAACTAACCTATTAACGAGATGCCACAGTGCCAGTTCCCTGTTTTCTGCTATTTTTGTGTTTCAGAAATGTTACATAGGAAATATTCTCGGAATTGGACGAAACAAAAGCCAGACGTCCAGATATTTCACGGAGCTTCCAGAAGACCGAAGAGGAGACGGAGCCGAGCCAGAGGGCGGCCACAACATAGGGTGGCGCGGCCTGGCGCTGGCCCGCGCCCCCTGGTGGTGTGGGCCCCCTGGTCCACCTCTGACGCTGCCCCTTCGCCTATAAAGACCCTCCGATGGGAAAAACCTAAAGACCTGATCACTTTTCCAGAAACACATCGCGATCCGCCGTCGTCGTCGACCCGAGATCGGCAGGGTCCAGAAGCTCTTCCCGGTATCCTGCCGGAGAGGGGAATCGCCACCGGAGGTCTTCTCCATCGCCATGCTTGCCTCCGGCGCGATGAGTGAGTAGTCTACCTTGGACTATGGGTCCATAGCAGTAGCTAGATGGTTGTCTTCTCCACCATGTGCTTCATGTTTAGATCTCGTGAGCTGCTTTACATGATCAAGACTACCTTTATGTAATTCTACATGTTGTGTTTGTTGGGATCCGATGAATATTGCTGTTATGATTGAGTTGATGTGCTGAATATTATCTTATGTTAACTCTATGTTGTTTATGATCTTGCATGCTCTTCGTTGTTAGTAGCTATCTTGGCCGAGTAGTTGCTAGTGACTCCAAGAGGGGGTATTTATGCTCGATAGTGGGTTCATGCCTCTATTTAATCTGGGGGAGTGGTAGAAACCTCTAAGGTTGTAGATGTGTTGTTGCTACTAAGGGGAAAACAACATTCATATGCTCGAGGGCATATGCTTTGTTTACATTACACACTTTGCTTAATGCAGTTATCTGTTGTTCGCAACTTAATACTTGTGGAGTTCTCGGATTGATTTGCCACAAGTCGATTATTAGTCATAGATGCAGTTGGATGACGGTCTATGTATCTTGTTGTAATGCCCAGAGTAAATCTCATAGTGATCCTCTTGACATATCACGTTGTCTTTATTCTATCAATTGCCCAACTGTAATTTGTTTACCCAGCATGTGTTATTTTATCTTATGGAGAGACACCACTAGTGAACTGTGGACCCCGGTCCTATTTCCATTATATTGCTATCACCTGTTTACTTTACTCGCACTGTTTACTTTATTTGCATACTACTATTGCTTTCCACTCGATACGCTCATTCCTTTGTTTACATCAAACCGACGAGATTGACAACCTCATCGTAAGTTGGGAGCAAAGTATTTGGTTGTGTTGTGTGCAGGTTCCGTGTTGCTACTAGTTGAAGACGAGTCGACAAGTGCCATAAACGTTGCACTTGTTGGAGTGTTAGTAGGCTAGTCAGCATCACCTTCTGGAGTTTGGCTTTTTCCTGGATTGACAAACCTTGGTTTCTTACTGAGGGAAAATTTGCTATTATACTCATCATACCTTCCTCTTGGGGTTCCCAACTGGGTGGTTATCCTACCCGCATCAGTCACTAGCATCTACTCGGCCAAGATATCTACTAGCAACGGAGAGCATGCAAGATCATAAACAACATAGAGATGATAAATCAATAAATCAACTTGACAAAGTACTCAATATTCATCGGATCCCAACAAACACAACATATAGAATTACACAACGATGATCTTGATCATGATAGGCAGCTCACAAGATCTAAACATGAAGCACATAGAGGAGAAGACAACCATCTAGCTACTGCTATGGACCCGTAGTCCAAGGTAAACTACTCAAACATCACTCCGGAGGCAGGCATGGTGATGAAGAAGGCCTCCGGTGGTGACTCCCCTCTCCGGCAGTGTGCCGGGAAAAGCTTCTGGACCATCCTGATCTCGCGTCGATGACGGCGGCGGCTTGCAGTATGTTTCGTGGAAAATTGATCGGGTCCTTTAGGTTTTCTCGCCAAGGAGAATATATAGGCGGAAGGGCGGCGTTAGGAGGTGGGCTAGGTGGCCCCACCACCTGGTGGTGTGGGCTAGGGGCTGGCCGCGCCACCCTATGGTGTGGCTGGCCCCTGGCCCCCCCCCCCTCGTCTCTGCTTTGGACTCTGTCTCGTGTCGGGAAAAATAAGAACTTCGGCTTTTGTTTCGTCCAATTCCGAGAATATTTCCTGTGTAGCTTTTCTAAAACACAAAATAGCAGAAAATAGGTAACTGGCACTGTGGCATCTCGTTAATAGGTTAGTTCCGGAAAATGCATAAAAACGCCACGAAGTGTAACAAAACACAAAGCAAATTGTGCATAAATGAAGCATCAAAAATTATAGATACGTTTGAGACGTATCATTCGCCCATCCCCGCCACCACACACCGAAGCCCGCCGCAGCCATGGCAGGGGAGAGCCGAAGTGGGGGTAGCGAAGGGCCGATTCTCGTCGAGGCCACCCGCCAAGAGGCCCCGACGAGCTACGAGGAGATGCCTCGCCGTCGCCGTCGGCCGCTTCCTCTGGCAGCGGCGCGGTTGACAGAGGGGAGCGGCGGCGCTCGATTAGGGTTTGCAGGTCGCCACGTAATCGCCTGTGGCGAGAGCGACAAGGGGCATTTTTCCTCTATACAAAACATAGCATCAGACCTGGTCATGCTCATCCCAAGACGTCCTAGGAAGCGTCGTATAGTTCATGATGCACTGGTTGAGCGCAGCTGGATCGCTCGCTTGCCCTCTTGCAGTATGTCCAGCTTTGGATCCGGATGCACGATATTCAGCTCTCGATGGAGCCGGATAGGATGATTTGGTGTTGTACGACTGACAACCAGTACTTATCCAAGTCTTGCTACAATGTCCTCTTCGAGGGGGCGCTTGTCATGGAAGTTGAACTAGAAGGCTTGGGCGCCAGCCAGGGTGAAATTATTTGCCTGGCTTGCTTTCCTTATGAATGTTGGACGGCTGAGTGGCTCACACACCGAGGGTTGCTGCACCCCGCGTATTGACCATTGTGCGACCAGTCGGAGGAGACTATGTCACACATTCTAACTGGATGCCCCTTCGCGTGATGATCTGGCATAAAGAGTTGTCCTAGATTCGATCTACTTCCATCCCGGCTGTCGAAGACGTCTTTGCAGACTGGTGGAAGATGGCTATATGATCCACCCCTCGTGTGCTCCGCAAGGGGACCTCATCGTTGATTTTTCTCACAGCCTAGTGGATTTGGAAGCATCACAGTGTAGTTGTCTTTGACAACTCCTGCTGCGGCTTACTTGCTACACGAGACACGGATGTGGAGTAAAATGGGGGCTTGAGCTATTCACCGGCTGCTTCCCTTCTTCTTTGAGTTAAGTTGTACTAGATGACCCGTTGCGCCACTGGCGCAACCGGCGGAAGCGGGACCTTTTTGTTGTCATGTATATTTATATTTGTTGGTGCATATAATATTTACCTATTATGTTATTGGCGTACGGAATTCAGTCCGCGCAGAATTTAGTAGCTTAGTGTGATTGTTTTTATAATCTCCAACTCTTGTTTTGTGGAACATTATTCTGTAGGTGAAACAAACATCGCAAAATTTAGTAGCTTTGTGGGGTTCTTTCCCTAATCCCTAAATCTTTTTATATTATTTTGTAGGTCAAACAGAGTTGGTCCGAAATTTATAGTTTACTTAGGCCCCTATTCTCTGTCGTCTAAAAGGATAAGATTAGTGGATTGTTGTGTAACAAAGATATTATGGAATTAAAGTTTATTCAAAGTATAATTCCAATAATCGGGGCAAACAAGGAAATTCTTGTTTGGCCACATGCACCCTAAAGCCTAAAACCCCTATTTCCATACTTGCAACATTTGAAATAATTTGAATCAAAATCAAATAAGTATAATTCCAATAACCAAGGCAAACGAGGAATTGTTTTTTGGCCACTTGCACCCTAAAGTCTAAACCCTATTTACACACTTGCAACATTTAATTGGATTGAGATCAAATAGCTTATGGCACATCAATGTCCTTGAGGTAGCAGCGACAAATAGCGTATGTCATTTGTTTATTTCATGAATAGACTTATAGTTTATCAACCTTGTCTATTGAAATCCGCAAATAGTAATTGTTTACTATTTTTCTTCAATAAATTCATACTTCAGTGCTGGTATCATGCAATGCAATTTGGTGTGGTGTCTAACTTAGAGCAACAAGCTTAGTCAAGAACGGGCAACAAAGCTGGGAACAAGAAATTAACGACCTATGAAACTGCAGTCAGTAGGCAATAAAATCTATAGTTCTATACATAACATATACACATCAGGTTCACTGGTATGGATACAAAACTGCTTAAGAATATGCAGTATGGCTTCTCCAGTCCATGTGTTGGCTAAAAAATCGTTATATTACAATGTAGCATCCAATATTTGGTAGTATTAACTCCATGCCCAGAAAAAAGATATTCAGATTAGGAAATAGAAGGTCTGCTAATAAGTAACTGCCGAGCTATAACCAGTGTGTAACACAATCGAGACTCCACCACCTTCGCTGAGAATAACAGAAGCTTCCAACAATAATACAAAGTACATAGAAATAGTCCAGCAAGAAATGCCCAGGTCACATTGCTTGGTATCAGGAAAACATATACAGTACTATTTAGAAATAGTCCAGCAAGAAATACAACAAAATAGCGAGAACGCAAAAAATGAGAAAATGATAAAAATTAACTTCAAGGTAGGACAGATACAGGAAAGCATATACTATTTATGAGATAACTCTGCACAGCTACAAGCTTATGTCAGTTTTAAATAAAACGGTGGCAGCTATCATTGAACATCACATGAGAACTCTGCACAGCTACAAGCTTATGAGATTTACACAAAAACTTGTGAGTAATTGCATGTACTATTAGGGAAGTGAACATTTGTTTTCCCACCTAATTTGCAAACCTGCAGCCATTCTTAGTTTCTTACAGTTCAGTTTTCATGGTGTAGAAAAATACAAGTCCAAATTCTGGAAACAATAAACTGCAGTAGCAGTAAATTGAAGGATATTTTTCGGGAAGCTTGTGAAGCACAAAATTCATAATCCGTATATGTTAAGAATATTAGCCTATTAGAAATATTCCTAGCATGTGTACCCCATACAGGGGCTAGGTTCTAACAACAAATTAAGCATGTCCATCTTATTATCTTTCTGTCATGTGTGCTAGATATGCTAGTAAGGCGCTATTGCAAAGGACCTGCTAGTAAGAAATGGATGAACGAGTACATGCAGTGGCATGAATCCACTTTCCACACCCAGTTTAATCCTAGTAGAATTTAACCAGATGTAATTTTCATATCTTAGTCTTGCAAACGTGGTTCCTTCGTAAATATAAAAACATATTTTGAAAGATCAAGTATGCAACACAGATTGGTTCTCTTTAGGTTCACAATTTTGATATTCTACATTTACAATACTAAGATATGAAAATTCCAACGATATCAGCCACATACTTTATAGACCATTGCTTTAATGTAATCCATGAATGGTAAGCACGACAACCTAAATTTCTCATCACAACTGCAGATGCAAAGATTATGACAATCGGTATTTCTAGATCATCTCGTGACAATGGGTTTTGAGAATACAACGAAATTGTCCAAGTTCAACTAAATATTTTCCTAAAATAAATCCTCAAGTTGTTCCTTAAATAATTGGGATAACACACTGTTACAACATAACTAATCTGAACCCTCATCTGAGGCACAACCATAATATCCAATATACACTGCTAAAATACCTTCGCTTCAGTAATGGAAAGTGACCACCACATATATCAATGATATGTAAATGGGGGAGGTAAATTATCTTTGATTGAGGACTAATTGTCAGGCTGCTAGCTGCTAGCTGCAGCTGTCATACATACCACAGCTACAAAAAAATTCAGCTCTTATATTCACCACGGTACAATGAAAATAGTCTGAATAATTTGCATAAATCAACAGGAGATACAAAAATTCCTGGCTTCAATAAAGCAACCACCACATATATCCATGATATGTAAATGTGGGAGAGATAAATTACCTTGACTGAGGACTAATTGCCAAGCTGCTAGCTGCAGCTGCCATATATACCATATGTAATCAAATCAACGTGAATTACATCTATGTAGCTATCACTGACACCTTTGTACAACGAAAATAAGCAGAATAATATGCAACAATCAATAGGAGCCAAAACAAGCAGAGCAGCAGGAAAAAAACGAGGAGCGGGTTCCAATAGACTATGCCATATACAGAAGAACGAAGCATCCTGCTTTTTTCCCTCAGCCGGCGAAGAAAAACAAGCAAAGAAGGCAGGAGAGATGAATGGTGCTATGGTCGGTGGTAGAGTGAGGAGGAGGCGACGAGCTGCTGCTGACGTCGTCATCCACCAGCTGCAGCCACCATCATCGACCACAGTCCAGCTGCATAGCCGCCTGTAGCGCTAGGGTTTGCTCTTGCCGCACCGCCGCTCCGCCGCCGCCTGATGTGGTTTGTAGCCGGTCCCTATCCCCACTGCCGCGGAGAAGGAGATCTTGATCTTCTCATGGCGGCACGACACGTCGGCGCCGGGGACTCCATTGGAGCGTCGCCGCCCTCCTCCGGCCGACCACCGCGGCCATCCCCGTCCGGCTCTACCCGCTCACCGCTCACCTTCCGGCTTCCGCGCCGCCACCCTCCTCCGAGATACGCTCCTGCAACGCCTCCTACCACCGACAGCCGAGGCCGCCCTGTCTGGCTCCGTCCGCTCGCCTCTCGAGAAGGCGCCCGTGGAGCGGGAGTAGCGAGGAGAGGCGGCTGAGGATTTTGGAGGGGGGAAAAGAGGCCTCGGACCAATAATGCACAGGATAGGAAGAGGAGCTACAGGACCACGTCCCTCCACCATGCGTCCCCACCACGTCTGGATGTGACATCTTCATAGTTTCACCTCTCACACCTAGAAATAACACCCATCCCATTGCTAAACGGACCCCACGTTCGCACGGGACCAGCAGCAGCGGCAGATTGCGAAACTCGATCCGTAAAATGAGTAAAGCAAGCGCTGACGACGGCATGTCCTGCGTACAGTGTGTCTCATCCCCGCACGTTCTCTGGTCGCAGTAAATTAGGAGAGCCAGGGAACGGCAAGAGATTGATACTTTTGTAGTAGAAACGACCCATCTCACCAACTAACGGGGCCCGCGGACCTGGGAACCAGACTCAGTATGAGAAACAAAGAAACGGATAGACCAGGCGGTGCCCAAAAGCTGTTGAAGGAAAAGGAACGAAAAGCACGGACGTGTGTACCAGATCAGGAAAGCTAGGTGACGCAGATGAGGCGCATTTCTTCATCCGCTCGGTGGCCCCGTGCACATTTGGACCCAACTGTCATTGAGCTATTCAGACATAAAACTGGTGCTAAAAGAACTAATTGATCCAACGGTTCCAGTCAAAAGCTGGCTTGGAAAGTTACTGCTGCAAGGTAAATGAACGAATCAGATCAATTTGCCCCTGAGAGTGCCCTGGGTGAACGAGTAGCCTCGCGGCCTTTCTAGGTAGAATGGTGATGGAAATGCAATTTTGATTTGGGGTGCATATGCTCTCTTTATCTAAAAAACAGATTTTAAAATATGAAAAAATAAACTAAAATTCCGCATGTATATAATAACATTCTATGTGCCTATGCCAAAGTTCCGTGGTAAACCGATATTTTTAGTGCCCTGTGTAAAAAAAAGACAAAGACATATCACATGTAAACTCTTATTTTCACACCGAATTTTATCTTTTTACCTGGCTCACACGAAAAGCAGATTTTTGAGAAACAACTTGGTGAAACAATTTGGTGACGTGTAGGTTGTGAAGAAGTCCACGTAATATATTTTTTAAAAAAATTAAATATATTTGAAATAAAGGATGCATATGCACCCATAGCCAAAATGCCGCGTCCCTAGTGTTCGCGCTTTTAGGCCTGACTCTTTCCTATCGATGAATTTTTTTATTTTTTATTGAATGGGGATGGGGTCTGGAAAGACCCTGAAACTGCTTCATTCCACCTTGTTGGTTACACAATTGTGAAAAGACCCTCAAGGAAGGGAAAAATTACAGTCAAGCCTGGCAAATGTGCAAAAAGGACCCTAGATGTAAAACAAAAGGCGATCCGATCTAGGAGCATCTCCTCCAGGATTCCAACGAGGTCGCCGAGCACAGCCACCACACCACCAGCGGTAGAGAGCAAGCTCGGACAAGGCCAAGCAGAGGGAGTGGTGCTCTACACCATTGGGTCTAGTCGGGACGTTGGAGCTTGCCGCTGTAGGCCGTCGGAGAGAAGCTCCCGTGAAGCTCTCAGGCAGATGGAAGAAGAAACCTCCACAAACTTTTAGGTCACCGCAACGGCGATCGGAGGAGAGAGGGAGGCGGAGCTGCTGGCATCAACAAGAGAGAGTCCAGCACCTCCGTGGAGCAGAGGAGGGCAGCGCGCCTTGCCACTCTCCCTCACCGCCATGGCCGGCCGAGAGAGGCAAGACCTCGAGCCAGCCACTCCACCGCACTACTCCTCATCGCCACCATGGCCGGCCAGGAGAAACACGACAGAGCAGCACCCTGCACCACAGGGAGGCCGACGAAGTCATCGGCTTATTGGGGCGGCGTTGGTCGACTGCGTCATGGCTGGCTTCAACCGACGAAGCATGGCCACATCGGAGGCAGCCCTAAGATCTGGATCTGGTCGGTCAGATCCAAAATCTCCACCGCAAACAGACAAAAAGCCCACTACTGCACTAGGCAAACTACAAGGACCTAGACTACCATCGCCGTCACCGTCCCGCTGCCGCTCTCGACCGGCATCGCCGGCGAGAGCGACGATGGTTTGGGCCGGCTCGCTCGAGAGCTCTCTGGTTTACTGTAGCCAAGAGAGAGAAACGAGAGGAGAGAATGATCCACCCCGGGGAGAGGATTGCCTTCCCGCCTATCGATGAATCGAAGTTGCACGTTTGCGAAAAATCTTTACTATTGGTTTCGAGTTGGTGGTAAAGCCACCCACTCGACATACATCATGTAAGTGACAAAAATACCCCTTACATATTACAGAGACATCAATACGGTATACAATCAAGGAAACACCAATCACAATAACACGGGTACATTAATTCCGGGATACAATTGACATCAATCACTGAGACATTAATTCCGAGATACGCCTGCTGAGCTCGAGCCTCGATGCCCCTCGATGTCGCCATTGGCCTCCACCCCCATCTTGTGTGGTTGAGCTCCTGTGGATCCCCTCTGTGTATCCATACGAGGCCGACGAGGAGGAGCAGCCGCAACAAGAGGTACAAATCCGCAGAGTAATTCTAGCAAAAAATTCATTATAATAATAAAAAACATAGACCAAATGTAGCAACAAAAATCTTGTATTGTAGAATGAAGCCAAAAAAAACGCATATCGACGCGGGTAACCTCAACCTCTTCCACTGCCCTTCCCATGAATCCCCGCATCGCTTCCTTGGAAGCCTCCCAGATCCTGATTCCACCTCACACCATGGCCAGCCAGCGCTCAAAATCACGGCCGACCGCCGACGGGGCACTAGTTCTCGTAGCACAGCAGGCATCTCCGTGCTCGCAGCAGCGCCCGCTGCCCACTCTACAGAGTATTTGTCGTCGTCGTGGGCTCCCCGCGTGGGAGCGATTGCGGACAGCGAGGTGGAGACGAGGGGCGCGGTACGACGGCGTGGCGGCGGCGCTCCGGCGAGAGAGCATATGCGGCGGCGCTCCGGCGAGAGAGCATCTACGGCGGCACTCCGGCGAGAGAGGATCCACGGCGGCGCGGCGGGCGAGAGATGCACAGGGCGAGCGCCTGTAGGGGACGAGCGGTGGTGAGCGGTCTTAGGGAATAGAAAGAGGAGGAGATAATGTGGGCCCGCGCCAGAACATGCAGCAACCGAGGCGGAGGATCCGTAGACAGCGATCCTCCGAGTAGAGGAGAGCATTTTCCAAAAAAGATTCCCCAATGTGACATCCCGAGCTCCTCCCATTACCCGCCTCCTGCCTCTCCATGGCGAGGGGCCATGGGGGGATGCAGGCGGACGTCCGCCTAGACGTCCCGACCTGTCCGCTAATCAAACTCGCCTTCTAATCATCTGAACTAAGTTTTTGCCATATACTCTCTCCGTTCGGAAATATAAGATGTTTTAGCTTTATGAAGTAAGTGTATCTAGACATGTTTTAGTGTATAGATTTGCTCGAATCTATACACTAAAACATATCTAGATACACTCACTTCACAAAGATAAAACATCTTATATTTCCGAATGGAGGGAGTATTAGTCTAACGGATGTCCGCCTCGTCCGCCGGACTGGCGGCCTGCATCTCCATATATTAGTCTAACGGATGTCCGCCTCGTCCGCCGGACTGGCGGCCTGCATCTCTAGGCCATGCCATATTGCCATTCCTCTGCATCGCGCCGGTCCGGCGGCTGCCTGCGTCTCCGGAAACCTTCCGTTCGGTCATGGGATACGCGCCGGACACTCTCCTCCACCGAGCCGCGGCGCGCCGCCCTCCTCCATCGCGCCGGCGAGGGTACGTCGGAAAGGAGGACCACATCCAAGTTGGTCCCGGCTCTGCGTCCGCCACGAGCAGCTTCACGGTGGTGCCGACGGGCAGGGTCCACGCGAGCAGTCGTAACACTGCCACGGATAAGTGGCAAAACCATTCTATTTTCCAACCGCCGTCTGCTACTGTGCTCCGTTGTGCCCGCCGGACGCCGCCATGCGCGCCCAGCGCCCCCAGGTCGCCCGCTGCCGCCATCGCCACCTGCGCTAAAGTATTGCCGCTCCTCATCCTCGCTCCAGCACTTCGCCAGCGCGTCGACTGCAACTGCAACGGCCGGCACGGGGCACTGCACTCTGGGGCGTTGACTTGCTGCTCTCGTTTAGGGAGCCAACGGCGGCGGCATCGACGGAACCAGATCGGGTGGAGCTCGGTACTGATTTCCTGTCTTTTTCGCACTCTTTGCTTCATGGTTACTAATGTAGCACGATTTACATGCCACGGTTTTTGTTGAAGTCTGTCGAATAAGGAGTGTAGTATGTTGACCAAGATGCAGCGATGCTGGGTAGGGTAAATTATGGTGAGTAGTGTCAGGGTTTTACGTCCTGTATTGATGTAGAGATAGGCCAAGTTGTGCATGGTGTTCACAAGTTTCTGTCATAAAAAACTTCAGTGTCCTGAAATAAGTGATGTGAGTTTCTTTAAATTTGCAGGTATCTAGACATGTTTTAGTATATAGATACATATGAATCTAGAAAAATTCACATCACTTATTTTTGGACAGAGGGAGTACAACTTGCCAATCTAACACATGATGCCAGTCTGAAAACTCTGGGCTTGTTTATAAACAATAGTATTTTTTAAATCAAACATTCATACTGTTCGAGTTTGCTTGCAATATTCAGATCTGCTGGATACACGTACTCCCTCTGTTTGGGATTATAAGTCCCGAGCTTTTCTAAAATGTTTGAAATTATAAGGCCTATCTTATTTATTGCCCTCTCTTCCTCAATGCATGTTTTCTTTTTTCTCTCTCTTCTCTCATGCATGTGAAACTATTGATGCATGAACTAATTAATGATAGGAGTTATCAACTTTCTTGGTATTAGCAACTTGGCTAAGAGGCCTTATAATCCCGAACAGAGGGAGTACCTTCGTGCATGTATACTTCCGTAATGGTTTTTTTATGGAAGCACAAGGTACATCTTGTAAATGACAAGAAATCGGCATAGTTGGGGTTGGTTTTGGCAAAATAAAATCATATTATATAGTTTCGTAGTTATGATAAGACAAATTGATGAAATTTGGAGAGTGATAATGGGAGAAACGTTTTACAGAGGTCTCCAACTTGACATAGGGAGCGCTTCCGTTGCAGTTTCGTTGTCAAGGCTTATGATGGTTGATCGATTTATAAGCAAAATTTGGATCATGTTAGTCGTCAGTTTTCATTTCAATGCACGGGCATTTATGCTAGTCCATACTAAAATATCTGAAAGATGTTATAATAGTGAGCGGAGAGAGTACTTTTCGCTTCTGAATTCTTCTGCATATTGGACCACCGCGTACACACTACTCCGCCACCGCTTCCCCCAAAATTTCCCCGCTTTCTAGTGGAGTCGTCGTCGCCGTCTCCATCAGCATCGGCGCAGTCCCACCACTGGAGCAGGATGCTGGTGGCATCGCCGCACCCGCCTCCCGCGCTGCCCTTTCTTCTAGCCTCGTGTGACTGAAATTTAACGCGCCGGTAAGAACCACCACCCAGCTTTGCTCCAATATGCCATTTTAAGCTGTTTTACATGTGCTCGCTTGGACACAGCCTCGATTTGTTTCCGTAATCTTATAAATCTGAACAGATAGATAATGATACAAGAGATTAACCAAAGCACAAATTCTCAGTTAAGAGTCTCGGCATCAGTTGCGCTGCAACAGTACTCTAGACACTAGCTTATTAATGGCCTGAACAGCAGCACGGCCAATTTTGATATAATTTTATTTACTACATACATAGAACAGTACTACAATGCTAGGGAGTAATTTTATAAGATCTCCTTGTACACAATGTTTTTCGCCAATCCTTTGCTTGCATGTTCTTCCTCGTCGGCAATCAGGATCTTCAGGCCATGCCTGTTTGTTACTCTGGAGACTGCCACATAGAGTTGCCCATGGGCGAAAACTTGCCTGGGCATGTAGAGGCCGACCTTGTTCAAAGATTGTCCCTGGCTCTTGTTGATTGTCATCGCGAAGCATACAGACAGAGGGTATTGCTTTCTTTTTAGCACAAAGGGCCATTTAGGCTCGAATGGTGACATGATGATCTGAGGGATGCATACCTTGTCACCAGTGTGTGCTCCAGTTATGATCTGCGCTTCGATGACTTTTTCTCCAAGCTTTGTGATTGTCATTCTAGTACCGTTGCATAGCCCTGCACTTTGGTTGATGTTGCTAAGAAGCATCACTGGAAGACCCACCTTGAGCTTAAGTTGGTGGTTTGGAAATCCTGGGTGCGTTAAGCTGTTTAAAAACTCTGTTGTGTACAATAATTCAATCTCATGGCTGTAAGACACTGATTTGCTCACACTGTCACAACTCAGGTACGTCACCATGTCACCTTGGATTTGACCCATAATATACTCATTGATCTCATTGACACTTTCGTTTAACGGACACAATATCGCCCTTTCTTCTAGGAATTTCTGTGTGTACAGATTGTCCTGCAGGTCAGGATAGGTACTTTCGATGATTTTTGTTTTTGAGTCATCTCCGTTTTGTAGCAGCAGGTCACTGGGGATACTTACGTACTCCTTTTCATCCAATAAACTTGTGTCTCCATTGCCAATTTGTAGTATCCACTTTGCAAATTCTGCAGTCTTCTGCTTCTCTTCTTGATCATTGGTCAGAGAATTGAGCCGCATATTTTTTGTCAGATTGAATACCTCAAAATGTTGCCAGAGGTATGAGCATTTTATTGACGCGCTTATAGTTTGCTCCCTTCGTCCTCTTGGCACAATAGGAAGGATTTGCCGGAAGTCCCCTCCTAGAACAACAGTCATGCCGCCAAAGGGCTTGTTGCTACTATTCTCATTTGTGAACCTGAGCACATCTCTTAGGCTCTTGTCAAGTGCCTCAAAGCATTTTTTGTTTGCCATTGGAGCTTCGTCCCATAGTATTAGTGATGTCTTAGTTAATAGATCAGACATGTGTGAACCTTGTTTGATGTAGCATGTAGATTGATCTGTTAGATTGATTGGAATATTGAATGCTGAGTGTGCTGTTCTACCTCCTTGAAGCAGAAGTGCTGCGATGCCGCAAGATGCAACTGCAAGTACGATTTTTCCCTCTGATCTTAGCCTTGTTGTGATAGCTTTCCAAAGGTATGTCTTACCTGTCCCCCCATAGCCATCCACAAATATTATTTTCCCTAATGATTGTTCCGCTGATTCTATTATTGCATCGAAGGCCTTCTTCTGATCTATATTTAGAGTGTTCATGATTTGTGCATGCTCAGCCGTCAACTTGTCTTTATCATAGTCCAGCTCTTCATTTATAAGCTTGTTTCTAATTTCATTCAACTCGGGCATATTAGGTAGCTCTATTCCAGGGTATTCCTTCAATGATTTTCCAGCTTGTCCCATTTGCTTTTCAATTTCTATTAAAGTGCATTCTCTATTGTGTGAAGGACTGAACTGGATTGGAAAGTTTATGATCCAGCTTGATGTATGCTGTATGTCTGTAGAGAGTGCCTCCCAGTTGGATTCCCATAACATCCTTGGGTCAGTAACCTCACAGTAACAAAGAATAGTTGCAAACAACTGGCGTAGTTGCACCCCAGATGCCCAACTCGATGCTTCCTTGATGCACTCAATCCACTCACTGTCATCCTTCAGAAATCCTAACGCATGGCATGCTGATTTGTATGATGAGTGGACGATTCCGTTGACAGTCCTGATGTCTTCAAATGTCATGCAACCCCTTGCAGTATTGAGGAGAACTCTAAGATAGTACCTTTCACCACTTGCAGGATGAGCATTGTAGATCCTACCAATTTTCTTTCCTCCTCTCCGCCTTTTCCACTTCTTCTGTTTCTCATACCATGTCCATTTTGTAGGAAACTCCAAGTATGTTAATTCTCTCGCATCTTCATGCTCTTTGTTTGTCTCCATCCACTCGGTAAACATAGTGACACCTGATCTTGGGCGCTGTATTATTTCGTCTAGGTTTGTTGAGTCAGGAAATACTACTTGTTGCTTGTTCTCCTGGTGGAATAATAGCCTCTCAACAGATGGTTCCTGGTACTGTAGAGGAAACCTAAATATTCGCCAGCATGCTTCAGTTGCTGTTATGTATCTGCATCTTAGGTACATTTTAATCTCATCGTTATTTTTTGTTTGGTCTGTTTCTTCAACCAGTGCTGTTGCTTGGTCATCTCCTTCATTGATATCCTTAAAGAGGTATTTGATTGACCTATATCGGTTACAGCACTCCACATTTATGTGTGCTTGGAATTTTACCAGCAGATCTTTGTTGTATGGTATGACGTATCCATTGTTCAACTTAACTCCTCCCTTATCTATTTGTCGGCCATCATCTCGTCTCCTGTATATTGGGAAGTTGTCTTCATCAACTGTCGTCTCATCACAGAATCCTTTTGGAAAGTACTTAGTGCACATATGTTTTTCAATGCAGGGGGACTTTGGGTTTGCATCTCCACATGGTCCGTGCATCATATAATTCTTGACAGCTTCATATGTTTCTGGATCTTTGTCCTTGTCCGGGATTTCAGCACATATAATTTCATCAGTTTGTGAGGGCATGAGACACTTTCCTTTCTCTTTTTCGTCAAGGAATATTAGTATATGGGCATGTGGGAGTCCTTTCTTCTGGAATTCTATGGTGAAAATAACTGCAATTTTTTTCAATGTGTTAGTAAATGACCGGTAATGAAAAAGTGCAAGCATATATTACTGATAAGTGGTAATTTATTAATACTTACTTGCTTTAGTCTTTCCAAAATGTTGTTTTCTCTTAATATCGTGCATTAGCTCCTTTAGTTTCATCATGAACACCCGAACTGCAATATCACTGCGTTCTGCTGGTTTCTGGTTCCCACCTTCATCTAGCATCAACTGAATCTCTGGCCATTTAGGGTTGCATGTGAATGTTACCAACAGGTCAGGAGGTCCAGCCCAACGACATATTGCCATCGCATCTTGGTAGTTCTGCTCTTTGTTTCGAGGACTTCCTGTAAAACTTGCTGGGAGTACTATTCTCCTCCCTACTTGCTCTGTCCACGTGTCTCCTTTTCTGAATGCATCCTGTAGTCCATCATAAAGTTCAGTTCTTAAATTTCCTTGATTATTTCTAATCCAACAGAGCCTATTCTGTTCGATGCATGTATATGCATCTACCACGAACTGCATTGATAGATTTCCACACGTTAGCAGTAACGTTGACTGGCCCGGGCGCTGTTGGAGGCGATATGCATAGTATTCCAGCATGGTGATGTATTCCTTGTTACTTACACCTTTCTTTTGGTTGTATTTGATTCCAAGTCTAAAACCATCTTCTCCGTATGGGAAGAGCAAGGGATATTGCATGGCCATGAATTTTGGATGGATTTCTGGTATCCTTTTAGGTTTCATATCTTTGTACTCAAGAACAATGTCACGCCCATAATGTTTTTTGGTTGGATCTTTGACTATCAATGCAGCAACTTCTGATATTGATGGCATGTTGTCTTGCCTCCCATCTTGATCTCTATTGCCAAGTAATTGAAGAGTGAAATTGGTGTAGTCATCTTCTTTAAATCTATCTCTTGCCATTCGGAATGACTGTGCCAAGGTGTTATTCTCGTTGAGCATGGTTAGTAGGCCACTGACAATTGATTCATCTAGTGTGGCATTACGTTCACCAGATCTTAATGCTTGTACCCTATTCTGGATCTCGTTCTTTGTGTCATAGATATACAACTGCTGGAAATGAGGCTTATTTCCTTCTGTGGGTAGCAGGGTTCCTATCTGGTGACGGTTCTGGCCATTCAGTCGGAAAACATAAGGTCCACGCCCTTTGTTTATTTTTTTATCCAAAGTCCCCCCCATTGATGTGAATGAAAACATGGAGTTGTAAGACCTAATGTTCTTTCAGTAGTTTGTCGATCTTTTTCCTCCGTCTCTTGTCAATAAACTTGTAAGGTATGGCGGTGGTTCTTTCAACGGTGGCAAGGTAACATCTCCTCGTTTGCAGCATATTCCAAAGGATGGCTTCTTAATTCCATAAGATTGTATTCTTTCTCCGTGCCACATAAGTGCATGGCAATGTTGACAGATGCATGTTGGCCCCCCAAAGTTCCATATTTTACTGGCATTGAAGTTATTGTTTTTGCTTATTTCATTGCTATTGCTTCTGGCACGTTTTCTGCTCCTCTTGAGTTGAATTTGTGCTTTCCTCTTCATTCGGGATGCTCTTGTTAGTTCGTCCCATCGTCTTAGTTTCACCTTTTGTTCGGCCACTATTGCACTGTCTACAACTGATGAGTCTATGAGTAGTGCTGGTCCATGATTTGAATTTGCTCTAAACACTAGGCACTTTCTGCAGGTACATAATTTTCCCAATCTCCACTTCAGTGTTTGTTGATTCTGTATAGCTGATGGCACTGGCAGGTAGGGCATCCATTTCTTTGCTTTCATTTCCACTAGTTTGAGTTCGCTTAGTTCCTCTCCTGAGTTGAATATATTATTCCCTCTTTAGCAGTGATGTGTTTTCTCCTTATAAAGCTTCCCAATCCATTTTTGCTTGCACTTCTGCTCCCCTCGAGTTCATTGCTCTTCCGATAGAGTATGCAGTGATCCTTAATTATATTGGTATTCCTACTCTTTCCGCTCTTCCTGAGTTCTGGTCATACTTTTGTTTCAGACAAGCTTTCTATTAATTCTTCTGTTGGCCATTGCTCTGCTGCACACAAGTGAGAATGTCTTAGATTGACTGGAGCAGAAGAATGTGCTAAATAAACAAAAGCATCTAGGATGCATGAAAGATCTTCCGGGCTCAACACTTCTAGTGAATTATATAGGCCAAACAGAAAATTGAGTTAGCTAATACAAAACTCTTCAAAAAAATTATAATAAACCAAGGTAAGTCCTGCAGAAGTTGGCAACAGTTAAAATGCAGAAGATATAAATTTCAAATTAGACCCAGGTTTTACCTACTTGAGTTAATTTTCTAGTGAGTGGCTAGTTCTCAGTCGACTGAGAAAAATGACTAGTTCACAGTCGACTGAGAATTGACTTGGGGTGATGTTCACTGAATCGCAGTTGCAACCCATGTTGCAACTTATAACTAGCACAAATCATGAAGCAATTTGACGGCCCGCCGCATTTTCTTAGTCGCAACTCATATGCAAGTAGTAAATCTCAATTGCAACCCTATGTGCAACTGGGAAAGTCTAACCATAAGTTGCAACTGGGATAACCTCATGAGAGATCTACGACTCACGCCGACTTCGTTGGGCGCGGATGGGGTCTCCTGGCGCATGGAGGCCTCTGGAGTTTACTCTGCTAGGTCCATGTACCTACGTCTGTCGCAGGGAGCGGCTGTCACACATTTCAAGGAGGTGTGGCGTACTAGAGTTCCTCCAAGAATTCGGGTCTTCCTTTTGGCAGCTTATCCATAGCAAGCTCCCTTGCTCAGATCAAGTCGCTAAACGGAATGGACCCTCGAACGGGGAGTGTTCGCTGTGCGGGGAGCTGGAGGACTGCAACCATATTTTCTTTAACTGCTTCCTCGCGAAATTCATGTGGGCAGCGGTTCGGGAACTGCTCCACTGTGATTGAAACCCTGCAGGGATAGGGGAATTCCTTGCCATTGCCCAGGGTCTAACAGGCGCGTATCGTAGGCTAGTTTAGTTTGCTTTTGCCGCCCTTTGTTGGACCCTTTGGACGATCAGGAATAAACTTACTATTGAAGGCTCTATCATTGGCAAACCGGCTGACGCACTCTATAAAATGACTATCTTTATGCAGCAATGGAGGACGCTGGTCAAGTCGAAGGATAGAGAGCTCTTGGACGTGGCGGTGGGAGGGATCCGGCGTCTCCACTCCGCACTTCTTGTAGGCGAACAGCAAAGCTAGGGATTTATGCATTCTTGTATCAGCTGTCTGTATTTTGCACCTTCTTATTCCGCATTTCCTGCTGAGTGTGTGCTTGTAACTGGGTTGGGGAACCCGTATGCTTGGAACCTGTCATTTGTATGCGTGTGATTATGCCGTTCGTGGCTTTATTAATTTAAAGCCGGGCCGAGGGCCTTAAGTTTTAAAAACTTATGGTTAGCACGGCAATCCAACGGTCAAGTTAATTCTCAGTCGACTTAAAATTAGTAAAACCGAATTTTCTAACTTGTCCGCTTCAGTCATTTGTTCCCTCCAGTATAGGACAAAGCTTTTGGCAGAATAGGCAGACAGTCATGTAATTAGTGATGCATGTGACCGGATAGCATAGTGCAAAAAAACCAACCAAGTTAGTTGTAACGAAGCATAGTTTCAAACCAAATGCTTCTGCTCGCATTCTAGAGCAAAAGTGAAAAATGTTTAGCGGTGTTTGTTGTTAATTTCCTTGAGAGCAACCCAAAACAGTAAAAGATCAGTAATTGAAATCTCAGGACAGCAGTATATGTTCTAGATATGCATCAACTATCTAGTCAAGAGAAAAACTTGAGAATGTGTTCTCCGGGCACTACCTTCAACGGATCCCAGTTTTTCTCCTCTGCATGAAGCTGCATGTCCTGAACACTTGAAATTAACTGATTGGAGAACATAGAGCAAGATGAGTCCATGAAAGAAACAGAGAAACACGACAGTGAATTGTAAAAGAAGGATAAAAAGGAAGTACAAAATCATCTGCACCTGCTAGAGCAAGATAGTCCATGAAAGAAACACGACAGTGAATTGTAAAAGAAGGATAAAAAGGAAGTACAAAATCATCTGCACCTGCCGTTGAATTGCTTGACTGGTACTAGACTCTAAATCATTTTTCGTTGCAGCTGATGCATCCAATCATCCGAGAGCCCACTCAAGGCAGTGACTGAAGGTATGTACTGGAAGGTGGCGATCTAGCAGCGCAGGCCGGAGAGAGGTTTTGTGTCCAGTAGAGCAGCAGCAGTCACACTTCTATCTTTTAGTAACTGACGAGTTCTTCTACGGTGTCTTCTTCAATCTGTTCTCACCAAGATATGGACACGGCTCTGCATCTCTTTGGATTCCTTCCGTGCTGTGGGTGTCAGTGTGAGATTCCCACTGCACAGCAGCACGTCCGGTCAAGTCATGCCCACGCCCTAAGCCATAGGTCTGCCTTTTTAAGCAATTTATGTTTTTGTCATGTTTCAGTTTCAGTTTCACTTTATTTTCATTCTTGTATTCAGCGTGAAATGGAGAATGGTCTGTATATCGTAATTAACCTTTTTTCGAATATATCATAATTAACCTTCCTTCGCAGAAAATATCTATAATATAGAATTCGTTTCCCCGTTGATTGTTGTCAAGTATTGTCTTTACAGTGACGGTGTCGAGAATTCCAGAGGTTTGGACCATTGTTCACGCACTGTGCTGGGCATCTAATATATACTCGCTCCGTTATAAAATATAAGATGTTTTAAGTTTATAAAGCAAATGTATCTAGACAAGTTTTAATGTGTATATTTGAATGAACCTACACACTAAAAGTTGTCTAAATATATTTGCTTCACACAGCTAAAATATCTTATCTGTATTTTTTTTTATTATCTAAACTATATTAATTGTCTAGAGATGGTGTCCGATGGTAGTCGGTACATCCTACCTCACCTCCCATCCCGCCGGGCAAAAATCTCGAGAAACCACACCGCATAAAAAATCGCCAAAAGCCCCGGCTAACTGCACGGTCAAGCCCACTTCCCCATCCCACGCGCGGAGTAACTCCCCTCCACCCCACGCACGGATGAATTCCTCACAGCACGGCGCTCTCCTTGCTAATTCCTCTCCATCACCGTGCCGCCTCCACTGCCCCGAGCCGGCTTTCCCGTTCCTCCCAGCGGCTCTTGCTTCTGCAACCGCGCCTCCGATGGCCACTGGGAGGAGCGATGTAGAGAGGGCGCTATTCCTCACTTCACGTGCGCCATCGCCGCTGCCACAAGGAACGCCAGGCTGCTGCTGCTCCTCGCATCCGACGGGCTACTGCTCACCGACTCCCCCCGTGTAGAAGATATCCCCAAGATCCTTCTCGTGGTCGTCGGCCCGACCTGCACTGCTGCGACTCGCCCCAACTCCGACATGCTGCCGACAACCTCCCCAATCTGCTGCTGCAGCCGGTGATTTGTTTCGAAGAGATGATTTCCTTTTAATCGAATCCACAGAATCAGCGATCAAAATCGTGGACAAGGGTCGGCCACGGGCATGGAAGCGCTTCCCTCAGGTACTCCCTTTCTCCTTGGCCGGCAGCACCCATGGACGAGTGTCAGCGGCGGGAGTGAGCATCGAGAAAAAAGGGGCCTGACATCTCTCTTCTCTTCTTCCCGTCCGCTTCCAGATCTATCGCCGTCGACTCGGATCCAGGGAGAGATGCAGGGGGAAGGAAGGGGGGCACCTCAGGGCGGCGGCATGACCTGGACGGGCCTGCTGCAGGTCAGCCTTCTGGTGGTCGAGTTGTTCCCCTCCACGCGCGCACATGAGAGCGCCAGCACTGCAGTAGCCTCGCTGGCCACGCTCCTTTGCTGTTCCGACACGAGTTCTGCGAAGATGCTAGCGCTAGCACGCTGGTACCCAGGGCCACCGTGCTCCTTCACTGTCGGAGGATGGCGCCATTAAGATTGGTATGTATTGGCCCTGGACTGCTACTGACATCTGACATTGCTTCGTGTCCATGTGACTGCTCATTTTTTTCCTGTTTATTTTCTGGCTCTTACTAAAGATTGTGGTTGAAACAGGAAAATCAGTGGTTAAAAAGTAGTGATCGATTGCACATAGATTTTCTGCTACTTGGTTTCAAAACTAGACAGTCAATTTGCGTTTGCAAGTCTGTGCTAGCTAGAGAGTTCATGGTGACTTTAAAAGGTCCGGCACATGCACACAAACCCTGAGACATTCTACATTCTATATGATGACCGCAAATCTAGAGAGTCGGTTGCGTTGCAAGTCGGACATTGTTGTTCAGATTAGCAATTTGCATGTACACTCTCCCAAATTTAAACACAAGGCTGACTTTTCTACATGATGACTTTAAGTTGCCTGGAAGCCCTGAATAAATGAATGCTAATGTTTTTGCTAAGTTGATCATTGTTTATCATCCATACTTTCTTAAAACTGAGCATTTGATAATATACAACCTAGGTATGGAAATTATTAGCCAGCATCTATATGTCCTATTTGATAAGCATTCGGCACTATCTTGTCAGTTAAATAAGCTACCTTTTGCTTTGAGATATCTCATAATAAAAGCAGTAAGCTTTCTCCCAAAATTTTCATTGTATGTCAGCTTAAATTCTACATTTCATTAGTGAATTATGTTACTGCATACAACTTTGTGGACCAAGCTGAGATTATTCCTAATTTGGTACAGGTTATGTATTTGTTCATGGTTTTTCAGATAAGCCAACACCATATATAGAAAAATTGGTCTTCCTTTACTTCATGATCAGGTATTCTCATTTCCATGGATCATAAATAGCCTGGGTTCTTCTTCTGTGCACAATTGAATATGTACATGATATAATCGTGATCAGTTGCAGGTGTTTGGAGTATTCATGTGCACCAGGAGCACAAGGAGTTAGGAAGGAGGGAGTCCACGGCCATCCACCGGCGGTGGTAGGCGACGCAGGGTCGAGTTGGAGGCGAGCAGCAAGAGACACACAAGAGGGCGACTATCACTCGAGCACACCATAGCTCAGAGCATCAGCACAAAAACTACCTGAAGCAAACTTGGTAAAAGTTCTCCGAATAGTAATTGTTAACCTGCTTGTTTGTGTGTTATCTTATGTGTGGGTGAGAGAAAGAGAGCAGATTTTGGATGGGGAAGTAAAACTATCACTCAATGTTCTATTTTCATTGGCTATCCAAGGATCTGTTCATTGTTTTCTCAGTTTTTCACATATGTATGCCTATACAACAGAAAGGTTCAGTTGAAGCTATTGTGTGGCATGGATGTCTTGCATCTCAAATTTATACTTACGATAAAATCACAAGTTTCTCCAATTCACCATGTAGATATCTGGGAAGGGTTTTTTAAAGAAATAAATGTTAGATTATATGCTCAATAGGTAGATGAGTAGTACAGGAAGCAAAAATTGGCTTATGTATTTATACAGTCTGAAAATTTAAATCATGAACACTGGAAATAAGGTTATGAACTTTTATTTATGGCTACTATGAAACTAAAGCACAAGCTGTATAAATACATATTAGTGCACGTTTATGTAAGAATGCATGAATAACTTTGCAAGCTCAATTTATTATTTGAATCATGAACACTGGAAGTAAGGTTATAAACTTCTTCTATTTATGGCTGCTAGAAAACTAAAGCACAAGCTATATAAATACATATTACTGCAGGTTTATGTAAGAATGCATGAATAACTTTGCAAGCTCAATTTTGTGATAAATTTCAGCTAACCAGTATACTAGCTGGTAGCATAGGTTCTGACCGCTAACTGAACAATTTAAACTGGGTATCTCTGAAACTACAGCAGGACCTATTCCCAAAATTAGAATTTGCAGTGCTGTTTATACGATCATCTTGTTGTGTGCTTGTCTGAATAAGGAGCTTGGTGCTCTGTCGGTTTCAGTGAGTATTAATTTTTTTATACTCAATGTATATGCTCGTGGTCAGAATTGATATTGCCATCAGCTTTTTCATCTGGCATAAAATAATAGTGCATGGCTGCTCAAAATGACATACTTCACTTTACTTGTGATTCAGGATTAGCCTAAATTTTTGAAATTGCTTTCAAGAAAAAGTCTATGTTCACTTTTTTGTTCTTCTCTTAGTGTGAACAACTAAGGCGACCAATTTCCACTGCTGCATCTTGCATGCATTTTTTGCAGCTTACTGTTCCATAGGAGCAAGAACATGATTGATTATTCCCTAAATCTGCGATAATGGATAAGTCAATCTTTGGCATTAAAGCGATGTCAGCATACAGTGAAACGTGTTTAGTGAGGCAAAAAGGACAAATTCCTCTGACAAGTACTCTTGTAATTATTACATCAACTATTTTTCTCTTGTAATTTTACATGTTTAAATCTACTTTATGCTAAGATCACCACATTGTTGATTGTTTGAAATTTAATGTCAACAATTGTGTTATTTTTTATCGATAATATCATAAATGATGTATCATGGAAACATCTTATTCATGCCCAAATCGGGTGATATTTACTCATGAGATAAGGGTGTCATGTTTGTAGTATCATTTGTTTTTCTTCCACACAAGCATGATTTCTTGGTATTTTTATTCACTAGCACGATGATGATTATTGGAGTTAGGATCTATAATTAATATGAACTCATGATGCAACGTCTGATATCTGAAAGAAATAAGGGATTAACACACCAATGCAATCTTTTCATGAATGCCCGGGTATTAGTCTTATTATCAGGATCTAACTATGTTCGGCCGTAGCAACGCACGGACATTCAACTAGTTACTAATAATATTTGGATCGGTTGGTAGGTGCGTCGTCTGTATGTCGCAGCGTTTTTAGCATTTTGGCCCCTCATGAATCTGAAAAATAACCCGCAGTCCATTAGATAGGGAAGTTTGCAGTTTGGCCCCCTCCTCTCTCCTCTTCCTAGCTTATCCTCCTGCAGACAACCCTGCTCTGCCTCGCCGATGCGCCGCCCCTGTCCCTCTCGGCCTCTCCCCCTGGCGCGAGGCCTCTCACGGCCTCTCTGCCCCGACGCACCATAGGGCAGCCACGGTGCAATGACCACCGGACAAAAGGCTTTGAGCCTTTAGATGCCCAACGGGCCGGCTTGAGGAGGCGTGGCACGCTGGAGCGAGGCGTCGGCGAGAGCTGGCGAGACCCGGCCGTGGCTGGTAGGAACGGGGGAAGGGCCGGCTTGAGGAGGCGCGGCACGCTGGAGCGAAGCTTCGGCGAGAGCTTGCGACGCGCGGCCGTGGCTGGTAGGAATGGGGGAAGGGAGAGCGGTCGGTGGGAGAGAGATTTTTTTTTTTTTTGAAAAGGGCATCCCAGCCTCTGCATCAATCGATGCATACGGCTTTTTATTAAATGGTGGGAGAGAGATGAGGTGAAGGAGAGAGGAATGAGGTGAAGGAGAGAGGAAGGCCGTCCAGCTCTTCGGTTTTTTTGGTTAAGTGCACGAACATATATATTTTGCCCTTTGTTTTAGGCTGGGATGCTCGCGCGTGTGTACACTATGATGCAGGAACTCTACGCATGTCTATGAGAAGTATTGTTACTGCTCCACTACTCCTTCAAACACAAACGGATGCAGTCCGAAAACACGGTTGTCAGGAATTGTACACAAATCATGGTTATGTTCTTCTGAACTAGGACATACATTTTGTACGTAGGAGTTTATAGAGGGCATACATTGTGAGCATGGTTGTTTCATTATTTTTCTACCAATTGTGGCCGTCGTTGTGGTGTTGAGCCTGCTCGTGTCTGTGTAGATAAAGGGAGTATAGACTGCTCACGAGTGTGTAGAAGATGAAGATAAAAGAGAGAGCTGAGTATGAAGATTGGTGATAATGTGTGCTAACTGAATGCTAGCTGAATATGCAGTCAATGCTAACTGAATTCCAATAACTAAGTGCTAGCTGAATATTTATCAGATAAGGGTTAAAGCTAGGTAAAGTGTCAAGCTTCAATACCAACCGAGAACTAGCTTTAATTTACATTGGTCCTTGGCAGCGGGAACTCTCTAATGCTTGGTTGTAAATTCATAGGCCACGCTAAGTATTCATGCATTTTTCATATCCAACACATGTACTTATAGTTACTTTGGGTTATATATATTTTTTTTTTCGAAAAGGGGTATGCCCAGCCTCTGCATCGCACTAATGCATATGGCTCTTTATTAACTTATTCAGTAGCAGTATCCTATATTGGTAGTTGTTTGGGTTTCATATATTGGTAGTTGTTATCTTATATTGGCCATAAAGTGCTTTCATTGCTTATATTTCCACTCTGTGAATCGAAGAAGCAATATTCTCAGCACACAAAAAGCTTATGTTCTTCTTCCATCACCGGCTAGAGCACAAAAAAATGATTTATGTGTCACATAAATATTTCTTTTTATTGTGCTTCCGTAGCGAAGCACGGGCAATGTGCTAGTATTTATAAATTGAGGGAGTATGTGTTTTCTGGAAACTGTAGGCAGACCTAATAGCTGTCATTAATCCACACAAAAACAAAAGGTTGTTCATGAAAAAATAATGGTAGTTTTAATTTTAATAACAAACCAAACATACTAAACCCGTCTCTATGTTCGTTGCTGGTCTTTTTGCAAGTCTTTGTTGAGTAAATAAAATAAGATAAAGGAGAGGCCGGGGGTTTCAACCTCCTCTTAAAAGAAAATAGAATTTCAGTTCCGAGAACCACTCACTGAAGTATAGAACATGTGATGTTTGATGTTTCTCCGCAGTCCAGTGATCAACTTACCAAGCCCTGACTGCAAGCCCTTTCCAAAACTGGCGGCAGGTGCATAATAGTGTGTTCCATTGTTAACCAAAGAAGGCAACAAAGCAAATAAGCAAAACTAAGTTAAGCTACATCAAGTCCAAGCTTACGTCCATAATTGCTAGTACATGATTCTTAACAGAGTGATGTTGGTACCAGCCAGCAACGGTGAAGCAGAGAGAATACAGAACCATTCTCTGCCTAAAAACCCTAGCTAGCAACATACGTACCAAACTGCCAATTAAGGCCGGTAGACCGGTTGGCAGCACACGTAGTATCTACTCTAGCACAGGGCTGAACACACCTTCCAAGTTCCAGTTGGGTATATAGAGCTGACTCCCACGGCAGCTCGACACAACATACAGGTTCAGACAGTACTTAAGAGACATAGGGAGCGAGTGTTCATGTTAGAGTAGAACTTAAAAGCCTTCACCACGCTCCTCTGAAACCATGCCGGCTGCAAGAAAGTTTGCCCGTAGTTGGGACATAAGAACACGAAAATGGGAGGAAAAGAGCAGGCTTATACATCCATACCTGCGAGAGTGGTAGCAGCTATCTCCGCCTCGCGGTCTGCCTCCGCATTCCATTCCTTGCATTTAGCAGCAGAAAACGGGCAAAAGGATCAGCAGAACTGAAAACGTTGCTGTCTGAAAATTAGCTGTAACTTATGTGATAAGGGTCTTGTGTTCCGAAAGGCGGCTTCGGTTCACAGCTTGCTCAACCAAATATACACAACAGATGGTGAAGATACTAGTATGCAGGGCAAATTTGCCTCGCGGGATAAAATGGGTGAACTTAACGAGGACTCAACACACTAATGCTGCCTCACTATGGACGCCTACAAATCTACGCAAGAATGTACTGAAAGGGGTGAAATTATTTTTTTTGAGGAATCAATGGGGGGCTATCGCCCACCTGAACTCAATTTTCATTAATTTTCACACAACATCACCATTTACATGGGGTGCCCGAGGGGCAAGAAAGGGAGAAAGAAATAACAAAGGGGCAAAAAGACCCCCACCGATCATAGCTTTTTTACAAGGGGAAGGGGGGGATGGAGAGAAGCTAAAACCTAAGCAAGACCCGCGCACCACGCGAGCATGGGGTCTGTGTTCACCCGAGAAGACGCTCGAGCAGTCCATAGGCGGAGGTGGTCAACCAGCAGGGCGAGGATGCGGTGGGTCAAAAGATCATCGGAGTCGAACACCATCCTGTTGCGGGATTTCCAAATAGTCCAAAGGAGAGCCAATGTCACGGTGTTACGGGCCTTAGGATGTAGAGGAGGCAGACACATCATAAGGCCATCGAGCAAGGCGGATACATCGGCGCCAATGGGGAGGATCAGAGAAGGGGCGACCACGCTCCAGATGGGGGCAAGGCGAGGGCAGCTGACGAACAAGTGGGATGTGTCCTCTATCACAGTGGGGCAAAACGGACAGTGCGGGGAGGAGACACACCCAATCCGGTGCAGGAGCTCGCGGGTTCGGGTTTTCCGCAAGCGGAGGATCCAGAAGAAAACTTTCACTTTCAGGGGGTCAAAGCACTCCCAATTAGTATCTTGGAAAGGGACGATGCAGCCAGAAGCGCACATCGAACGGTAGATATGTCCAGTCACAAATTCCGAAGAGGGCCCAAGGGAGACAATGCGGTGGTCAGGGGACGGGGAGAGGGCGACCCTCGTAAGGGCGGCACGCACATAGGCCATCTTGCTAGCGGCCGCCACAGAGACCCTGTGCTGGAGGGGGACATTGATGGAACCACCCTCAAGGGCATCACCAATGGTGGCGAAGGGGCGGCGACAATGCGAGAAGGCAGCCGGCAGGGCGGCCGAGAGGGGACCAAGAGGGGTCCAGGCATCATGCCAAATAGAGATGGAGTGGCCGTCACCCGGCACGGCCCTAACAATGGAGCGGTACAGGGGGAGAAGCGACAGAAAACTCCTCCAAGTGGGCATGGCCTTCTCCGGACGAACACGAAGGTAGCTATGCTTCACCCAGCGAGTCCACAGGGAGTGCCGCCTTGAGAATAGCCCGCGGAGCATCTTCAGCAGGCACTGGTTCTGGAGACCAAGGTCGATAATCCCGAGACCACCTTCAGACCGCAGACGGCACGCATAATCCCACGCAACCTGACAATCCCCCCCGAGCACGAGTCTTTGGCTTTCCAAAGCATAGCACGCCTAGGCCTGTCCATCTTTGCAAGCACACCCTTTGGAATCTGTAGAACTGACATGGCAAATGACGGGAGGGCAGACAACACGGTCGTCGTCAGAGTCAGGCGCCCTCCGATGGGAAGAAGGGAGGTCCACCAGCCAGGTATACGTTTGTAGATCTTGACCGCAAGGAATTCGAGGGCCGCGGCAGAGAGCTTATGGTCGGAGAGGGGGAGGCCGAGGTACGTCTGGGGGAAGGACGAAACAGGACAACCCAGAATGGCGGCAAGCTCCAAGGCAATACCACCGGGCACCCCACCCACTGGCACGAACGTGCTTTTGTGGAAGTTAATTTGCAACCCGGTGGCTTGGGAGAAGAGGTCCAGCACCCCCCGCAGACGGCGCACCTGGGCATGCTCAGCTCGCAGGATCAAGAGGGTGTCGTCAGCATACTGAATCACTGGGCACGGAAGATCATCAACAAGGGGATGTAGAAGGGGTGAAATTATGATACCTGTCCCACGTTGTTCATTTCAAAAGAAACGAAGTTTGCTTGTAGTCCTCTCACTTCATTGCACAGTTCGGTCATTTTCTCGTTTTTGCTTCTCCATGTTCCTTTCACCTGTGTAAGATATATGAGAAGGCTGTCAAGAAAAAGAAATCCTCTTGGCATCATCGCTCTTTGCCCATAGTTTGATTCATACAGACCATAAATATTTGCTTTTGTTAATTGTGCATCGACATTATCTAAGAAAATGGTAAAAGATATTCAAGAATACCAACAAGTTATAGGGTGCTTGTGTGCAGATTTTTTATTTATTTTAGATAAAAGACAACATTGCCCGACTTTAAATTAATAAAGCCCTGCAACAGGTTCATACAACCAACGAGTTTAAGCCATTACAACAAACCCACAAAAGGGGAGTCCACACACATGGCAGCACTTGCCAAACGGTAAAAAGTAGAGTAGCTGAAATATAACTAGATAGCCATCAACACATTGGGCACAGAGGAAGCCCGGGACTGCAAGTAGAGAGTGCACAGTAGCTCCAGCATGACATCCAGCTTATCCACAAGCTTGCTCCTTAGCAGCGGCCTCCACAACTGTAGAAAGAAAGATGTTTTGAAAATACAGTCAGCAGGATGAGACGGAATAGTGATCTTATTCCTAATGTTCAACAACGCCCAACTCTAAGCAGCGAACAAAGCCAAATTGCCTGCTTAGAACCAGGAGCCAAAGAGTTCACAATAGCAAAGAATTCTTGAAAGGTTCTAGGGTTCCACTGCACCCCAAAAGCTTCCCTGATGCCACTCCACGCAAAGGCCACTAAATCACAAACAAAGAAGATATGATCTACAGATTCAAGCTGCCCACAAAGAGCACAACTGACATTAGCTGCCCCGTGCCTCCTGTTAATCTGATCATTAGAAGGTAACCTTCCTTTGGCCATCTGCCAAAGAAAGATCTTGATTTTGAGAGGGAGCTTAGCACTCCAAAGGAGTTTTTCATGAGGCATACTCGGACCCTGATTGATTTTCCGATAAAGGGATGACACCGAGAACCTGCCATTAGGTTCCAACGTCCAGCGAACTATGTCCAAAGTGTTGGAGAGCCCCACATTGGACATCTCTTGCACCAGGGCCGCCCACAATTCTAATTCAACTGGGCCAAAAGAGCGATGAAACTGAAGCGAAATTGCCAAAACCGGCAGGGCATCTGCCAACAAGATATCTTTAGAAGCGCAAATGTCAAACAATCTAGGGAATCTGATGGCTAGTGGGGCCTCTCCCAACCAGCAGTCAGTCCAAAAGAGTGTTCTCCTACCATTACCCACCAAAAATCTGGTACCTAGCTTAAAAAAGTGTTTGATTTTGTTGATACTATGCCAGAACTGGGTGCCTCCCTGAGTAGAAGCAGCGAAAATGTTATCCGCATTCACATATTTAGCTTGCAAAAGCTTGAACCACAATTTGTCCTGCTCAAAGGGATCAAACAGCCTCCATATCCATTTGGTCATGAGGGCGATATTCATAAACCTAGAATTTATAACCCCCAAACCTCCTTGGTCCTTTGGCCGGCACACTGCTGGCCAATTCACCTAATGAAACTTCCTCTTATCACCTATACCTTCCCAAAAAAATCTTGCCAAGTGTTTGTCAAAACCTGCATGCGTACCCTCTGCCAGCAAGAACAGGCCCATCGTAAAAGTTGTAAGACTCGAAAGGGAAGAATTGATCAGGGTTAAGCGCGCAGCAGACGACATAAACCTGCCCTGCCAAGGATCCACCCGGTGACCCACAGTTCCAATCAAACCCTCCCAATCTGCCATTGTTAGGGTTCTATCAGACATCGGAAAGCCCAGATAAGTGAAAGGAAACTTGCCCTCTTTGCAGTTTAGAGCTTGAGCCACTCTGGCTTGCTCCGAGGGTGGCGCACCCATAACGATCACCTCGCTCTTAAGGTAATTGATTTTGAGGCCCGAGAGAATTTCAAAGGCAATCAGGATGAATTTGAGGTTTGCAATGGAAATGTCATCTAAATCCAACAAAAGAATGGTATCGTGGGCGTATTGGAGGTGGGTCACTCCTCCCTGAATTAAATGGGGCACCACACCCCTGAGGTGCCCAGCACGGGCGGCCGCATCCAGCATAGCAGATAAAGCATCGGCCATGAAATCAAACAGAAGAGGGGAAATGGGATCGCCTTGATGCACCCCGTGCTTATTCCTAAAAAAGGACCAACTTCCTCGTTAATGCTAATTGCGGTTTGGCCACCCGACACTAGTTGCAACAGCCTATGCACCACAGCCGCATCAAAACCCTTCCGCAAAAGAACCGACCTCAAGAAAGCCCAACTAACCCTGTCGTAGGCCTTCTCAAAATCCAATTTGAGGATCAGAGCCTTATGGTTCGCAGACTTGAGCTCGTCAATGATCTCATGCAGAGCGAGCGCGCCATCAAGGAGGTATCTCCCCTTGATGAAAGCCGTCTGTGCCATAGAGATTGTCCGATGCGTAATCGGAGCTAAACGAATAGCGAAAGCCTTAGAGATGAATTTGAACACCACATTGATCAAAGCAATAGGTCGAAAGAGTTTGACTGAGTCAGCCCTAGGCACCTTGGGGAGAAGCGAGAGAATGCCAAAGTTCAGCCGTGAGATATCCACCCTACCCAGCGTGAAATCATTTAGAATACCCAATATCAACGGTCGAACAAGGTTCCAGAAAGATTTGAAGAAGGCAACCGGCAGGCCATCAGGGCCAGGCGCAGTCTCGGTCTTGGTCTGAGCCAGGACCTCGTCTAGGTCCTGTTCAGAAAAGGTGATTGCCATCTTGATGTTTTCCTTGGGCGAAACACATTGATCCACAGCCCACAACCCTTCCACTAGCGTCAAGAACTGGGGTTCCTCTGTACCCATAAGTTCTCGGTAAAAGCTATACACATGTGCCTGAATTGCACTCTTCTCCACAATTGGCCCGTCAGGAGTCTAGAGAGACAGGATCGCACACTTGCGACGTTGTCCGTTAGCTATCGCATGGAAGTAAGCCGTATTGGCATCACCCTGTAAAGTCCACCTAACCCTACTCCTTTGATGCTAGTACTCCTCTTCCCTTTGATAGAGGAGAACCAGCATGTCCTCTAAGTGATACCACCACCCCCAGTCATCATCCGACAACCCAACACCATCCGCCAGCAGGTCCAAGTCTTTTATGTGGCTAAGAAGGCTTTCTTTCTCAGCTCTGGCCTCTTTCTTAAGATTAGCCCCCCAACCCTTTAGGAAGCTTCGCAGTTTTCCAAATTGTAGTTGCCACAGATCAAATAAATCAAAACACCGCCTCTGGTCCCTAGCAAACTCTCCCCATTTGGAGCAGATAAGATTGGAAAAACTTGGGATCGAAAGCCAACTCTGCTAAAAAAAAGAACCGGTTAGATCTAGGGGGGCTTCCTCCCCAATAGAGAATAACAACGGCGAGTGGTCAGACCCAATGCTAGATTCCGCAAGCAGCGACATCAAAGGGAAAGAAGTTTCCCAAGTAGGCGAGACCAAAACCCTGTCCAGGACACATCTCACTGGGTTACGTTGTTTATTAGACCAAGTATATCTTGCCCCAGATCTCACAACTTCACTAAATTGTAGACGGGCAATGCAGTCATTGAACAGATGGACGCGCTGCCAGTCAATGTTGTTGTTATTTTTATCTGCCCTACCCCGAATAAGGTTAAAGTCCCCAGCAACAAACACTGGGAACGAGGACTGGGAAATAGTGGACTCCAACTCTAGAAGAAACGCTGGAGAGCGACCATGATCTGCAGGGCCATACACTCCCACAAACTCAAAGAGGAAGCGAGTGGCTTTCACACATACTTGGGCGGTCAACAAGAACTCTCCTTTGGAGACCGACCCAACTTCGAAAACACTATCTCTAAAGCCAGCAAGCAAGCCCCCAGAATGGCCATCAGCCGGCAACCACGCCCAGAAGAACTTGTCCCCCACCTCCAAACTATCGAGCTCCCCCAACGAGAAGTCTTGTCTATTGTTTCTTGCAAGAAAAGGATGTCCACTTTGTTAATTCTAAGATAGTCTCTCAGTTGGTTTCGGCGACCTCTTCGCCCAAACCCTCTTATATTCCAGATGAGCACTCTCATTTGGAAACCTTGGGGGAAACCCGTGCTTGGCGGGCAGGCATTTTCCTGAGAATCCGGGCACACACTGGCCTGACAGCAGGAACTCTCTTGTTCCGCCTGGGTCTAGGGGATGACACTAAGGGCTCGTTTGGTTGTCCGGTCCAAGAGAACCAGGGACGCAATCCCCTAGAGGGAAATTTGGGGGGCACACGGGGTCCCCTCCCGCACGGGGGAACTATGCCCATTTCCCTGTTGCCATTTGGTTGCCGAGGGACAGGGAAGAAGGGCAATCAAAAAAATATCATGTCAGCTGCCAGTGAGTACTAATGAGAACCACAGAAGTTCAGCTGGTGGTTTTCTTCCGATCCGAACCAGTCGACACTCCACATTGAACTGGAGGTTCTCTTGCATGCAATCAGGATAACAGAACGGAGTAAATATCAATTCTACAAAATCAGAAGTGACAAAAAAGATAGAAAGTCTAACACGACACATATTACAAGATTCAGAACCGTTGGTCACATCCTCCTGCGTCGACGTGAGCGCGTCTCCCGCTTTGCCCAGGAGGCCCTCCTCTGGCCATCCGAGACACTCGGCTCGCCACAACTCTGTTCTTCAGAGCCCATCCTCTCCCCGGTCCAGCGGCCTTGCTGTGTGCCCTGCTGGAGGCTAAGGTGTAAGGAGGCCGGGCAAAGGCGGTCACCACCGCGTTGCATGCCCTGCTCGAGGCCGAGGAGGGGAGGGCCAAGACAGGAACGGTTGTGTGCAGCGCGGGGGGCAGCTGGCGATGTTGAGACCTGGTACATGTCATCTTGTCTCTTGGCCTTCATGGGGTCTCATAGTCCAAGTGATACAAATATACAAGAAAAACTTCATCAGTGCTAGGACTAAGACATGGGTACAGAATATGAATGCAGTCTAATGTATGTGATACTTCTAGCAGCTAAATACTTCGGTAGTATTTATAGGCATACGGCAAGAACACATGGCTAGCAATTTGGTACTGAAAAGTTGGCTACATCTATGGGTTTCTTTTCTTGGACATTTCATGAATCAACACATTAATCAAATATCAAAACATAACAAGGCATGCACACTCGATCAATCAGTCAACACATGCAGTAATTGCAGAAACTCTTAATTTTTCCAATAATGAAGCATGGTAAAGTACATCGCTGTTGGCACTACCGACAACAGGTCACCAATTTTGTTATCTTAATTCTCCCAATAGTCATGCACCTATAAATCTATTATTTAGTTTTTGCATCAGTTATAATTTATGCAATCATACAGAGAACATATACCTACAAACAATTCTCAAATTTTTCAGTGCTATAAACACGATACATCACTGCATTAGCAAGGAAGTATATAGACGTGCACAACTACACAAGAAATTCAGTTGGATGACAAGAAGTATAACTACTAGAAATCAATCTTGAATTAAACTGGAACATGATCCTGGACATTAATCCTAGGCATGACGAAACCAAATCAATTCACTAGGGAAATTCGGACATCATCTTGGTATATCATCCTGTCACGTGAATGCACCGAAACTTTAGGCCATGAACAGATGAAACTACTTGGTAAGAGCTAATTTGTCCAGGTACTCAATCGATCATATGTAAGTAATTTGGTCCATATTAGGCTAAAATTACGCAAACTGTTCCCACTGATAATATATATATAATTACCATTGAATAAGTCAAATCTGAAACTGAGATGAATTACTGAAAAGACCTGCAATTTTGAGAAGAAATCACAGCCCTTATTAGTTATTTCAATCCCAACAAGATATAAAATTAATATAGAGATAAATCAACAAGAAGATTACTTATATACAGCAAAAAGAATGAACACCGGCAGAAGGAAAATTAACATAGAGGTGGATGTCATTGATCTGTAGAGAATCGTTTACCTGTAGCAAGCGCTTGGATCTAGAGCAACAAGATTGTGGGTGCGGGAAGGAAAGAAATAGAAGGGAAAGGGAAAGGGAATGGACGACAAGGTGACGAGGATTACCTTGGTCGCCGGACCACCCTCATCGCCGCCGGAGGGGAGAAGAGCTCCAAGCCGGAGCACATCTCAGAGAAACGAGGACGGGGGCGCAGTGGAGATTCAAGGCGAGAGGGAAGGAACCTTGGGCAAAGCACTCGGGGAGGGCTCGCCCTAGTGCTCGCTCGGTCACTCGGGAGGCAGAGGGAGAAGGTCGGGAGGCGGAGGTGTCGCCAGAGCCGCCGCCTCTGTAGCGAGAGAGAGAGAGAGCGAGCAGGCCGAGGGAACCGGTTCCCGACCTCTCGATCCGTGGATAGCTCTCCCGGGGAAAGGTCGCGGAAGGGCCGGATATCCCTCCCCCATCTGGAACCAAACGGCGCGGTGGACTGTCCCGGGGCCAGTTCGACCCGTGCTTCGTTTGCCCGGGGAAAAGGCGCGGATCCGCCCGGGATCCCCTCGATCCAAACAAGTCCTAAGGGAGCAGATAAAACCGGACTCCGCACACTGGGAGTCGCGATAGCCGCGGGTTGCTCTCCACCCATGGACACAGAGGGATCCGCCTGCGAAGCAGCCGCTGCTGCCTCGGCCTCGGCCTTCTCTTTATCGAATTTCACCTGGGCCTGAGCGAGAGCCGCTTGGGCGATTTCTTTAGCCCGGACCAAAGAGAGAAGCTCAGAGCAAGAACCCAACCCAGGAAGTAAAGCCAAACCCGCATCCGAGGCAATCTCAAGAAGATGATCATCTGGGAGAGAAGACAGCAAAACGAAGGAAGGATTAGGTAGAGAGGTACCTGGGATGTCCTTGTTCTCCTGTAAGCGAATGGCCTTCCCCTGCATGGAATCCTTGTCCTGTCCTTTCTTCCTCTCGCTGCACCGAACACTTGAAGTTGGAGTCACCGACGTGATGGTCGAGGCAGCAGAGCCAGACTTGGAGATCTTGGAGGGAGTGGAAGTATCTCTCGAAGGAGAAGGTTGAGCAGCCACTGCCATTGACCGCTTCCCCTTAGAGACGGCGAGCCCCACCGAAGCCTCAGATGCCAGATCCAGCTTTTTTGCCACCCCCTCAAAAGCGCGCCCGACCTTGAGCTTCTTGCATTTCTGGGCGAGGGTTTCGTTCTCAAAGTCCCAGTCGTTGGGGCTGGACCATCCGATCTCCTCCCTCTCCGCGGCAGAGAGTTTGCCAGCCTTCCCGGGGTGCACAAATGGCTCCTCATCAGACGAGATAGGAAGTGGTGATTCATTGAGAGAGGGAGACACAGCCACCGCAAGCTTCTTAGCAAAGGATTTGCCTGCACTCAGGTTGGAGCCATACTGGCAGATGTGCAGAGCAGGCGCAGAGGAGGGCGATGGCACCTGCACCACCGGCACCACAGAAACCGGGTACTAGCCATGCCCTTCTTCTTGGGTGGCTTGACCCTAGCCTTTTTTGGTCTAGAAGATTTCAGCACAGCTGAGATGGGGGCTGCTTGCTTTGCAGGAGCTTTCTCTTTAGGCTCAGTAGAAGGAACCGGCTCGGACACCTTGGCTTTCCTTCTCTTCCAGTGGCTATCAGAGTCATTATGGTCAGTTGTCTCATTGTCTTCCTCATCATCCTTGTCCTTGTCTTTATCTTGACGCGGCGGCTGGGGAGGTGAATCATCATTGTTCACGAGCAAAGGGGAGTTCGGCACCACGAGCACTTTGAAACCTTTCTCGTTCACAAACAGATTCACCGCCAACTTAGGCAGCACCGGCACATGGATCTGGAACTGCACCCGAACCGCCTTGGGCTCCTTACAGAGAGAGATCGAATCAACCTTGATCGGATTCCCTACCATCCCAAGGGCCGCCCTGAGACGCACTGTCTCAAGGAGGTAGGGAGGGAGGCCATGAACTCGTGCCCAGACCTCTGTCAGGGGAGACGGAGCTCCAGGAGGGGTGCAGATGGAATCCAACACAATGATACGAATCTTGCTACCAGGGAGGGCAAGATCAGCAGCATTCTTGCAGAGATTAAGGCTAACAATATTGGGGAAAACCACCGAGTAATCTGTCTCGCTCAGTCGCTGCACACACCAATCCCATTCCTCACAGACCAGCTTCTTGAGACCCACTTCCAGAACCTCCACGCTAGCTCTCGGATCATCAACCAGAACGTATGCTAGGTTCTCAGGCTGGACCAGAGGGAGAGGAGGAACATTGTTCATGGGGTAGAAGCCATTCCCGTCAATCGCAAAGCCAAACCATTTGAGCTCTGGGGATTTGCTCGCCACCGGACACATGCCCGTCGTGTCTCCGTCGACATCACAGATAGCGCAGTGCGGAGGTCCCAGGCAGTTGGATTGGTAGTGGCCCGGCTTCGAACAATTGAAACAAGTAATCACTGGTTTGGAACCCACTGGTTCCACTTCCAGAACTCCGGAATGCGACGAACCACCAGTAGAAGGAGGCTGAGAAGACGACGCCGGCGTCTCCACCTAAGGCTGGTACTTCGGTTTGCTAGAGACAACCTTACGCCTAGGCTGACGAGAAGCAGCGCCGCCCTCCCCAGCTCTTGGGTAGGCTGCACCTTGCTGAAAGCGAGACCCCTCCCCTTTGAAGCGCCCTGCCTCGAGCAATCTGGGAGGAGAACGCTCACCTTGCCTGGCCCTTCGCTCGAGAAGAAGACGCAGCTCTCCCTCTGAGAGCGTGTCCACCCGTCGCTCCTCCAGCGGGAGGGTTTCCTCGTATGAGCGCTTGGGAGCGGAGCGCCCCTCCCAGTTGTCCCGACCGTCGCGGCGGTTGCGCTCCATGGTCGGCGGCGGCAGCGACTTGAAGATGCGCGGAGCACTGGCAGTTAGGTGGAGAAGAGAGGCGCGGGTGAGACCTGGAATGGAGGTGGGGATGAGAAGACTGAGATCTAGGGTTCCCACCGGCCGCCATGCCCACTTATAAAGCTGGGGAATAAGCGGGCCAGACCTAGACAAAGGCCCCGACTGGGCTACTTGGGCTGGCCCACGGGCAACCCCAACTGAGACCGGTACCGCATCAGCCAGGCACTGACACGAGGGGTCCACCAACCCCCCAGAAACCCTTGGCTGGGAATGTGCCACGACACCCTCGTCCCCAACCCCAGGGAGCGACGGAACCCTCCGCGCCGCCGGCGAACGCCCAGCCGAGGACAACGATGAACCCTGCAACGAGATCGAGACCGAACCCACCTGCACCTGAGGCGTCGCAACCACCGTGCCGACGTGAATCGCCGAGCGGCCCAACGGCGGGAAGTCTGCATCTGACGGGACGGCCGGAGCACACAGATCCGACGAGATCTCCTCGCTGGCCGGCGCAGCTGCCGACCCACTGACCGGAACACCCTCCGAGCCAGCCCCAGATCTCCGGCGCCCTGCCGGCTGAACCACACACCACTCCTCGCCCAACGTTTCAGAATATGAGCTACAAAAAGAGAACTGCGACAGACATCTCAGGAGTGTCTGATTGTGTTTCCTATATAGAATTGCTTTTAGAACAACACACAAAGGAAACCAAGATCTGTATAACTTCTATCCTTGCTTTTTACAGCTGTCCCTTTCTGTTCCATTTAGCAGCGTGACTTGTGACTTGGGTGGGTAACCATGAAAATGCAGAGCTGCCAGACAAACATAAAATGGAGCAACTTGATTGCCTACAAAGAAGAAAAAACATACCTGGTAACAAACTAGTTGAGAGTCACCGTATACTTTGATTTTGTTGAATCCATGCCTAATAGCATATTTCAGTCCTAAGATCAGGCCCCCGTACGCAGCAACATGAATGGTAGCAATACCAAGACCCTCACGAAGTCGAGTTATCTTCAACGATATGTCAGAACATGAAATCAATGTGATAGATTACAGATGGACAAGCTATAAATGATAAACTCTGAAAGGTTTCTATACCACTCTCTTGTCATCAGTCATACTCCCTCCATACCGGATTACAGGACAATTACGTACTTCGAGACAAACTTTGACCTTTAATTTTAGTTAAGAAAATATAAGATACATTATATAAAAATTATATCATTAAATTCATATTCAAAAGAACTTTCCAATGGTATAATTTTTAAGTTAAATATCTCATATTTTCTTAACTAAAATTAATAGTTAAAGTTTGTCTTAAAATACACAATTGCCCAATAATCTGGTTTGGAGGGAGTAAGTTACTACAGCTCCAGCACCAGCTTTTCCTGGATTCCCTGATGAAGCGCCATCAAAATGAAGAACACACACCATCTGAATAATAACCAGCAAAAATGCAAGTCATATCAACTCTTACATTAAAAAGTTAGTATGTGTGGATGGCTAATTGAGACAATTTTTACATGAAAAGATAACCCTACGACCAAAACCAACATGAATATATGTCGCTACAGTAACAAGGCCATGTGGCAAGAAGTGGGCACACTTGAAACTCTGTTTACTTTTTTCGAAAAGGGGAGCAGCCCCAGTCTCTGCATCAATTGATTCTGGAGGTTGCTAATTAAATGAACTTACATCTGAGGAAGCAAGCAGCATCATCTTCCGTAATAGTACTCTGGAGCGTATCACTGGAGAGGCTGGACATAGCGTCCTGCGATAAATTGTATTTTGGTAAGATAAGATTTATATGCATGAAACACCTTGACCCTTTCTGATGAAAAAAATAAGAAATAAACCACATGTCACTTATGTATGTCCATATGTAAATTGACATTTTGCGCACCTAATAAATGTGTAGAAATAGTGGTGTTTTTTTTACATCATTGTGCATTTAAAGGCGAAACTAGTTGGAAAACGCATGCTCTGAAAATTCAAATGTATGCTTATTTGTAATGCCAACTCTGTCTACACACATCTAATGTTGTATCGCCATTTGTCACTGGAATGCAGGACACATATTAGTCATACCCTCTTCCATAAGACCAAATGAGACTTCCATTAAAAAGAAAATACACATATCAAGCAATCTTTTTTGGCCACAGATTATTTCGTCCCTCAGTAGATCTAATTTGGTAGATACATGAGAAGGAAGATATAGAGTTTGCTGGATAAAAGTCCCTAAAAAGCTAGAAACTAGATAGTCAATGTGTTACAAAATGCTGAACAGAATGAAATCATAAAAGGAGCAGGCATTCCGTACACCCACACAAGCACCTACTCCCTCCGTTTCAAAATATAAGATGTTTTAGGTTTATGAAGCAAATGTATCTAGACACCTTTTAGTATGTATATTCAAGTGAACCTACACACTAAAAGATGTCTAAATGCATTTGCTTCACAAAGCTAAAACATCTTATATTTTGAAACGGAGGGAGTATTAGCCAGGTTATGTGCATATATATCTACCTATCCTCAAATTCCCAAACAACAATATCGACTTTGTTTTGGCTGAATCTCGCCGGTCAGACAAAAAGAGTAGTGCCAAACTTTCACCCAGGCCATAGTGATGCTGTTCCACAGCCTCAAATCGACACTGACAGCCCAAGAAATTGTTCGATCCAGTGCTAACCTACATTTTTTTTGAAACAAACTACTGGTGCTAGGGTTACTTCACATCAACAGGAAAACTAAATGACACGGGGCGGATGCTGTGCATCACCAGCACCTCCCCTGATGAACCAGGCTGGGTTCGGACAAGAGAAACGACGAGAGCAAAGTGAACAACTGAACATCAAGGCTAGCTACCTCGCCCCTTACCAGCAAAGATGAACCAGGCGCGCGCGAGTGCTTTGCCGGAAGAACAAGGCGACGCGCGTGCGGGGGAGAAACCGCAGCACACACCGGTGTGAGAGTGCCGCGGTCCGTCAAGGCCTTCCCTTCCTTCTTGTTCTTGGCCTCCAGATGTCATAACTGCGCTGCGCAATGGATTGAATGCCCTACGAGTAGCTCGCTCAGTCGCTCTTCAATTGATTTGACCGCAGTAGCTCCACGGCTCCAAGCTGGCTGATAGGTTGCGTGGCGCAGAGGCGCAGTAATGGCAGATGGCAGGCATGTGTCAATTCTTGCGAGTCTTTTTGATAATACGAATTTTTTAATAAAGTTCAAAAATAATACTCCCTCCCTCCACTTTTATAAGACCTTGTAAAAATTTCAATATAGTTTAGATACAAACTAAAATGAGTAAATCTACACATAAAACATGTCTACATACATGCATTTTGGTACGTATCTAGTTTACTTCCTACAAGATCTTATAAAAGTAGTTTACTTCCTACAAGATCTTATAAAAGTGGACAGAGGGAGTATTAATCTTTATGAAATTTCAGATCTAGCGCGCCGTCGCGTCTGGCGGACGTGATTAGCGGCTCAGGCACAGGCCCTTGCATGTCGACAGCGACTGTCGCGTTCTCGTTCCTCGAGTGGATCGCAATCGTCCACGTCGGCCGCGGTGAGGATTGGTCGCGTTCAGCCGATAGGACGAGCTCCTAATCACGTCTGACCGACACGACAGGTAGCCAGGCGTGCTGAAAATTGGGCATTGCCCCCGCGAACGCTCCCTCTCTCATCCGTCGCGTCCCTCTTCCTTAACTCTTCCTCTTTCAGCTCACACTCACACCTTAGAGCTCTTCTCAAATCTCTATTTCTTCGATTTTGAGAGCAATACTTGACCAAAATCTATGAGACTTGTTGCAAGAAGGAGATAAGAGCCCGATCTACGGATGGGTTAGCTTGTGAAGAAATTTTGTTGGTACGTTTAGTCGCATTTCGGTGTAGTTGGTGCAAATTTTGTTGTAGCTATTCTTGTGATCTTGAGGCTGTTCTTGTATTCTTAATATTATTCTTGTGTTCTAAAGGCTCATTTAGGTGTGACTGAAATGGTGTGATGCAAGGCAGTTGTAAGGTGGTGGTTTGCACGCTTCAAGGGTAAATCCTAATCCCGAAGGCTCAATGGGCATAGTGTATTTTTTATAGATATATTTTAGCGGTGTAGTTGACAGAACTATGATTTTTATGTAGCAGGAGTCATGTCTGAAGTAGTTAAGTTTGTTATTTATCACGGGTACGGCGCGGTCCATACGACTGCTGCTGGAGATGATCTTAGTGAGTTTCAGTTTGAGGAGTTGGAATTGACCGATCCTCAAAGTATCTATATTCGGCAGTTCAAATCGATGTTGATGGCCTTTTTTGGGTTGAATTCTGAGGTGTACACTGTCAGTTTGCAAGCTTTGTGGAGCAACTCTAGTACAAATATTTTGTGTTGTTTAAAAGAGATAGAGCGTACCTCTCACTAGATCGGTTGATTGAAAGGGTGCGAGCGTAGGGGAACTCCCCTGGTTGTCCTAGTGGTTGCGAAGCCGAAGCCAGTCAAGGGTGAAGGCGAGTCTAGCCAGAGCAGCTAGGCAATTGAGTATGGTTTATGGCAGAGCATCCAACCAGTTGATCCGCCTGTTGTGTCCATGTCTTACGCCGAAGGCAGTGGGTATGAAAAAGGGCAGAGCAGTCATGTATCAGGTGTAGCTGGAGATGATGCAGGTGGCGGGATTTATTCAGACGATGAAGATGAGATTTTGCAGTAGCAGATGGAAGAGAAAGATGTGGATTAAGATGGTGATGATATGGTGATGATATTAATTCGTCTGATTCTGATAAAGAAGATGATCCAGCGAAGGCCTCAATTCCCAATTCATGGAATCGGGACTTTTTAACTATACCGAGAGTGAATGAAGGACATGATTCTGCATGGGAGTATCACCCGAAAAGCATCTCAGTCGGTACATTATATCCCGACAAGCAGCAGGATGCAATCACTAGCTGGAAAATATCCACACAGAGGGTTTTTATAATTGTAGTGTCAAGCAAGAAATATTTGATAGTGGAATGTAGCAATAATAGATGTCCTGCAAAGGTGCATGGCTACCTCTGTAAGAATGACACGTTTTGGGTGGTGAGCGACCACGTGCAGCACAGATGTGTTAATATGCAATTTATGGTGACATAAGGATGATAAATGTCCCACTTACTACCCAAGCCGAGTTACTATCTGAGGACGTAGCAACCAAGGAAGAAGACATCGTAGAAGAGGAAGAACGTAGACAATTTGTGTGTAACTCTATTTTAATATGTAACCAGTAAATATGCATGTGCAACGCATGTCTCTACCAAGACACAAACCAGAATGCTAAAAATCTGAAAAATCAAAGAATTCCGAACATATATCTGGCTGAGGTAATATATACATTTAAAAACATACATATTTTTTGAATTTAGAACTATGTCACACCTAAACTCACTATAAACGCCAGCACGAATAAACTAAGAAAAGTACATGACCAAACGGTGCGGTGGGCACTATTGTTAATAAATGATCAAACATGAAGCAACAGATGGCTTAATCAAAAGTCAATTTTTTTTTTTGAAACACGGGGGTCGGGGTCTAGAAGGACCCCGATAATTTCATTGAAGCGGTGACAGGTACATAAACAAGATTGGCCTTTTGTAATTCAGTCCAAGGAGATCTCCTATCTGAGAATAAGGCCTCACTTTTTACAAAAAACCACCCTAGAACTAATGAAATTCTTGCAATCAAGTCCTTGGGCGTCTCCGCCACCATTCGCCGGCGTCCTCCAGGCGATGCCGCCGAGGAGCAGGGGCCTCTTGCTCGGGAGCCCCCTTCCGGCGAGTAGCAACCACCACGGTCCCCCTAGTCCCTGCGGGGAACGCATCACTTCGCAGCAATTAGGGTTCGAGCACCCGTGACAGCGCCGGATCAAGGCCTCCGATATGGAGGTTGAAATCTTGCCGCCTTGTCGGCAGTGGATTGCGGCGGCGATGCAGCCAGCCGCATGGATGTGCACAGAAACAGAGCCCCCCAACCTCCTCTTCTTCTGCAGAGGGAAACCAGCTTACCTCCTCCTTTCGAACCACCATGGCCGGCTGGAGAAGAGAGACGCCGTCGCCCGATTCCACAGCGCCAGAGAAGGAGATGCCACTTATTCAGGAGAACCTAACCTGCCTCGCCTTCGCTAAACCACCACCTCGATGGCTCGGAGAAGAAAGAGGCCGACGAGCGACCAGAGCCATGGCAGAGCTCCAGGACGCTTGGTCTCCAACTGCAATGGCCCCAGGACGCAGAGCACATGATGATGAAAAGCTTCGCCCCCTCGCCTCCTTGGCCGGCCGGGAGAAGGATCACATCACCGCCAGTCCACCGCATCAAGATCTTGCAGCAATCGACTTTATTCACGGAGATCGTGGCCTTGCTCCCTCTTCTTGGCTCCGACCACCGGAGATGGAGAAGAAGTAGCAGGAGCCTTACATGGAGGCGGATCCAGTCGAAGAGATCCGCCACCCCCCTCCTCACTACTGGCATAACGCCAAGCCACGGCAGCAGGTCGGGAAATCTCTCACTAATACTACCTATGCTACAGCCGGCACCTCGCCTCAGTCTCTTCCGAGCGGCATCGCCGCCGGCGAGGACCTCGGTCCGGCCCGGGGAGGAAGAATTGACTCTCAAAGAGGAGGAGCAGAGGAGTCTCTCGCTACTCCCTTTGTTCTCAGGATGCAGGTATTCATTTTGGCTCACGGGAGCAAATGAACTCATTATCAGAAAACATATTTCAAAATATCAAAAAATTCAAAACAAAAATTCTGCATGTACATCCGGACATACTATGTTCATACATGAATTTTCAGAAAGAAAGAACATTTTTTATGTCCTATATAAAAAAGATAAATTTATGTATGAACATATGACTATTTACAGAACATATTTTTATCTTTTTTACCGATGCCACATAAAATATTATTTTTTGTCAAAAACTTGTGTGGGACATTGAATGACCTGATCTACATGCAAAATTTATTTTTGAATTTTTTTGACATTTTGAAATTTGTTTTTTATGTATTTTCTATAATAGGTTCATATAGACCTGGGAGCCAAAACACCACCTCCGTGTATGTATAACTATATTCAGCAGAACCAGAAACTATTTTCGCAGTAAAAGATATTAAAACAATACAACTGATGCATCAAAGCCAATCTATCTACTATATACTAAAAACACAATACAGATGTCTAAAACAGAGACACCATGTTAATCCACATCTACTAGAAATAGTTGATCCGTTGATATTAATTATAATGGCCAAGATTAAACCTAGAAAAAAGTTACGTAAATTAGAATCATGTACAATCTGTCACGTATCATGTCACGTAGTTGCAAAAAAAGTCCACTACATAACGTGATGTATGGGGGAGATACAATCCAGATCTAATAGATTTTTTTTTGGCTGAGATCTAATAGAGTTTGTGTCCAATACGCTTGGATTAAATAAAAGCAAACGTTTTTAATCAAACAGAGTCCACATTCAAGTTCATAGATTCCACGTCCAGTGCTACTAGGGATTGTCTCTTAAAAAAGAAAGGGATGTCTTTAGTTAATCTCTTGAGTTTTTAATAAATTTTATCTTTGACGTAAAGCACAATAATCCTTTCCTCAGCTATCTTGATTGCTCAACTATACATGCTTCGTGCTATATACATATGTACGGGAAAACACGATCGATCGAGTGCAATTGGTGGCAAGCGTTGCGAGCATGCGACGACGCGCATGACAGATATTCACTCACAAATGTTCAGTTACCAATCAACCCACAATCTGACATCAATCTGCAGATCAACATGTTGTAAAAATATGACATAGAACAAAATGCAACTTATCGATTATTAGGTTTGAACGGTTCATAAACAATGTGCTAATTCACTATTATTAGATGGACTGATGCATGTAAGATTAGCTGAAGTTTCTTTATTAATCGTCTTAGTCCACGTTTAGTGTGTCACGACGAGCGTGTTATGACCAATGTGTCATGACATACATGTCGCCTTGCGATAGCACAACTTACTAAATTAGTTGACATAATTTTTTCTCAAGTCTATAAAGATTATTGGCGAGAGGATATGCTTCAGATTGATGATTGACTAAAATTTTGAAATGACGTGCCATCCACAGCCCTTTTGAAACTTCATTAGGTTATATAAAATTACATGTCATCCAAATCGTTGTAGTCATGGTTACATGGCGTGGAAAAATTACGTGTTAGAGAGTATAACACCTAGGTTGGAGCGCGGGATAGGAGAAAGAGAATAAAATGAAATAAAACACTAAATGCATTTCAAAATAATGAAGATTCTATATTAAAGGCAGCTCTGAAATGTTAGATATATATTTACATGTTTCTAAAATCTTTGAAACCCTAAACTTATTTCATGAACATCTTTAACATGGCAAAGGTGATGCCATCGCACTTGCGAGGGCCACCTTGCTAGTTCAGTAGAACAATATATAATTTATAGCTTATTGGCATTATTTAATGTCCATATAAGCTCCACATAGTGACATAGACCATATGATTGGGCCACGTGGTTACAGAAAAGAAAAGTGATATGCTATAGGAAAATTCATCATTTTTTTAAAAAAAAACGACATGTCAAGTGATTCCCGAGGTTCAAGAAATACGATAACAGCAAAAGGGAAGCAAAAAATTTATATCTCCTACTTTTGACCTAACATGCTTAAAGCAGAATTATAAAAAGCTTAAGTACAAAAATAAGGTAGCAAAATATGAGATCGAAAAGCTGTAAAAAAGCAGAAGGCAAGCCTAATAGCGTAAGGGGACACCTGAAATGAGGACAATACTAAAAAGGACCATCTCTCAGCTACGCCCGTAGCTTCATTATTTAAAGCCCTCTTCTTACCGATTGTTCTTTGCCGCAAGTTCTCCCAGTCCCTCTGTAATCATCCTACCATAAGCTAATCAAAATCTAGAGCGACTCCACAAGACAAAGTTGCAATGGAACTCTTTTTCAAACTATCAGTTGTGTGGAACTCTATTTTAATTTGTCTGCACCTATGTATCAAATTGTAATATGTTTCGACTGGAGTTTCAAATTCTATTATTTCAGTTCACATTTATTCTATTCAAATATGTTTGCAAGTTAGTTTAAATTGTACTAATATTTATTTGCAACTACGTTTTAATTTCTGGTTTATATGTGCAGGTATGGAGTATCTATCGTTGATTGATCTGCACCTTGATTACGATCATTGGGGCAGGTTGCTGCATTATTACGTAATCTATGATAGTACTCATCCAATCGAAGCTCTACAGTATCGCACTCCAAACCCTTATTGAATGATACACCCTGATTGGGTTACTAGGTATAAGTCAAATGTATTTCTGGTCGATTTTTCATTTATGCTTGGCTTGCAAATACTATTACTGATATGTTAACATTTCTATGCAGGTTGAAGTGGGCTGGACTTCTACCAATCGCGCGACTGGTAGAGACTACCCGTGAGGACTTGAAAGAGCAACCCCGTCCGGAAGTGGTAGAGAACTCAAGGAGGATGACCTTCCACAGGGTGTAGCTCAGTGACTTAGTCGACGGTGGAGACCAGAAACCCATACGGTTCACTCTTGCTGGGGCGAGATGGCTCCTACTTTGCAGGACATCTCATACTTGTTGGGACTTCGTTGGCGGTTGAGCCCATAAGGCCATTGCACACACCTAAAGAGTGGGTGCCGGATATTATAGGACGTTTTATGCATATTTATGGAGATGTTGCATATCTCGATGTTGACCCTCGGATGAGCCAAAATATGCTTGGTTGAAGGAGTTTCAGGTACGATTTTCAAATTCCTGCACTAACATATATGCTGATGTGTACATGGTCAAATTAATTGCTGTTTTGTTGATGTCCAGTTTGAAATTCCTGCACTAACATATTTTATCTTTGCTCCATTGTAGTCAGGGACGAAGCTAGTGATACGTCTCAAACGTATCTATAATTTTTGATGCTCCATGTTTGTTTATACACCATTTGCTTTGTATTTTGTTACACTTTGTGGCGTTTTTATGCATTTTCCGGAACTAACCTACCAACAAGACGCCACAGTGCCAGTTCCCAGTTTTCTGCTGTTTTTGTGTTTTAGAAAAGCTACACAGGAAATATTCTCGGAATTAGATGAAACAAAAGCCGATCCTATTTTTCCAGAACACGAGTCGGAGTCCAAAGTAGAGACGGAGGGGGGCCAGGACCTGGCCACAACCTAGGGCACCAGGGGGTGAGCCCCCTGGTCCACTTCCTGATGCCGCCCTTCCGCCTATATATTCCCCTCGAAGGGAAAACCTAAGATCCCCAATCAATTTTATATGAAACCTACTACAAGCCGCCGCCGTCATCGACGCGAGACCGGGAGGGTCCAGAAACTCTTCCCGGCACCTTGCCGGAGAGGGGAATCACCGCCGGAGGCCTTCTTCATCACCATGGTCGCCTCCGGAGTGATGTGTGAGTAGTCTACCTTGGACTACGGGTCCATAGCAGTAGCTAGATGGTTGTCTTCTCCACCATGTTGCTTCATGTTTAGATCTTGTGAGCTGCCTATCATGATCAAGATCATCTTTGTGTAATTCTACATGTTGTGTTTGTTGGGATCCAATGAGTATTGGTACTATGTCAAGTTGATGTGCTGAATTATTATCTTTATGTTATCTCTATGTTGTTTATGATCTTGCATGCTCTCCGTTGCTAGTAGATATCTTGGCCGAGTAGATGCTAGTGACTACAAGAGGGGGTATTTATGCTCGATAGTGGGTTCATGCCTCTAGTAATCTGGGGGAGTGACAGAAACCTCTAAGGTTGTTGCCACTAGGGACAAAACAACATTCTTGTGTTCAAGGACATTTGCATTGTTTACATTACGCACTTTGCTTAATGCAGTGATCTGTTGTTCGCAACTTAATACTCAACGGGTGCTCGGATGACACCTCGAGAGTAGATTATTAGTCATAGATTCAGTTGGATTACGGTCTATGTATTTTGTTGTAATGCCCAGAGTGAATCTCATAGTGATCCTCATGACATATGTACGCTATCTTTATTCTATCAATTGCCCAACTGTAATTTGTTTACCCAGCATGTTGTTATTTATCTTATGGAGAGACACCACTAGTGAACTGTGGACCCTGGTCCATTCCTTTTAAATTGCTATTACCGTTTTACTTTTACTCGCTTTATTTACATTCTTGCAAACTATTATCTTTTACCACTCAATACGCTTAATCCTTTGTTTACAGCAAACCGGTGAGATTGATAACCTCATCGTAAGTTGGGACAAAGTACTTGGTTGTGTTGTATGCAGGTTCCACGTTGTTGCTGGTGAAAAGCTACACGCCGACAAGTTTCCTGGCGCCATTGTTCGGAGTGTCGCAAAGCTAGCGGGCATCAACCTTCGGAAGTTTGGTTCTTTCTCCTACTGGTTCGATAAACCTTGGTTTCACAACTGAGGGAAAACTTGCTGTTGTGCTCATCATAACCTTCTCTTGGGGTTTCCAATAAGTTTTCTAGGGTCAACTACACGCCAGCAAAATAGCAATCAAGCCATGTGGCGCTGTTGCCAGGGAGAAAGAAGATTTCTGCAAGGGGAGTCTCTCACTTCCAATCTTTTACTTAGTTATTGTTTTGTTTTGCTTTATTTTATTTTTTTCTTACATCGTTTTATCAAAAATACAAAAAAATTAATTTCTTTATAGTTGTTATTTTTATTTTTTTGCTTTTAGTTTTGCTAGAATGGGTACTCCTGAGAACACCAAGTTGTGTGATTTTACTAGCACCAAAAACAATGATTTTATCTGCACTCCTATTGCGCCACCTGCTCCTGAGGCAAATTTTTATAAGATCAAACCTGCTTTGTTGAATGTTGTTATGAAAGAGCAATTTTATGGTGCTTGTACTGATGATGCTGCAGCTCATCTCAACAATTTTGTTGAGCTATGTGAGATGTAAAAGTATAAGGATGTAGATGGTGCTATTATTAAGCTTAAGTTGTTTCCTTTCTCTTTAAGAGGAAGAGCTAAGGATTGGTTGCCATCTTTGCCTAGAAATAGTATTGATTCTTGGGATAAGTGTAAGGATGCTTTTATTGGAAAATATTATCCTCCTGCTAAGATTATAGCTTTGCATAGTGATATTATAAAGTTTAGACAGTTTGATAATGAACATGTTGCTCAAGCTTGGGAAAGAATGAAATCTATGATAAAGAATTGTCCCACTCATGGACTGACTACTTGGATGATTATCCAAACTTTTTATGCAGGACTAAATTTTTCTTCAAGAAATCTATTGGATTCAGCTGCTGGAGGCACTTTTATGTCCATCACCTTGGGGGCCGCAATGAAGCTTCTTCCTCTTAAATTCTATTGAGGAAACCTCTTCCTTGAGTGACTCCACTGTGGATAAACATACCCCACTGGACAAATCTGATTGAGAGAGGAGAAAACATGAGCTGGTGGATTCAACATACCCCACTGTGGATAAACGACAGCCACCGCGATGAAGATATCTTCATGCCTAGAACCAAGGCCAAGAAAGCTGCATCATCAAAGGGCAAAGAAGCTACCTCGTCGAAGGCCAAGGGCGGTGCTTGCGAGGGCAAGGCACCTGCAACGTCGGAGATTGATGATGATGATGACGACTTCATGCCTAGCACCAAGGCCAAGAAAGTAGCTTCAACCAAGGGCAAAAGAGTTTTCTAGTTGTCCAGAACTATGTACCTTCATTTTAGTTTGCGGTATGTAATACCTATGTATCACATAATTTTCTATTGGCAAATGTTACTTTAAAAATGTACTGAAAATATTACTATGAATAAAAACTAGCGGAAATATGTTCCGCGGTAAAAATCTCGTGACATAATTTTCATATTTGTAATTTTTTTTTTGGCCAAACATCACTAAAAACCAGGTCGTTCGGTGCGCGTAGCCTAAAATGGCCGACTGGATTTTAGTCTGGGTGCGCATAGTTATGTTGATTATTATGGGATCATCTAAACTTGCTTATGTTGCTAATGTTGCATATATGATTGAAATTTCTTAATTATGATGCATTTGCAAAATCTTTTGTCTATAGATGAGGTAGTATGCCATGAACAAGCGAACGGTTATGACAATAATAACTTCCAAGGTTTGATACTAGAGAGGAGTTGAACATTATTTGCAGTTTCTAGAAAGTCAAGGACAGACAAGCAACCATGGAGTTGTGAAGTCTAGTAGGACGAGTAACTTCATAATATTCCTCCTCCCCGTGATTGTGTATTGGTTGTTGTCCTAGATGTGTGTGATGGCCGATGAGATAGTGTTGACGATGAACTAATTTGGTTGAGTTTAGATTTGTGTGACTATGACTAATTTAATTGTCATATATGATATGGTAATTATTAAAGTAGTGCTTCCACTCTTTATATGTCATGTACAAATATGCTACCTTGTCAGCGGAAAATATGCTTCCATCTCTGCCAAATATATACAACACATCAAGTTGATGTGCTGAATTATATATCTTATGTTATCTCTATGTTGTTTATGATATTGCATGCTTTCCGTTGCTAGTAGCTATCTTGGCCGAGTAGATGCTAGTAACTTCAAGAGGGAGTATTTATGCTTGATAGTTGGGTTCATGCCTCTATTTAATCTAGGGGGAGTGACAGATACCTCTAAGATCAACTTCCTCAAAAGTTCCATGATCAAAAGAACTCAAAAAGAAAGCAATCGAGAGGCAAACATAAAAAGTGGCAGAATCTATCAAAACAGAATAGCTGCCAAAGATCGATTTTTTCGAGGACCTTCTGTTGCTCAAATCGAAAAGTGCAAAACTAATAAAAGTTTGAAAATAACCCGGGGCATGTGCACAAGAAATCGCAGATCAAAAAGATATTCTGAGAATTTTCACGAATTTTTATGGTGCAGCGCAGAAATCTGTTTCATGACAGCAACTTCCCTAAATCTTACCTTCCTCTAATTAGAAATTCTTCTTAGCACAAAAATGAAATAAAAATGATAAGGAGAGGTCATTACAGTAGTAATAACTTCCAAGACTCAACAAAAAGAAAAAGTACTAAAAATAAATCATTGGGTTATCTCCCAAGAGTGCTTTTCTTTAACGCCTTTGAGCTAGGCGCAGAAAGTGCAGATCAAGTATTTTCAAATGAAGCATTAAGATCAATTGCAGAAGTCTTTTCAACAATAAATTATATTGTATCCAAATGAGTTTTTGAAGATCCCTTGTGAACACTCTTGGGTTTACTACTTTCATCAAAAGGGTTTTCAGGAACAATCCAATCGAAATTCTTTTCCAAAGCTTCATGCAATCCTACAAGTTTGCAAGGTATTGGTACTTTGATGTCTTCTTTGGTTGTACCAACAACATTCACACGTGAGCCAAGCATATTAAAATGTTCAAAAGCTTTCCTAGCTTCAATAACAACATCTCTAAATTCTCTACGCAAAGTCTCCAAAATAAAGTCTTTCTTTTCAGAGTCTTCGATATCATGAAGCTTAAGAAACATTTGTTGCATAAAAGGATTAAGGTTAACAAACCAAGCCTCCAACATGTGAACTAAATAAGCAGCAGCAAATTCATAACTAGGAGTGCTACTCCAAGTGGATGTTGCTGGCGCTAAGTTGACGTGGGAGGTTTTCTTCAATCTTTGGAAGTGTTCTTCTTTAGTCCCCGGCAACGGCGCCAGAAAAGAAGCTGCTGCGTGGTTGACGTGGGAGCAGATTGTCCTTGTGCGTGGTGGATAACCAGCCCGTTGGGAACCCCAAGAGGAAGGTATGATGAGTATAGCAGCTAGTTTTCCCTCAGTTTAAGAAACCAAGGTTTATCGATCAGGAGAGGAGAGACAAACGACTGAAGGTGATGCGGAACCTGCACACACACAAACAAATACTTTGTTCCCAACTTGCGATGAGGTTGTCAATCTCACCGGTTTGCTTGAAACAAAGGTTATGAGCGTATCGAGTGGAAAACAATATAGTATGCGAATAAAGTAAACAGTGCGAGTAAAGTAAACAGATGATAGCAATATGATGGAAATAGGACCGGGATCCACAGTTCACTAGTGGTGTCTCTCCATAGATAAAATAACACATGCTGGGTAAACAAATTATAGTTGGGCAATTGATAGAATAAAGATAAACGTGATATGTCAAGAAGATCACTATGAGATTTACTCTGGGCATTACAACAAAATACATAGACCGCCATCCAACTGCATCTATGACTAATAATCCACTTGTGGTGAATCAATCCGAGAACTCCACAAGTATTAAGTTGCAAACAACAGATAATTGCATTAAGCAAAGTGTGTAATGTAAACAAAGCATATGCCCTTGAGCATATGAATGTTGTTTTCTCCCTAGTAGCAACAGCACATCTACCACCTTAGAGGTTTCTGTCACTCCCCCAGGTGAAATAGAGGCATGAACCCACTATCGAGCATAAATACCCCCTCTTGGAGTCACTAGCAACTACTCGGCCAAGATAGCTACTAACAATGGAGAGCATGCAAGATCATAAACAACATAGAGATAACAAAAGATATAATTCAGTACAGCAACTTAATCATAAACACCAATATTCATCGGATCCCAACAAACCAAACATGTAGAATTACATAATGGTGATCTCAATCATGTAGGGCAGCTCATGAGATCTAAACATGAAGCACATGGTGGAGAAGACAACCATCTAGCTACTGCTATGGACCCATAGTCCAAGGTAGACTACTCACTCATCGCTCCGGAGGCAAGCATGGCGATGAAGAAGACCTCCGGTGGCGATTCCCCTCTCCGGCAGGGTGCCGGGAAGAGCTTCTGGACCCTCCCGATCTTCGGGTCGACGGTGGCGGCGGATCGCGATGTGTTCTGGAAAATTGATCGGGTACTTAGGGTTTTTCCATCGGGGGGTCTTTATAGGCGAAGGGGCGTCGTCAGAGGAGGAGCCAGGCGCCCTCACGCGGGGCCCGCGCGGCCAGGGGCCTGGCCGCGCCACCCCTGCGTGTGGGGCCCTGGTGGCCCCCCTCCTACTCTCCTTCGGATCTCTGGAAGCTTCCGGGTAAAATAAGACTTCAAGAACTTGTTTCGTCCAATTCCGAGAATATTTCCTGTGTATCACTTCTGAAACACAAAAATAGCAGAAAACAGGAAATTCGCACTGTGGCAACTCGTTAATAGGTTAGTTCCGGAAAATGCATAAAAGTGCCACGAAGTGTAACGAAACAATAGGCAAATGGTGTAAAAACAAGCATGGAGCATCAAAAATTATAGATACGTTGGAGACGTATCAAGCATCCCCAAGCTTAACTCCTGCTCGTCCTCGAGTAGGTAAGTGATAACAAAGAATAATTTTTGAGGTGACATGCACCTACACAATCTTGATCATATATGTAAGCATTTGTGAGCTGGGATCATAAGAACTTAAAACATGGGCATGAAGATATAATCATGACAATAAGAACTTAGCAACCATGTTGTAAACATGCAAATGAACACAAACAAAAGATCATGAAAATGAAACAATGAAAGTCAAACGTGTGTTCAAATCATAAGGAAAAACATACAAATGGTTTTCAGCTTGTCCTTCAAAGAGAGCAAAACATAAATGCATAGGACACCTTCAAGTTTAAGAGGGCGACTAGATACAAATAATTTAAGAACAAGTGAAACCAACAATATGAATCAATCAATGAACTTTGGGACAATGCATATTACACTAAGAATGACAACTATGCTCTCTTAATGGTGCATAAAGAAAGAAGGTGGTGACTCAACATAAAAGTAAAAGAAAGGCCCTTCGCAGAGGGAAGCAGTGATTGCAAGTTTTATAACCTTCAAAAATTATGGTACTTACCGGCTTTGAGCTCTCATTGCCCCCATCATAAGCATCTTGAATGGTTAAAGTTAATGCGAGAACAATTATGATGCATATGCTTGATAAATCATAAATTGAATACCTCGTGCCCCGTGAATACGAGTACCCAAACCTCATGCTACTTTACTTAGAGTCCCAAGCAAGGCTCTTGTCATTGTAAGTATATGCATATCATTGACAACCGCAAATGGGGTACCTCCATGCCCGATGACATGGAACAAGCCCACACCAAAATGACAGGACAAGCAGACAATGAACACCTCGACATCTCTTTTATTTGCCTTTTGTTTAGCTTTTTATTGTGAGATGCGTCGTCGAATGTTCACCATGGGTATGCTGCAAATTTCCACCATGAATTATGCATGGCTTAGATTGGCGGCCCGGCGTTTCCCTAACACATATACAAACTCCATGATCCCTACAAGATTCCCAATTCATTTCACACCGCGGGCATCCATAAACAAAAGATCACGATATCAACTCAAATAAGAAGTGCAATGTTGAAAGCTTGCCCCATGACAGCATGGATGGGCTAGAATCCAACTTACAACTTGCAAGCATAACAATTCAACATAAGAGACCACAATGTCAAATTTTTAAGAACAGGAAAAAGTAAAGTGTGCCTTCCGGTTCGTGAGAGCTTTACTGACCGAATTTCGCATAACACTAGTAAGAGTTTAATTTGAAGAGAAAATAAAAGCAAGTCGAATTTACTTGGAATACCAAATTTTTAGTAGGTATGTATGGTGGACACTTTGGAAAACTTTGGCTTTTAGGAGTTGGATGCACGAGTATAGCTCATACTCAGTACAAGGCGAGGGCTAGCAAATGACTGGGAGCGACCAACTAAGAGAGCAATAATGGCCATAATCATGCAAAGCGAGAAAGCAACATTAAAAGAAGCATAAGATGGCATCAAAAGTCAAAAACTAAATGATCATGAAGGCTATTGGCGACTTTGTAGGAGTCTAACATGTGTGAGCATGCGCCAAGTCAACCCAAATAAAGCATCAAGGAGAAAACCAAAATAATGCTTCCATACAATAAAAACAACGCATGATTTTTTTCAAAGGCTCATTAAGCAATCTCAGTTATTTGAGACAAGTCATGCTACAGCAAAACCACTAAGCATACTATCAAAAAGACATCAAGCATGACATGAAAAAGCCTAAGCCGCAGTCTACACAAGCTCCTTCTTGTACCACTATTTTGCACAAAGCTTTTTTCTTTTCCAACACCATTTGAAATTTTTATAAACACCTCTTTTGATGAAAACCAATAAAGATCAGAGGCAAAAATACACCTTGATGAAAAGATATGACAAGGTCTGAACGCAAATCAAGGCGAAGACGAAAACCAAAAGTAGTAGCAGAAAAAGAAGAACGCTCGATTTTTAATAAGAGTGAAAACTAGAGCGTTCTTGGCAAATGAAAACGAGTACATCTCCTCCAAAGAAAATTTGTTGGGGTCCAACCATTTATTGCAGCAAACAAACAAACTAAACTAACTAAGAAAACTAAAACAACTGACGCTCCAAGAAAAACACATAGTGCATGAAGCAATAAAAATATAGTGTTTTGAAAGGTGACCTGATTTTTGCCGATGAAGAAGGGGTGCCTCGGGGGCATCCCCAAGCTTTGACACTTGTACTTCTTGGATATTTCTTGGGGTGATGCATGGGCATCCCCAAGCTTGAGCTTTTGTCCATTCTTCAACTCATCTCATCATTCTCCAATCCCTACACTTGAAAACTTCCTTCATACAAAACTAAACACATTTCTATTAGCAACATTAGTGCAAGCATAACATATAATAAATCCTCTATTTGCTTCAGGTTTCAACTCAAAACCACCACATATATAGCAAATACTACTATAGCAACCTCCCCAAAAGTTCCGTGATCAAAAGAACTCAAAAGAAAGCGATAAAGTGGCAAACACAAATATTGGCAGAAATCTGTCAAAACTGAACAGCTGACAAAGGTCGAATTTTTGAGGGATTTTCTGTTGCTCAAATCAAAAAGTGTTCAACTAACAAAAGTTTGGATATAACCTGGGGCATATGCACAAGAAATCGCAGGTCCAAAAGATAAACAGAGAATTTTCACAAAGTTTTACGGTGCAGCACCGAAAACAGTTTCAGGACAGCAACATCCCCAAATCTTTACCTCACTCAAATTAGAGGCTTCTCTTGGCACAAAAACGAAATAAACAAGATAAGGAGCGGTCATTACAGTAGTAATGACTTCCAAGACTCAAATAAAAGAAAAAGTACTGAAAAGAAAACATTGGGTTATCTCCTAAGAGTGCTTTTCTTTAACGCCTTTGAGCTAGGCGCAGAAAATTTGAGAAGATGCTCATATAAGAAATATGAATTGAAGTAAAAGAGAGCATCCAGGAGCAAATATAAAACACATTTAAGTCTAACCCACTTCCTATGCATAGGAATCTTGTAAGAAAATAAATCAAAGAAGCGCATAGCCACAAGTATGGGTAGATAAAATAAGAGCAACTTCAGAACTTTCAATACAAAGAGAGGTGTTTTAGTAAGATGAGAATTCCAACAACCATATTTTCCTCTCTCATAACAATTTTCAGTAGCATCATGAACAAACTCAACAATATAAATATCACACTCACCCTCCTTTGTTAAGCATGGAGGGCTATCAAATAAGGTATTAGTTAAAGAGTTACTCTTATTGGGAGGTAGACATGGGTAGCTCCATTCTTCCTCCTCTTGATCATCACTCTCCTCCTCTTTTTCATCCAATGAGCTTCCAGTTTCAGCAAATTGTTCGTCCATAGGCTCCTTCAAGGCATTAGTCTCTTCCGTTGGAGAGCATCTATTAAGATATTTAAGAATATAGCCATTTTCTTCCTTGTAATTATCAAAGCAAAATGTAAGTATATCATAAACCTCATATTTATAACGTGCATCATCAGTATTTTCAAGAAAATAAGCAAGTTCGAATGCACCCTTCCAAGCAATAAATTCTTCAATTTGTTCCACATCATAAAAGTCATAATTTCCATTAATATAAGAAGATATGGTAACATCATCATTATACTCACATTGAAAAGGGAGGTGTTTATACCTCCTACAGCAACAAGATCTATCAAAGCAATAAGTAACATTATAAGTAGAGCACACATTTCTTGCAATGATATACAATCTATTAATTTGTTCCCATAAGTGTTTCCATTTTTGTGACAAGCGGTGTTCCTCATAATAATTTTGCTGCTCTTCCGTGAACCCACCTTGCCAAAAAGATTTAGTTTCAAAGAAACCAACCATTGATAGAAAGCATGATAAAGCAAGACAATAACAGACCAACAAAAATAACGACTACCAAGGATTCTAATTTTTTTGGGTTTTTGATAAAAAGCAATGCAGGTAAAATAAATAAAGTAAAGCAAAACAATAACAAAGTAAAGGATGTGTGTGCGAAAAACTCCCCTCGCAGAAGTCTTCTCTTCCTCCCCGGCAATGGCGCCAGAAAAGAAGCTGCTACTCCAAGTGGATGTTGCTGGCGCTAAGTTGACGCGGGAGGTTTTCTTCAATCTTTGGAAGTGTTCTTCTTTTGTCCCCGGCAACGGCGCTAGAAAAGAAGCTGCTGCGTGGTTGACGTGGGAGCAGATTGTCCTTGTGCGTGGTGGATAACCAGCCCGTTGGGAACCCCAAGAGGAAGGTATGATGACTATAGCAGCTAGTTTTCCCTCAGTTTAAGAAACCAAGGTTTATCGATCAGGAGAGGAGAGACAAACGACTGAAGGTGATGCGGAACCTGCACACACACAAACAAATACTTTGTTTCCAACTTGCGATGAGGTTGTCAATCTCACCGGTTTGCTTGAAACAAAGGTTATGAGCGTATCGAGTGGAAAACAATATAGTATGCGAATAAAGTAAACAGTGCGAGTAAAGTAAACAGATGATAGCAATATGATGGAAATAGGACCGGGATCCACAGTTCACTAGTGGTGTCTCTCCATAAATAAAATAACACATGCTGGGTAAACAAATTACAGTTGGGCAATTGATAGAATAAAGATAAACGTGATATGTCAAGAAGATCACTATGAGATTTACTCTGGGCATTACAACAAAATACATAGACCGCCATCCAACTGCATCTATGACTAATAATCCACTTGTGGTGAATCAATCCGAGAACTCCACAAGTATTAAGTTGCGAACAACAGATAATTGCATTAAGCAAAGTGTGTAATGTAAACAAAGCATATGCCCTTGAGCATATGAATGTTGTTTTCTCCCTAGTAGCAACAGCACATCTACCACCTTAGAGGTTTCTGTCACTCCCCCAGGTGAAATAGAGGCATGAACCCACTATCGAGCATAAATACCCCCTCTTGGAGTCACTAGCAACTACTCGGCCAAGATAGCTACTAACAATGGAGAGCATGCAAGATCATAAACAACATAGAGATAACAAAAGATATAATTCAGTACAGCAACTTAATCATAAACACCAATATTCATCGGATCCCAACAAACCAAACATGTAGAATTACATAACGGTGATCTCAATCATGTAGGGCAGCTCATGAGATCTAAACATGAAGCACATGGTGGAGAAGACAACCATCTAGCTACTGCTATGGACCCATAGTCCAAGGTAGACTACTCACTCATCGCTCCGGAGGCAAGCATGGTGATGAAGAAGACCTCCGGTGGCGATTCCCCTCTCCGGCAGGGTGCCGGGAAGAGCTTCTGGACCCTCCCGATCTTCGGGTCGATGGTGGCGGCGGATCGCGATGTGTTCTGGAAAATTGATCGGGTACTTAGGTTTTTTCCGTCGGGGGGTCTTTATAGGCGAAGGGGCGTCGTCAGAGGAGGAGCCAGGCGCCCTCACGCGTCGTCAGAGGAGGTTTTTTTCCGTCGGGGGGTCTTTATAGGCGAAGAGGATCGCGATGTGTTCTACATGTTCTCCCTAGTAGCAACAGCACATCTACAACCTTAGAGGTTTCTGTCACTCCCCCAGATTACTAGAGGCATGAACCCACTATCGAGCATAAATACCCCCTCTTGGAGTCACTAGCATCTACTCGGCCAAGATATCTACTAGCAACAGAGAGCATGCTAGATCATAAACAACATAGAGATAACATAAAGATGATAAATCAACAATTCAACTTGACATAGTACCAATATTCATCAGATCCCAACAAATATAACATGTAGAATTACACAATGATGATCTTGATCATGATAGGAAGCTCACAAGATCTAAACATGAAGCACATGGTGGAGATGACAATCATCTAGCTACTGCTATGGACCCATAGTCCAAGGTAGACTACTCACACATCACTCCGGAGGCAGCCATGGTGATGAAGAAGGCCTCCGGTGGTGATTCCCCTCTCCGGCAGGGTGCCGGGAAGAGTTTCTGGACCCTCCTGATCTCGCGTCGACAATGGCGGCGGCTTACAGTAGGTTTCGTGGAAAATTGATCGGGGCTTTTAGGTTTTCCCGTCGAGGGGAATATATAGGCGGAAGGGCGGCGTCAGGAGGTGGGCCAGGGGCCCACACCATGCCATGGCGTGGCCAGGGGGCCCACGCCATGGGGTGGTGTGGCCGCCCTCTGGTGTCCCTCCGTCTATGCTTTGGACTCCGTGACGCTTCAGGAAAATAGGAATTTTGGCTTTTGTCCTATCCAATTCCGAGAATATTTCCTGTATAGCTTTTCTGAAACACAAAAATAGCAGAAACAGGAAACTGGCACTGTGGCATCTCGTTAATAGGTTAGTTATGGAAAATGCATAAAAATGCCACGAAGTGTAACAAAACACAAAGCAAATGGTGTATGAACAAGTATGGAGCATCAAAAATTATAGATACGTTTGAGACGTATCATTACACACTGTCCAACACCACCATTAATGCACGGGGATGGGTTTCTGCTCGCTTCCACCAAATAGTGGCGATGTAGGTCGTATGTGCCACGCCACCGGCACATCTATAATGGTGGCGTTGCCTGTTTGTAGCACCGCTAAAATTAGCAGTGGTGTTGTACTAAAATGGTGCACCATTAAAATGATGACTTTTAAAAGATCTCATACTGACATGGGCTAATGACGATGCCAAAGTCATTCCAATTCGACCTTAGCAATTAGGTATGCCGCGACCATAGTGATTTTCTCCAAAAAGTCCACCACATACAAGCCGTTCTCGGCATACCTGATGAAGACAACTTTTAGAGTCTTGCTCCAAATGAGGACCACAATTGCAACATCAAATAAAGTGGGCAAAGCCCATTGTAGCTAGTTGATGAACATAAATTAAATTATATCCTATGGTTGCAACAAGCGTGACATTCACTAGAGACACGCCCAGACTAACTATCACCTTGCCAAAATCCAATACCTTAGATGATGACTTATCACCATATTATACACTTATGTTGGAAGTATTATGCCCTTATGTTCACGAGTATATCTTTTCTTCTGGTCATATGAATTGTAGATCCACTATCAAGTACCCATTTTCCTCCTCATGAAGCATAGCCCTACAAGAGATTAATTATTGGATTTAGGTACCCATATTTGGATGGGTCCTCTTTTGTTAGTCACGAGAATCTTAGGAAACCAAATTGCATATTCGATATAACCACGAAAAGGACCAACATATTTGACATAAACATGCTCATAATAGTCCCTGCAAAGAACACAGAGTGAATTATATTTTCTTGCAAAGCCATTGGGTGAAGGGCCAGAGACTCCAGGCTAGCTGGATTAGTCAGAGAATCTAGTCTCCATGACCTAGGTCTTTCCTTTTAGTGATCTCAACTCCTCTTCGGTGTAACATATATATGTCAAAAGGGACATGAGGAGCAGGTAGGCCACTCTTATTCTTTTTCTTGTTCTTCTTCTTATTTGACCCAGGGACAAACCCAAGTCCTTCCTTTCCAACATTTAGCATTTGATTGCTCAAAAGGTCATTGAGGTTCTTCTCGCCTTCAATGCAAGTGATAAGGCCTTTAGCAAGTGATAAGGCCTTTAGCAAACTTGTCCTTTAACCTATAGTTCTCATCAACAAGATTTGCATGCTCACAACAAGGTTTAGAAGAACTAGTTGATACGTCCATTTTGCATCACTATTTTGTATCATAATTTACTGTTATTCATTGATATATTTCATATTTAGAGATGATACTTATGTTGTTTCCTCTACTTTTACATGTTTTGATGATCATTGGAGGATTTGCTACCGGAGTCAGGATTCTGCTGGAAAAGGACCGTCAAGACACCATATTTCGGAAGATCAAGAAAATTCTAGAAAAATACTAGAAAATTATATTTTACCAAAAGACTCCGGAAGCCAGAAGGAGGAGTCGAGAGGAGCCAGAGGGTAGCCTCACACATAGGGGGCGCGGCCTGGCCCCTGGCCGCGCCGGCCCTATGTGAGGGCACCCTGGCCCACTCCAGGTCTCGCCCCTTCGCGTACTTCATCGTCCCCGAAAACCTAAGTCAAGGGGGGCTCAGAGATAGACACCGCCGCCTCTGCGGGGTGAAAAACACCAGAGAGAGAAGAGCTCTCCAGCAGGGAGAAATCTGCCGGGGAAATTCCTTCTCGGAGAGGGGAGATCGTCGCCATCGTCATCACCATCGCACCGGACTTCATCGGGATCATCATCATCATCATCATCTCCATCACCAACACCTTCATCTCCACCATCACCTCGCCATCCCGCTGTAACATTTTGAGTTGAATCTTGTCAAATTCTTAGGGGAAACTTTCCCGGTGTTGATTACTCTTGTGGTTGATGCTATTGAGTGGAACTGTTGAATTAAGGTTTATGTTCAGATTGTTATTTACCATTATTTCAGCTCTGATCATGATCCATATGATGTCTTGTGAGTAGTTCGTTTAGTTCTTGAGGACATGGGAGAAGTCAAGTCGTTAGTAGTGGAATTATGTTGAGTAATATTTAATGGTTTGATATTTATTTGTTGTGGTGCTATTTCACTAGGGGTGTCATGTGAACGTCAACTACATGATACTTCACCATTTATGGGCCTAGAGAGATGCATTGTGTATTTGGCTACCAATTGTGGGGTTGCTGGAGTGACAGAAACCTAAACCTCCGTTGGGAAACCATTGCACCAGGGAGCGTAGAATCTTAGAGTTTAAGGCTGTGGTTAGATTTATCTTAATTACTTTCTTGTATTTGCGGAGGCTTGCATGGGGTATAATCACAAGTGTGTATTTATCCTAGTAAGGGTAGTGCGCTAGCACAGGTTCACCCCCATAACACTTATCAAACCAGTAAAGATTATTTAGCATAATGAAGCAAAAGCACTTGACAGAAACTCCAGTGTGTCCTCGAGAACGTTTGGTCATCATAAGTTACACATCCGACTTGTCCTTTGCTGAAGAAAGGATTGGGCCACTTGCTACAATTATTACTACTGTCTTTTATTTACTCGTACTTTATTTATTTGCACTACCAAATACCCCTGAAAACCCGTTTGCTAGTATTTACAGTGAATCCTTGATCAAAACCACTTGTCAACACCTTCTGCTCCTTGTTGGGTTCGACACTCTTATTTATCGAAAGTACTACGATACACCCCCAATACTTGTGGGTCATCAAGACTATTTTCTGGCACCGTTGCCGGGGAGTGAAGCGCTATTGAAGAGTGGAATTGGTAAAGGTAACCGTCGCTGTGAGTATTGTTTTTATTTTTGTCTTTTACTTTTATTTTACTTTGCTATGGAGAACTCTCCATTTGGTTTCCTATTTGGGAACACTTCTACTACTGCTGCACATGTGGATGAACCACCACCACCACCACCTGCTGAATTAGCCCCTTTTAAAATACCTATGAAAATTGTTGGGCGTGTTATGGATAATTGCTATTCAGGAGATGGAACTGTCCATTCGGGAGATCACTTACTATTTATACATGAATTATGCGAGTTGTTTAGGTGTGCAGGTATTTCACCAAGCCAGGTCAAGAAGAAGCTATTCTCTTTATCATTGAAAGGCAGAGCTGAGGAGTGGTAGCGACTGTTCCAAGATGGTCCATCTATTGTACGGGAGGAAATTGTGCCTCTCTTTTATTCCAAGTTTTATCCTCCAAGTGAAATTCATAAAGATCGTAATCGGATATATAACTTTTGGCCTCATGATGGAGAGAGTATTGCCCAAGCGTGGGGGAGATTGAAGTTACTAATGCTCAAATGTCCCATTCATGAGCTCCCCAATAATATTGTTGTTAATAATTTTTATGTGCGGCTTACTCTTCCTGATAAGGATTATTTGGATGCTTCTTGCTTTGGATCATTTACTCATATGAAAGAAGATGCTAAGTGGAAACTTCTTGACCGTATCCAAGAAAATGCTGAAGGATGGGAAAACGACAAAGGTAGGAAGTCAGGTATAAATTATGATTATGAATGCATTAAAACTTTTATGGGAACCGATGACTTTCATAGTGTTAGCATTGCTTATGGTCTTGATTCTCAAATTCTTGCTAATTGTCTTAAGGCTTTTGCCTCTTATCTTGATGTTCCAAAGAAAGATTGGAACAAATATCATGCGCCTTATAAAGATTCTATTAGTCATATTCCTGCTGTAGCTACTGAAGTTTGTACTATTGATAGCATTGTGCCTGAACCTTATTTTGAGAAGACACCTTTCCCTGCTAAGGTAAAAAAGTATTCTACTTTGGCAAGTGTGTATAATAAAAGCACTAAGAAAGCTGCAGAGCCTGATGAGCAAATTACTATTAAGTCTCCTTTAGCTATATTGAAGGACATCGTTACTAAAGATGTAGGGGATGAATATATTCTTTTTTGTGAAGATGCTTCTAACATTATCTCTCATCCTAAAAGGCATAGGAAAACGAGTGTTCCTGTTATTTCTGTCAGGATTGGAGATCATTGTTATTATGGTTTATGTGATATTGGTGCTAGTGCAAGTGCCATTCCTTTAGAGCTTTACAAAGAAATTATGCATGAGATTGGCGCTTGTGAACTTGAAGATATTGATGTGGTTGTTCAGCTTGCTAATAGAGAGACTGTTTGGCCTCTTGGTATTGTTTGAGATGTGGAAGTTCTTTGCAGTAAGACTAAATACCCTACTGATTTTCTAGTACTTGGTAAGGAGGCTAGTAAAACTTGTCCTATTATTTTTGGTAGACCCTTTTTGAACACTTGTGGCACCGTGATAGATTGTAAGAAGGAGAATTTTTTTACTAAGTTTAATGGAGAGTCTTATGAGTTTAATTTTTCCAAGTTTGCTAAGACTTCTTATGAAAATGACACGCCTAATGGAAATTTTCGAGTTGAACAGCTTGCTTCTATTGCTCTTGCTCCTAATAATGCTTTGCAGCAATTCATGGAAGATCATGAGAGCGATGTTTTCAGTAAGGAAAGAGAAGAGATTGACGATATTCTTCTTCGTCAACCACCGTTGATTAAGCACAATTTACCTGTGGAGGATCTTGGTACCACTTTGCCACCTAAGGAAGATCCTGTTTTTGAATTAAAACCTTTACCTGATGATCTTAAATATGCTTATATAGATGATAAGAAAATATATCCTGTTATTATTAGTTCTAAGCTTTTAGGAAAGGAAGAAGAAAGGTTATTGGAGATATTGAGGAAATACCGAGGAGCTATGGGATATACTCTTGATGATTTAAAAGGGATTTCTCCCACTTTATGTCAGCATGCTATTAACATGGAGAAAGACGCAAAGCCGGTTGTGGAGCATCAACGCCGCCTAATTCCCAAGATGAAGGATGTGGTAAGAAATGAGGTATTAAAGCTCCTTGATGCTGGTATTATTTATCCTATTGCTGATAGTCAATGGGTTAGTCATGTTCATTGTGTTCCTAAGAAAGGAGGTATAACTGTTGTGCCTAATGAGAATAACGAGCTTATTCCTCAAAGGGTAGTAGTTGGTTATAGGATGTGCATTGATTATAGAAAAGTTAACAAGGTTACTAAGAAAGATCATTATCCTTTACCGTTTATAGATCAGATGTTAGAAAGGTTGTCTAAGAAGTCACACTTTTGTTTTCTTGATGGTTATTCCGGTTTCTCTCAGATTGCTGTTAGAAAGGAAGATCAAGAGAAAACCACTTTTACTTGTCCTTATGGAACTTATGCTTATAGGCGCATGCCTTTTGGTTTATGTAATGCTCCTGCTACTTTTCAAAGATGCATGTCTGCTATTTTTCATGGCTTTTCTGAAGACATTGTGGAGGTTTTCATGGATGACTTCTCCGTCTACGGAACTTCTTTTGATAATTGTTTGCACAATCTTGATAAAGTTTTGCAGAGATGTGAAGAAACTAATCTTGTTCTCAATTGGGAAAAATGCCACTTTATGGTAAATGAAGGAATTGTCCTTGGACATAAAATTTCTGAAAGAGGTATTGAAGTTGACAGAGCAAAAGTTGAGGCAATCGAGAAAATGCCCTGTCCGAGAGATGTTAAAGGTATTCGTAGTATTCTTAGTCATGCAGGTTTCTATAGGAGGTTTATTAAAGATTTCTCTAAGATTTTAAAGCCTCTTACTAATCTTCTTCAAAAGGATGTACCATTTGTCTTCGATGATGATTGTAAGGAAGCTTTTGAAACTCTTAAGAAGGCTTTAACTACTGCTCCTATTGTTCAACCACCTGATTGGAATTTACCCTTTGAAATTATGTGTGATGCTAGTGATTTTGCTGTTGGTGCTGTTATTGGACAGCGCGTAGATAATAAGTTGAATGTTATTCATTATGCTAGTAAGACTCTTGATGCTGTTCAGAAGAATTATGCTACCACTGAGAAAGAGTTTCTTGCTATTGTTTTTGCTTGTGATAAGTTTAGATCTTACATTGTTGATTCTAAAGTTACTATTCATACTGATCACGCTGCTATTAGATATCTTATGATTAAAAAGGATGCTAAGACTAGGCTTATTAGATGGGTGTTACTTTTACAAGAGTTTGATTTGCATATCATAGATAGGAAAGGTGCTGAAAATCCTGTGGCTGACAATTTTTCTAGATTGGAAAACATTTCTTTTGATCCTATTCCTGTTAATGATAGTTTTCCAAATAAACAGTTGGCTGCTTTAAATGTAACTTCGCGAGACCTTCCTTGGTATGCTGATTATGCTAACTTTATTGTTTCCAAGTATTTGCCTCCAACTTTTACAGCTCAGCAAAGAAGGAAATTCTTCTTTGATTTGAGGCATTACTTTTGGGATGACCCACACTTATATAAAGAAGGAGTTGATGGTATTATGCAAAGATGCGTACCGGAATATGAGCAATTAGAAATATTGAGAAAGTGCCATGGAAGCGCTTATGGAGGACATCATGCTGGAGATAGAACCGCACAAAAGGTTCTACAATCAGGTTTTTATTGGTCGACCCTCTTTAAAGATGCTAGAAGGTATGTTTTATCTTGCGATGAATGTCAAAGAGTTAGTAATATTTCTAGACGCAATGAAATGCCTATGAATTACACTCTTGTTATTGAACCGTTTGATTGTTGGGAATTTGACTTTATGGGTCCTTTTCCTCCTTCAAAAGGCTATACCCACATACTTGTTGATGTTGATTATGTTACTAAATGGGTAGAAGCCATACCTACAAAGAGTGCCGATGGTGAGACTTCGATAAAAATGCTTAAGGATGTTATTTTTCCTAGGTTTGGTGTACCTAGATATCTTATGACTGATGGAGGTTCTCATTTTATTCACGGTGGTTTTAGAAAAACTCTTGCTAAATATGATGTTAATCATAGAATTGCTTCTGCTTATCATCCCCAAACTAGTGGGCAGGTAGATCTTTCAAATAGAGAGATCAAGTCTATCTTGCAGAAAACTGTCAATAGATCTTGGAAAAACTGGGCTAACAAGTTAAATGATGCTTTATGGGCTTATAGAACTGCTTATAAGAACCCCATGGGCATGTCTCCTTACAAAATGGTTTACGGAAAAGCGTGTCACTTGCCTTCAGAATTAGAACACAAAGATTTTTGGGCAGTGAGAAAGCTTAATAGGGATTTTAAACTCACCGGTAAGAAAAGGTTGTTAGATTTGAGTTCTCTAAATGAGTGGAGAAACAAAGCGTATGAGAATGCCAGACTCTTCAAAGAGAAAGTCAAGCAATGGCATGATAAGAGAATTCTTAAAAGAGAGTTTCATGTTGGTAAGAAAGTTCTATTGTATAGGTCTCGTCTCAGATTTTTTGCAGGAAAATTACTTTCTAAATGGGAAGGACCATTTGTTATTGTGGAAGTGTACTGCTCAGGTGCGATAAAGATTGCTTCATTGAAAGATGACACTACACAAGTGGTGAATGGGCAAAGACTCAAACATTATATATCTGGAGATTTTTATAATGAAGATGTTGATGTTATTGAAACAGTTTCTCCGGAAGAATTCATCCAATGCAATTTGCAGAAACCTGCAGAGTTCGCTTTCGAATAGGTAACAGTTCTAGTCAAAAAAGTTTCACGAAAAACTCTTCCTTTATTATTTTTGCTGTTTTTACTAAATATGAAAAATCACGAGACGAAAACGGGCAGGAAAAGGAGTCCGTGTGCTTCTCACACACAGGGGGCGCGGGCCCACCTCTGGCCGCGCCGCCCTGGTGTGAGAGCACCCCGAAACTCGTTTCCGTCCTGGTTTCCTCCTGTGATTTCGTTTTGATGTATAATTTTCACCTATATAACCCCCCGGAGTGCCCGAGGTCCGTATATCATTTTCTCGTCGTGTTTTGTTTCGAGCTGTTTCTGTCAGGAGTTGATCTTAAGTTTTGGGAGCACCATGGCCTCTTCAAGCGATGACAAGGAGAAGACACCTCCGGAAGATGACACCAAAGACTTTCAGCTGAAGGAAGAAGTTGAAAGTGAAGACGAGGAAGAAGATCAAAGTTCACGCCCGAGCACCATGATTGCAAGCATTGGGGTGGTGACAAGTCATGACAAGTTCAAGAAGAGTGCGCGTATAAGAACCGGAGGGGGTGTGCCGCGTCACATCTTAGCTCCTCAGGAATCTTCGTCAGGCAACAATCCTTTCCATACTCTAATTCATGAACATCAGTTTCAAATGGTGCCCAGATCACGATTACCCTCTGGCTGGGATATAGATCGTTCTAACAGTGCAGGGAAAGAAAGTTCCAAGAGTGAAGAAGGATGGGGAAATAATTCCAAGAGCTGGGATTCTCTTGCTGACAGGTTCATGAGCCGTTTTGAGCACAATTCAGAGATGATTCGTAACCTCAGTCACAAGATTGATGATCTAAAAGATTTGATTGAGAAGCTTATTAAAGATTACCCACCACCGCCGAAGGAGTAATTCATCATCGGTATTGGCATCCCCTTGGCTTGTTCCAAGCTTGGGGGAGTGCCGCGGTATCACATCATCACCTTTTACTCATTTACTTTTCAAGTAGAGTCATATCATAAATAGAGAAATTATCCTATAGAATAGTTCGCAGTGTGGAAGTATCCTCCTTAGTTGGTTATCTATGTATCCCTTGGTGTGAGTTGCGGTAATGAAATATTAATGAGAAGTTCTATCGTTTACTTTCCGCACACTTTATTTTAGTTTGCAATGTTTCTTATATGATTAGTCTTGTTGATTAGTATTGGTATCACTTTGGGAGCATGAGTAAATTTAGTTGGTTTTGGCAAACTTAGCTTGGTCAGTAGCAACATTACCTTGAGGTTTGAGTAGAAAAGAATAAAGAAGTGTTTGTAGTTACATCACTTCAGTTTTCCTTATGATTGGCTTATAAGCATTATTATTCTCAAAGTTAAAATCGTTGTACCTTCAGGGGAGTTTGCATGATTGTTCTTATTATATGTATGTTTGTTTGTTTCATGCAACTCTTATGCTTGCTACCCAGCCTTGCTAGCCAAAGACCTGTACTGAGAGGGAATACTTCTCATGCATCCAACTCCTAAAAAAACCAAGTCACTTCCAAAGAGTCCACTATAAATTCCTATGCATGGTATTTCAAGCCATTCCAAGTAAATTTTCATGTGCTACCTTTCAAAAACCTTCAAATACTTCTCATTTTTGTGCCACTATTTTTAGCTTATGAGGACGTAGTGGATGGGTTTGTTATCTTCCATACTAAATTAAGTACCCCTCGACTAGGCAGCTTCATCTGCTCGTCACTAATTTTGCAAGGGAGCTGGTCAGATCATTATAATCTCAAAAAGAAAAAAAAAGAGCACTCCTCCATGGTATGTGAAAGTTGGTCGGCACCCGATGGAATCGGTTAGCCATGGTTTGAGAAAGGAAAAAGGTGGGGAGGAGTGCAAAGCTGTAAAAGAGCACCAATGTGCCAAATTAATTAAACATCTCGGAACCGCTCTCACTTGTTTAGTATGGAAGATATCAAGAACTCCGTTGCTAGTCGTTGACAAAAGTAACCACCTCTCAAAACAATTTTTACCTCTGTTTTACAAATGAAAAGCTCTAGCACATGTTTAATCCCTGCTTCCCTCTGCGAAGGGCCCATCTTTTACTTTCATGTTGAGTCAACCTATTCCCTTCTATCTCAAGCAAGCATTTGAGTTGTTATGTTTCACTCATCCATATGTTGATTCGTTTAATCATGTTTACTATCTTCCTTGTTTTGTACAATGCTTTTATCTGAAAGAATATATCTTTGAAAGCTTTCTATGAATGCAAAAAGTTTGTTTTGTTGAGCATATGATTTTTGCTATATTAGCTCTGTTCTAAAAAAGGCTCCATTCAAAGGCTAGTATAGTTTGTTCATTGTTCTCTGACCAAGAACTAAGGTTTGCCATCACCAATTATAGTTTACTTTGTGCATCTTTATATATGATTCCCTTTACTTATTGCAAGTCTATCTTATCTTATATTTACTAATTGGAGGCACCAAATAAAGCACCACGTTAATCCTGAGAAACTAAACTAAAATATCCGTCCGATCTGGCTATCAGCTATATACAACCGTCGGATGAGTTTCGTCAAGAATCCTCGCCCGCATGCCGAAAGAAAAACAACTTATCACCCTAGACTCCCTTTGCCTGACGACGTCTTCCCACCGACGCATAGATGCATCACGGAGCACCGCTGCTCCCAATCCTTCTCCTCGCGTGTTCCCTGTCCAGCCCCGTCCTAAATTTCCACTTTGCAAACCATCTGACCCAAAGCACACTTTAATCCATGTTGCCTCATGCAGTTGTACACCATGCTGCAATCAACGATGGATGATTTAAGTGGAGGAGGATGTGCATCAATGATTGCCAGATTGAATCAGAACGGCAGGCCGGCAGCCACCATTGATTGTTTGAGTTCATCGCCCATCAATCCTATCCTCATACTGCAGGTCAATCCTCTCCTCAAACTGCATGTTAGTAACTCATTATCCTTAAATCTCTGCTGAACTCTATAAACTGTGCAATTTATCACAGCATATGTGGGACACTTGAATGCAGGCCTTAACAAAGCATTGTCAGCAGACACGCTTATCACAGGTAAGCTAAACGACGGATGAGGATACAAGATTTGTGGCCCACGCTCACGTAGATCGATCAAAGGTTAGCTTTGCTACAACTTTCATTAAATATGTGCAGGGGCATGACACTTCTTAAGGTCATGTACTATGCGATAAATATCAGACTCCCTCTGGAATGTCGTGTAGATAATTCAAATTTAGACAAACACGAGGCCCTCTATTTTAGGACAGAGGGCGTACCTAGAAATTGGCACTGTACATATCCAACTATAAACACTGCTCATGACCGTTTTCTAAGAGGAATAACAGTGTTTTTTATGCATCTATGGGAACATAAAACCGCGTGTGTGGATCTGTAAGTACATCAAGCAAAGTAGGCTATTGTACCATGTCTCAAAATCAGCAAGAATAGAGTATTCCATTTGTTTCATGTGGAATTTACTGAGTCGTCATTGAAGTTCATGCTAGCTTGAAGATGGTAGATGTCGAAGGTTAGCACAAAAGGGATGAGATGGATCTGCTTTCAGAAAAGAGGTTTGTTCTAATGATGTGTGAAAATTACTATCATTATAGAGGCTACCCATTTTTTTATTTAAGTGGTGATTTTGTTTCTGTTTCACATGGCTATAGGCTGGCACTGGCAGAACGGAGACAGATTTTCAGCGACTAAATTTGCAACATCATGCTAGACAAACTGAATCCATCGATTATTTCCCTGCATCCATGAAGCAGGAGCTCCGCCATCAGCCTATCTTCATGGAGATCGCTAGCTTAGTCACTTAGTCTCTATGGACTATCAGAAAAAACTTCATCCTAAAATGAACTCAACCAAATCTTTTGCAGTGTTGAAATAAATCATACAAGAACTAGCCTTAACTGAAAATGATGTGTAAGAAACTCCTGACCTGCAGCAATAGTAAAAAGAAATAAACGGAGGAGGTGTTTTGGCTCTCAGGTGTATATGAACCTATTATGGAAAATGCATAAAAAAAGAAATTTCAAATGTTAAAAAATTCTAAAAATAAATTTCGCATGTAAATCAGGACATTCTATATTGGCACACAAGTTTTGACAACAAAGAACATTTTATATGGCATCAGTAAAAAAGACAAAAATATGTCCCATGAATAGTGATATGTTTATACATAAATTTCTCTTTTTTATATAGGACATAAAAAATGTTCTTTTCTTCTAAAAAATTGTGTATAAATATAACATGTCAAGATGTACATGTAGAATTTTTATTCCAAATTTTTTGACATTTTGAAATGTGTTTTTTGATAATGGGTTCATTTGCTCCCATGAGCCGAAATGGATATCCGAAAATAAACATATTATTTTATACCTGACCACTATTTCATATGTATAGTAGGGCAGCGCGTGCAGATTATTTAACAATTCTGACAAAGGGACATTGATATTTCTTATTTACTTTGTAGATTTGTATTTCTATGTAAATCGGGATGCCCAAAGCCAATAGGTTGCTCAATTGCTGATCGAGTGCTCCTCATGCGTGGTTGAACTTCTTTTCCTCAAAGGACGTTAATAATGGTGGCTCTTTTCTACGCTCTAGAATTCTTGCAGATTGCCATCAACTCATCGTTGTTGAGGCGAACAACCCAGTCTCTATTGTCTCCTTCCGACTTAGGATCAGGTAATTTCTCCACTCATTTTGTCTTAAAAATATATTACTATGATATACTCTGTGAGAAGTATCCGGTCCGAATCAACTGTAGGTGCAATGAATCAATCATGTTCAAAACATCTGGGGACTTAGTGAAACCTAAGATTCAAATGGTAGCTCGGTATTTTTAGTAACTCATGGGATTTGACGACATATCCAAATGGAACCTAAATCGCATAAGGATGCATTATTTTCCCAACAAAGAACATGCATATTCTCTCAAAACAGGCTGTCGTCCGCAAAAAAAAACTATGCGTCTGAACAGATATATAGTGATATAAATTAAGAATGGATTTGAATTCTCGATTGCAAACATGCATGGTAACATATGGTAGGCTCAAAAATATTCATTACGTGTTACACAAATTCTTTACGACTGAGGCATGCATATTTCTCATGCTATGTATTTTTAGTGGAAGTTATGACACACGGAGTATACCAATCATGACTAATCCAATGTTAAACATACTTTGCACTTTAATATTTAAATATAGCATTGCATGCTCCACCTTCCATAGTCAATACCGTTGTGTAAAAAATGATCAGTACACTGCTACACATTACAATTCATTACACCTGCTCTTATTCCAAGTTGATAATACTCCCTCAAGATCAGTTTAACATGCACGCATGTATTATAAGAAAATATTTGACCATTAATTTTGGTCAACAAAGTGCGTGCCTGTTAAACTAATCCGGGTGGAGTATGAAATTTTCCTTTACATCTCTATGTAAAATCATTACATTTACTAGAAAATAAGTTCATCTTAACATTCTGAATCAATATGTAGAAATACAAGATCTCCTATTTTTCATAAAATATTTAAACAAATTATGATTATCTTGAATTACTAAATAACATAGTAAAAAGTATAAAAAAGTTCTAGCCCGTGCAGGTGTACGGGTTGATGACTAGTATTATATAAAGGGAAGTTGTTGTCTATTATAATTTGTGCCTTTGGTAAATATGATGCTTCTTGTCCGTATTTTGATTATCGACACTTCACTCCATAAACCTGTGGTCATGTTTACCGAGTTTAGTTTTTGCTTGGGGACAAGCGAGGTCTAAGCTTGGGGGGGTTGATACGTCTATTTTGCATCACTATTTTGTATCATAATTTACTGTTATTCATTGATATATTTCATATTTAGAGATGATACTTATGTTGTTTCCTCTGTTTTTACATGGTTTGATGATCATTGGAGGATTTGCTGCCGGAGTCAGGATTCTGCTGGAAAAGGACCGTCAAGACACCATATTTCGGAAGATCGGGAAAATTCCAGAAAAATACCAGAAAATTATATTTTACCAAAAGACTCCGGAAGCCAGAAGGAGGAGTCGAGAGGAGCCAGAGGGCAGCCTCACACATAGGGGGCGCGACATGGCCCCTGGCCGCGCCGGCCCTGTGTGAGGGCACCCTGGCCCACTCCAGGTCTCGCCCCTTCGCGTACTTCATCGTCCCCAAAAACCTAAGTCAAGGGGGGGGGGGTCAGAGATAGACACCGCCGCCTCTACGGGGCGGAAAACACCAGAGAGAGAAAAGCTCTCCGGCAGGGAGAAATCTGCCGGGGAAATTCCTTCCCGGAGAGGGGAGATCGTCGCCATCGTCATCACCATCGCACCGGACTTCATCGGGATCATCAGCATCATCTCCATCACCAGCACCTTCATCTCCACCATCACCTCGCCATCCCGCTGTAACATCTTGAGTTAAATCTTGTCAAATTCTTAGGGAAAACTTTCCCGGTGTTGATTACTCTTGTGGTTGATGCTATTGAGTGGAACCGTTGAATTAAGGTTTATGTTCAGATTATTATTTACCATTATTTCACCTCTGATCATGATCCATATGATGTCTTGTGAGTAGTTCGTTTAGTTCTTGAGGACATAGGAGAAGTCAAGTCGTTAGTAGTGGAATTATGTTGAGTAATATTTAATGGTTTGATATTTATTTGTTGTGGTGCTATTTTACTAGTGGTGTCATGTGAACGTCGACTACATGATACTTCACCATTTATGGGCCTAGTGAGATGCATTGTGTATTTGGCTACCAATTGTGGGGTTGCTGGAGTGACAGAAACCTAAACCTCCGTTGGGAAACCATTGCACCAGGGAGCGTAGAATCTTAGAGTTTAAGGTTGTGGTTAGATTTATCTTAATTACTTTCTTGTATTTGCGGATGCTTGCAGGGGGTATAATCACAAGTGTGTATTTATCCTAGTAAGGGTAGTGCGCTAGCATAGGTTCACCCCCATAACACTTATCAAACCAGTAAAGATTATTTAGCAGAATGAAGCGAAAGCACTTGACAGAAACCCCCGTGTGTCCTCGAGAACGTTTGGTCATCATAAGTTACACATCCGTCTTGTCCTTTGCTGAAGAAAGGATTGGGCCACTTGCTGCAATTATTACTACTATCTTTTATTTACTCGTACTTTATTTATTTGCACTACCAAATACCCCTGAAAACCCGTTTGCTAGTATTTACAGTGAATCCTTGATCAAAACCACTTGTCAACACCTTCTGCTCCTCGTTGGGTTCGACACTCTTATTTATCGAAAGTACTATGATACACCCCCTATACTTGTGGGTCATCACTAGACACTTCAATTATTTTCATGGAGGAACCTTAGAACCTTAGATTTTTTTTCAATAGTCACTTGAATTTGAAGTTGATCATGGGACTTGGCAATACTAGAGAATTTACTCCCCAAGGCATTGTGAGCCTCTTACCGTTTGTCATGCTTCTCATGAAGTCCATCATGACAAAGCTCAAATTTAATCTTCACCTTTTTAATCAGTTAGACCATGGCAAGATCATGGTCACGTTCTTTAGTGAGTTTGGAAATATTTAAGTCATGGGACTTCTCAAGTCCAACCAATTTCTCCTCAAGGAATACTCTCTGATATTTATCTTCTTCAAGAGCTAGAGACAAGGTGCCAATTTCATCGGCAGCCTCTCTCTCAAGTATTTCCTTTTCCTTAAGGATATCTTATGAATCACCTAGTTGATACATAATAGTCTCCACATACTTCTTGGTCTCCCCTTGCATGTTAGTAATAAAATCATTGTACGGGCCATTTCCTTCTTTAATTTTGTACTACTCACATCAACCAAAGAATGCAATTTGGAATGCGATAATGGAGTAGATGACAAGATTACCTTAGTGGCCTTAGCCATGAGATAATTTTGGTTGGTGGAGATGGCATTGTCATTAGGGGCACCGAAGAGAGAAGTGGAAAGACTGGATGTGGTGGCAATGGCGGCCACACCCCCATCCTCACTTTGAGGCTCATCATCTTTGGATCCAGAGTCATATTCTTCACGAGCCAACAAACGACTAGGGGGTCTGTTCTTGTCCACCTTGTTCCCGAAACTTTTGTTGGGGGGAAACTTGGATGGCCTGCATTTAGGAAAGAGTCGGCCACCATGGTATTCCTTCTTCTCATAGAGACACTCGGCAATGAAGTGCTTTGTCTCACCACAATTGTAGCGATGTTTTACTTTTGATCCATTTGCCTTTTGGTCTTCTCTAGGATAGCTCTTGGACTTGAAGTTCTTGAGCTTGTGCTTGTTTGTGTTCCAAAAGGCATTTGGTGGTGAGAGCCATATGCTCAATGAGGGCATACTTTGCATCTTCCGGGGACCAACTTTGCAGCATATAAATCCATTACTCGGCCTGGTACTTGTATCCAACAAAGTCGACGCCATGCATATTCCCTTCCGGGAAATATTGTTGGTGGGGGCATCTCCCACGATGTCCTCCGCTTGCCATATTGGTGGTTAATTTTAATGTTTGCTACAACGGTTCCTTGGATAACATTTTTCTCATTAATATTTTGGGTATGTACATATTCGATTCTTGAGTAGCTCTTGTTATCGTGCTGTTCTAAGGGTAGGTGATACCTTCTCGATACTATATATCTCTTGCATTGAAAATATATGTTAGAGTTTCAATAATTGATATAGTACTAGTGAGAGACCCGTTCAAAGAAGGGTATTCCAAGACCATGTGCATTTCAGAAGTCATACATACGAAATGTACCGGAAAGAGAGTATACTAATTTTAAATACTAATCTAACGATTAAAGATCGGATCTCGTTCAGTTAACATGACTAGGTACTCGCTCCGTTTCGATTTAAGCCCTACGTGTATCTTAGGTCCTCAGTTAAACCAACTTAACATGAGATATGTATTATAAGAAATATACAATAGAAACTTTACTTGTTATATTTTTAATGGTATAACATTTTTTATATATAATTTATATTAGTTGATGACCTAGATACACAGTAGTAGTACTAGTAAATCAAAAGAGGAGTAGTACTTAGCTATAGGATCTGGCACCTTGTATGCATGCTGCATGCAGCTGGAGAATCGAATGCCAAGTGCATCCTAGTATGCAGGTCAGCTTAGACACCGTAATTTTCTCCGATCGACATCTCTCGTTGTTTGTGTCGCCATAACTATCCCAAGATGACCAAGAATCCTGTCTGTTTTACGTGGTCAAAGTTCTAGACCCGGCGACGCGCTAAACCCTAGGTCGCACCAACTTGTAACCGCGCCACACAGCTAGCTGCAACTAATCCATTGAAGTCAACACTCTGGTTCGTCGCTTACCGCAAGAGTTTAACTTAAATCGCCGAGCAGATGGTGTGAAAGATGAAACGGCGCGTAGCAGGTGAACAGCTAGCTAGCTATAGCTGTGCTACAGCTCTGGTTAGCTTGCTCTTGGCTAATTTTGATGATTTTTCAGTTTTCACGAATATGTTGCTCAAATCTACAAAATTATTCTATTGTGAATATATTTTATATAACATATCTTATCATATTGATCTTATTTTTTTATGTAATGCGGATCAGTTTTTAGCTTTTCCATACGACACCTAGCTAAAGGCTTGGCTCCACTAAGAGTTCAGAGCCAGCATCCATGTGCTTTGTATTGTGTGTCAAAATTGGTGAAGATTGATTGTCCCAGTTCATTTTACAATATGTATTCATGAACAGAAGTAGTACTTCCTTCGTCTCATAATATAAAATGTTATTACATCCAATATATGTTGTAATTGGTTATAATTAATAAGGGAAATAGTGGGATAGCCAGGTGGGTAGGTGTGCATATGCATCCCACCATTGGATCTAGCACATGCAACTTTGTGGTCTCTAAGTCTAACACCTCTGTTACTAACGCCGTTATATAGGGAGCACGACATGTATCTATCACTTTTGTTTATTCTTCCACTCCACGCACTAGAGTTGTTGTTCTGGTTATGTTTTCATTCACATCCAACGCATGGGGTTTTGGTTCTATGCCAACTTTTGTTTTTCTTTCCAAATCGCACACTGTCCTTTGTCCATGCCAACTTTTGTTTTTCTTTCCAAACCCCACACTGTCCTTGTCCATCATTCCATGCATGCCAACTTTTGTTTTTCTTTCCCAAACCGCACACTATCCCTGTCCATCATTCCATGCATGCATCTCGAGATAGTATTAGTTTTCTTTGGACTTGCTCCACTTTTGTTTTCTTTTTCAAAATCGCCACTCATCAGTCCCTTTGTTTGAATCTTTCTTGTTTGTTCTATCTCCCACTAGGAACTAGCCACTTTTGTTTTCCTGTTCGTCGCATCCAATAAGGTGTATGAGCCATTTTTTCGGCTGTCTACAACCTGTTCCTGTTTTCAATTGACCACAAATCCAGAAAAATTCAAGAGCTCATCCACTTGAAGGTTCGCCGCTCGCCTAGCTTTGGGTTTTCTCTTTTTTTTTCTCTTTGATTGATGCATGTGGCTTTCTTTTTAGTACTCACTCATGCATTGCTTCCATATTTTTGTTAGGTCATTCGGCTGTAGCTTTTGAAAACTTTACCCAAAGCCACGTATCAAATATCCAACAACAATCTAGCTTTTGAAAACTTTCCAGAATGAGTAGAGCTTTTGAAAACTTTTCCACAACACTATAGGGAAAGTTTCCAAAAGCTGGCTTGCATGCATGGTCATGCATGCACAAAAACAAAACCTGTGGCTGCTCTTTGTTGGATGGAGATCTTGCTAGCTAACGGCGCACTCTACAATCTGAACCTGCGGAGCATGTGCTCCCCATCATCCAACGGCTGCTCGGGTATGCACAGCTAGCCACCCGGTTAGCAAATTCGCGTCGTAATTAATAATATCTTATATTAGGGATAGAGAACATACTAATTACTCTACACCGGCCGGTGTAGCTCAGCTAAGCCATCGGCTTATCTCCTGTTTTCTGGAGTGACCTCTTAGGTACTACCTCCGTTCTGAAATGTAGTATATGTTTTGGAAAACTAAATTAGGTTTCCAAAACATACATATTTTAGAACAAAGGTATTTTATTTCGTTTTTATGTTCAGCTCTACTTTGTTTTTGTTGTTATACCTACGGGTTAACATTCCAATACTCGGTGCATGGTTCATTCTTTTGCCAAGTAAAAAGTTTTCATCTGGTGTCTCTGGTTAAGAGCAAGAACAATAGTGTAGCCAGCAATCGGCTATAGTGAGTTTGTCATGTCATCTATAGCCAATATATAGCCAACACATATAATAGTTGGCTATAAAAATATACTACTTTATTACTATATGACCCACCATTCACTCTCACAAAGTGACTAGGAGCACGTGCTAGAGTTGGCTCTTGCATGAGAGCCCACTCTCAGTCTCTCTCCTCTTCTCTCTCTTTGAACTAAGCACAAATATATTATTTTATTTCTTATAGCCAGCTGACTAGGACTTATTATACTTGCTCTAATAAGGATACTGCAGCTGCTAGATTACGAGGCAATGGCAATGTCAAAGGGATCAGATTCCCGTGTGATCGCGTCGACTAGATCGTTCAGGTCCAGAAGGCTTCATGCATGTTCGTGCCCAGCTGGAATCGATCATGAACTTCCTACGAAAGACGCAATCTTCCATATCTAGGAGATCGAAAAGTTATAATTAATCTGTCTATGTCAGGAGCAGGGAATCTGATGCTAATTAATTAGGTGTTCTCTTCCACACTTGGCCTACTTCAATTAATTACGAACTGGGGTGAAGATTGCATGAGATTTACATGTTGTGTATCTAGCGTCCTGCTCAATAGTCAAGGGTACCAGCACACGGAGAAGTAGTAGAAAACTTCTCAAAACCCTAAACCCACTCAATTCACAGCCAAAGTGATCGATCGCCGTAAGCTCTCCCACCCCCATGCACAACCTCCAGCGCTATATATACCACCACAACCTTCTATCATCAGCACCCAGCTCGTCTCACTCCACCGAGCTCACTCACAATGGCTACTAGCACTAAGCTTATAGCTCTTGGCTTTGTTGTCCTCGTGAGCATTGGGTTCACCGATGCGGCAAGGATGCTTGCTAGCTCTTCCAGTGCCTCGGGTGGTGGAGGTGGCGGGGAAGGTGGAGGTGGTGGCGGTGCGTCCGGTGGGAGTGGATGGGGCGGAGGATCTGGATCAGGTGGAGGAGCAGGATATGCTGAAAGCGGTGGAGGTTGGGGTAACAACTATAACTTCGCCAAGGGATTTGGTGGAGGAGGAGGAGCTGGTGGAGGTGGAGGATCAAATGGTGGATCCGGTTCTGGCTCTGGATCCGGCTATGGCTCCGGAAGCGGTACGAGCGGCTCGGCATCAGCACCTACCGGCAATGGACATGCCAACGCCGATGGTAAGGGTGGGGGTGGTGGCCAAGGTGGTGGTGCAAATGGGTCTAGCGGATCCGGAGCTGGATCCGGCGTTGGTAAAGGATACGGTGAGAGTGGCATAACAGCGGCACCGCCTCCTACTGCTGGTGGTGTCAGCTACTCTGATGCTGGCGGTAGCGGTACCGGCGGTGGCGGCGGGACCAATGGAAATGGAGGTGGTGAAGGCAAAGGAGCTGGACAGGCCGGCAGCGACGACACCTCTGGAGGAAGTGCGCGTGGAGAAGGTAGCGGCAACGGTGGTGGCATAGCTAAAGGTGCCGCACAAGGTCCAAGCGTTGGAGTTGGGTCTGGTTCTGGTTCCGGGGCTGGGCAGACTGGTAGCGCTGGAGGTTATGCCACTGGAATTGGTGGCGGCATGGGTGGTGGCGCCGGTGCCAGCCAAAACGGCGGGACTGGGAGTGGTGGAGGCAGCGGCTCCGGATCCGGAGGCGGTGGATTCCATTGAATTGCCACTTGTGGAAGAAGATACAGGGCAAACCTACAAGCATTTTTATTGTTAACATTTTCCTATTTCACTTCGAATTTCACGCTATAGTACGCGGAGGGGAGTCTTGAATGTCGGTGCCAGAGAAGTACTACCATTTCTGGATTAGTATTTAGCTCCTAGGCCATATTCATGTGCATAAGCGCATAGCTACGAGTATGCAACTCTGTAGTTTCCTATAGTGCTATGTAATTTCGGGCCATCTTTTCTAATAAAATATTCTCGTCGTGGTCGTGGAACCTGAGATCGTTTCAGAACCGGCGTTAATAATACATTTTCAGTTTTAACCATCAACATAGAAAATAGACTAGCTTCAGCGACACCACGCTGTGTGATCACTTCATCCTAGAGAATTTTTTTTTCAAAAAAGAGCGCTTTATTACTTAATTTTTTTAACCATACATCCGGCATCTGCATAGCTAAGATGCACACAGATAAAATTTCAAACCGGTTTGTTTAAGAAAACCAATATTACATATCATCATGAGCAATTGTAATCTTGCCTAAACTGAGGGACCAATGCGAAGACTATGCGGCCACCCATGTTGGAAAAAAGTATCCCTCACCGTAGCCTCCAATCATGCACACATCTCTGTAAAGAGATCACAATCCTCCACCCTCTGAAGAGAGGATCATAAATGGAGAGTAGTTATACCTCGGTAGATAACCTGTAAAATAGAAGAGTTTTTATCGTTAATCACTTTATCATTTCTACATAGCCAAAGCGACCAAATAAACACAATTGCTTCCATCCTAATATGCTTTTTAAACATATTATCTATTTCGTTAAGCCAATTCCCAAATATGTTGGTAATGCTACGTGGCGGAAATAAGGTTGAAGCTATTTGGATGACTGACCATATAGACCTAGCGAAACGGTTTGGAAAAATAAGTGTTTAATTGTTTCATCATAATGATAAAAAACACATGTTTTACTTTCATCTAGTTCCGTTTTGCAAGATCATCCTAGAAAATATATAAAATGCTTTTTTCGTAATATACACTCAGCTCTATTCAAAACTTCATATATAGTTTGTAGGAACTGATAGTCGAGCTGCTATTTCAAGGACCGTGAATCCGTGATAACATGTACTCCAAATGAGATGCAGTGCCATGCTGAGGTAGCATTAACTACCATTTGTGTTGCGTCGATACTCGATACACGCACATGTAAATCCTCTAGAAGGTTGAATAATCGTGCGTTGCCACCACCCCTCTTTATTTTCTATGTGAGAGCATTAGATCTGATCCAACTTGTTTACATCTCTACCCGCATCACATGTCAAACATAATGGACGTGCATATTCACGTGTAGCGGAGTGCGTTACTAAGAACATTAAAATTATTCATTGAAACGTCAATCTATTTCTAAAATATGTTCCAGCAGAAAGTCAACAGGTCCTCTTCCTCTATCTTCGAATAAGAAAAACATATATAAAACACCATGGTTCTCAACTGAATACATCTTACACAAAGCGCAAAGCTATAAAGGAGCACAACATGCCAATTATAGAAGCATACCGTTGTTTACAGGCTTGAACTCTTAAATAAAACAACATGAACCAGCAGTCAATCTAGAGGTAGAACAATATATTTGGATCAATCGAGAGGTAGAAAAGACTATTTCTTATATCATTTATATTTTATTTATAAATGCTGTTATAAGCGTGATAGAAAATAATGAAGGACGAAAAGGAAATCACAGCAGGAAACACAAGATTTTAACATGGAAAACCCTCTCCAACAAAAAGAGGTAAAAACCACGGACGACAGCCAGCAAAACTTCACTATATTGGAAGTGTTTACAAATGCCGTAAGTTATCAAATAATGCGATTTACCCTAGCCGGCGGCTTACAAGGAGTTTAAATAGGTGGCTATAATGATCCATACGCTCGTCAGAAGTTGACATTTAATTTATAGAATTTGGAGCAACGTATAACAAATGTTATAAAGTAAATGCCACCGGCTCAAGCCAGGTAAAATCAAGAATTCTTGTTGCATAATCACAAGAATGTATGCCAGGAATAACAGATTTTTAGCATATTGCATGATAAGAAGGAGGTTCATGGCTAATAATAACAGATTCAGTTTGTTAGTCATTATGCTACTGGTTGTTAGATTGGATTTTGGTATTTCAAAATTTACACATATTTGTACTTCTTAACTAAAAATAGTAGTAGAATGGAAGCACTCCCTTGTAATGTGATATAGTCAGGTCAATTACAACTCATCTGCATACAAAAATTGTACTAGATGGTTTCCATTACTCTTTTATTTGTCATGTATTGTGCACCATGTACATGGTTTAGTCAATGGACATGCTTCCTTCTGTATATTGAACATATATTGACCAAAAGTAGTCTCACATGATTTTCCAAAGAAACATGGCTTGTGGCCTCAGATAAATGCTCTTCTACCATGCACGGTAGATATCGTGCATGGCCCACCACCACGGATTTTATTCCTTCTTCTTTCGCCATACTAGATCTAGATTCAAAACTAAAAACTCCTTGATGAGTTTTGTAGTGGGTTGTCTGGTGAAAATATCCCGATTCTCATGAAGAAACTTGAGAAGTGTGTTTTCCTATTTATCGGTTAGGTTAGTGCCCACCAATGTTGTCTTTGGAATACCATTTTCTTCCAAAGTTATCTTCTTGACATCCTGAGACAATTCGAATGTAGCATGTTGGTCGTTTGTCGGCTTTTTTGTTGGTGTCATGTCCTTGGGATTGACTCTCGCCTTGAACTTGTCAAGCTCTTCTTGATGACCAACCTTTTCAGCAAACAATGATCCTCCTTTATCACACTCAGCGGCTTTTTCTAAGTCACTGTGAATTGTTATGTTGCCCTTGGGACCATGCATCTTGAGCTGCATGTAAGTCTAGCAAGGCCTAGCCATGAACTTTGCATATGCCAGGTATCCAAAAAATCATGTGAAATGGGATCGTAAAGTCAACAACCTTGAAGTGGAGCATTTCTCATCGATAATTTGGCTTCTGCCCAAACATCACACTGAGGACGATATGGCCCAAAGGTTTGACCAATTTGCCTTTAACAACTCCGTTGAAAGGCATTTTTGTTGGCATTAGCTTGGACTTGGAGATTTTTAACTGTCTGAAAGTCTCTGCGTAGAGGATGTTGATGTTGTTGCCACCATCCATGATAACCTTGGATAACCAATAGTCGTGAAACTGCGAGTTGATGACTAAAGCAAACTTTCTAGGCTTCTTGATCTTCTTTGGTGATCCTTGCGAGACTAAGATATCCCATGTTCAGACCAGTCAACCCATTTGGTAGTTATAGGGTGGCATTGAGAAGGCGATTAATGCACTTATCTTCCTGCATGCTAACAGTAGTAAAGATCATGAAAGCACCTTTGTCTTTTTCTTGCTCATCCTGCTCTTCTGGACTGTTTCTATTCTTGCCCTTCTTGGCTATCGGTATCTCCTTTCATATGGAGCAATCCTTGAGGTGGTGATTGGAGGATAATGGATGTAACACGGTTGCTTATTGATGACACTAAGCAAGTGTACCAATTTGTTGGGACTCCAAGTGCAGATTGTTGTAGCAAGAGAATCTTCCCCATAAGGGTGACTCGGGGTTTAATATCGAACTCTCGAGGAACAGTCTAAATAGCTTCTTCGGTCCTCGTCAAGCAACTTGCAAAACAAGTTCCTTGTCTTGTGTCTCCAACTCCACCGTGTGGTTTTCAAGCACAAGGTTCCGATATTAGATCTACTAAATAAAAATAAAGAACAGAAAGGTAAACTAAAACTAGAAAATAAACTAATGATGTAAAGTAAAGTTGTTTCTAGGTTTTGTTGGTAATTGCCAAAAGTAAAAATATTTTTGTGATTTTCGGATTTAATGAAAGCTAAAATTGTAAAGGCGAGTAAAAGCATCTCAAAGGTGTTTCTTATGGTATAAAATGGACTGGGGCTCATGGGTTCACTCTTCTTCTCTCTCATAAAGTTGTAGTGGCATCTACTATATACTAAAAGCACAATACGGGGGGTCTAAAATAGAGAGACCACGTTAATCCACATCATCTAAATTATTTAGACGGTTAGATCTGTAATTAATGATTGAGATTTAAAGATAAAAATGTTACATACAACTTATTCGTGTACAAACGACCAGAGCTGACACGTGATAGCTGTCCTGGCCGTGTACGTGATATACTATGTGCAAAAAAAAAAAATCTTAGTCAGACCTTGCCACCATACGTGTAAAAAAAATCTTAGCCAGCTATCCTTTGTGTTTTGAATCTGTGTGTAATAGCATGTTCTAATACTTATGGCTATCATATATATACATAAATAATTCTACTATTTTGTATCAATATTATTGGGAAAACATTAACACAAGAAGAGAATGTGTAAACCAGGTTTATACAAATCATTGAAATTGAAACAATTCTAGCAATGTTGTTTAAAAAAATTAAAACTGAAAAAATAAAAATCAACAATCTGATTTTCATTTAGTAAAAACTAACGTCAATGCAAAACGATATGAAAATGAGCAAAATAAAAAATTATGATTTAGATGAAATGAGCAATGTGTTTCCATTCGTTAAATTAATATAATTACAAAATGGATATTGATTGATAAAAATATAGGTCAATGGAACAAAATGAGATAGAGAAAAACAAAAAACCTATGACAAGAAGAAATCTAAAATATACTTTAATGAATATGCGGGGTCTAACAGAGGGCTCCAGGTTGAGCCATATATATCATCTAAAATAATTCAACTCGCATAGCCTCATACGAGGAGATATAAGGATGACTAAGTGTTTAAAATGAAAGAAAACTTGGGTAGACTGGACTCTCAAGTAAAGACATCAAGGGCGGAGGCAGGATTGCAACTTGAAGGGGGCCCAACATGCCTATTCTTCATTAGGGGGGCCAACAAAGCTATTTTTTTCTATACATCTCTATCAAAATTATCCTTAAACCATAATTTCTTGCAGCTAAACCATGCCATAGGGGGGGCCAGGGCACCTGCTGGTCCCCCCTAGCTCCGCCACTGAAAGACATAAACACATATAGCAGCACGTGGACTCAACTATTCAAAACAATATTGCGTGCACATAAAAGTTATATCACATGACCCTAGGTATATGCACGTATGTCAATTTAAGAATCCATGTGTTGTTACACCATGCATGCTCCTCTCTCATATATTCTCATATACACAAGTGTTAATTTTTAAAAAGAATTAAGCAATCATTTTGTAAGTACCTTGGAGGTACATCACATGCCGTACGAGTCTTATTTTGCGAAATTTTCTTGCAGACATAATCATAATTCATTATAATTGTATCTATGGAAAAAATATATATATTTTTAAGATATTATTCAGATGTTTCGCTCGCAAATGCGAGGGCCACCGTGCTAGTTAAGCATAAAATAGATGACCAAAATATTGATGAGATTTTTATTATGTTTCTTGATACGCATTCATATGGGCATCACGTCCTAACATAAAGATGATACTACACATCTTACTTATACTCCACTAGAAAGGAATCAACTTCATGCAATCTAGTATTAAGAAATAACAAAGTATAGCCTTAGGTACTTTGACGTGATGTAGAATAACAAATGTGCTATCGTGCATGACCATATAACAATGGATCGATATCCATGAATGTAAGTAAGGATTCTTAGCACTCAATAAGAATTATAGCACATTCACTCTTTTTCTCCCTAGTGAGGTAACAAAGAAATTGGTAAATACCATAGTAGCTATAAAATTGCTATCACAATCCACTAGTACTACCGAGTTACTCCACCTAGAACACACCATCCCCCACACATGATCTCATAAACAAGTTTGATCAGAAGTAAAAAGGACGGGGTAATAATATGCATCTATTCATACATAAAGAACATGATAAAGATTCACATCTCATAAATCATCCAATAAAATAAGGATCCACCATATAGGAATTGCATAATATGGCCATAATCATGTTAGGCAGCTCATATGACATCTAATCAACATAGCACAATAGAGCTACCAGCACAAACCCATAGTCAAGAGGTGGACTACTCCCTCTTCATCGTGGTGGCAGTGTTGGTGATGTTGGAGAGGTTGGAGAAGCGACCAGGGATGGCTCCGGCAGCGTTTCCCCCTCCAATCTTCGCAGGTACGGCCTCTGGTTCATGGTTTTGTGTTTCTCGACCGCCCGCTCGCGAGAATGCATTGGGGAGTCTTTATATAGGGATTTTTAGGTCAACCCCATCAATCTGAGATCAAGACAGACGACATCGGAGCCTCGAGGCTCAAACAAGCATGGTGGCACGCCCTGGCTAGGGGGTCGCGCCACCTAGTCTCGTTTGGGCTTCGTTGGCCCACTCGTGTGCTTCTTCTTCTCATGTTGGTTCACAGGGAAAAATAATAACGCAAGAAAAATCCTAGCTCCATTTGAGTTCCGAAAGGTCCCTGAAACTTTAAAATACACAAAATAGTTATTTCCTATTATGCAGAGTTATAACCCAAATAAAGAGGATCGGTGGAAAATCCCCACAAATCAATCCAACATAATTGTAACATCTCATAACATGTAATATGTTGGAATATTTGACAATAAACTATAAAGTTTATGCATGAATTTTACATGCATCAACATCCCCAAGCTTAACCCATGCTCGTCCTCGAGTATTAAGGTGATAAAACTAAACATGGACTTCAGAGTTTATTGCTTGATTGAAAATAACAAGTAATATTACATAATATAAATTATTCAAACTTTAATGAACAGCAACAAGCAAATGAGATATCAAGTGGTACTTCTAGTTCACTTCAAAGATGTTAAACAATCAATCACAAAGTGCAAAAACAAATGAAAGTACTATGGTCATTAAACATGCAAGTACTTGCGTAGTTCAGAACTTTTTCCTTCTTTCTTCTCTTTCTTTCTTTTGAACAAGTGGACACTGAAAGGAAGTAGGGAGTATATATTCCAAGACTTTGATACTAATGGAGAAAAATAAGTTTTTGATTGTGCAACTCATGTCAACAGTAGTGAAGACAATTATGGTTTTACATATTTGACCACTTACAAGTTGGAAGTCTCATGCCCCATAGTTAATAGTACCTACACCTTAAACTACTCAACTTTAGAATTACCATACATTTTCATTGTATGCATACTGTTTTAACCAAGTGCTCACAAAGGGGTACCTCCATGCCTCTTGTACAAAGTTCCCTTTGAGATTTTGGGAAATCTTTTTGCAAAGGCAATATATACAGGGATGACAGGTGACAAGGGTATAGTTCATAGAGCCAACCCCTGAGGCCCGTTAAGCTAGGCCCAATTGTAATGATAGTCGAGATACAAGTTCTTACCGTATGTCGATATTGTAATCTGTATCGGACCCTACCCGATCCTCGAGACCTGGCCACCTATATATAGGGGCCAGGAGGGGACGGTGTAGGCCAGATTGAAAGCAAGCCAGGTTCAACACCCAAGTTTACTTTCGATATACACCTATTTCGACTAACCTTACCTTCGAGTTCATCCGACGCCCTGTCTCCCCGATCCTAAGTCCTTCATCTAGGACATTTATCGAGTTAACCCTCGTCAATTGGCGCCGTCTGTGGGGACTCTGGGCCTTGGAATCATGAATTCGACGGCTTTTTCGCTTTTAGCCAACAGCAGTGCAGAATTCGACGAAAATCAAGAGATGGAGTTAACAATTGGAAGTTTGAGCATCCTCATCGGGCCATCGGGTTCATCTCGCCTTTCAGATCCGATGAAACAAGATCCATCGGCAAGCGAGCCCGAAACAGTAGCAACAATGGAATATTCTGAAGGCTCTTCCAGCGAGGTAAACTCGCCGGTCAGCTTAGGAGAAGTACAAAAAGGAAAAATCGCAGAAGACGACGAAGCAACAGAAAATTTCGATGTCGGGGTCCAACTCGAAGATCTCATGATCTGCCTCGACGATATCTCAGACAAGTCAACAGATACGTGGAAGACAGGGTTAGAGCTTTCTGAAGATAGTAACTCGATCTTCTCAAGCTTTAATGGCAACATCGGCAAACAATGCCAGGTGCTCGCCATTGTAGGAGACAATTCAGAAGAATTCGACGAAAACAACAATCCAGTGCTAAACCCAGCAAATATCGACAGAGGAGCAAATCATCTAGCAGAAGGGCAAACAACAGAATCCCTCGCAACAAGGGAAAAAATTCGACTATCAGTCGACGAATGGAGAATAATAAGGGAAGCTGTGGAAAACGGCACATCAGTACCATCCAATTCCAGCAAGGACATGCTCCTGGGGTATCACTATGCCCTAAGGCAGCAAGCAAAGCAACTAGCAAAGGACAAAATAGAGATACAGAAAAGGAAAGATTCAGCCATCGCAGCCAGTAACGCCGCTCACAGAGCACGAAGCGACGCGTCACATACTAACGCAAGAAGAAATCGTCGACACGGTTTAAGGTACGAAAACCTCGAGTACTCAGAAAGGCAAAGCATCTCCAGAAACCTCGACTCGTCTTTCCTATCGGTCGACGAGAAGGGGAACATCGTACCAAAAACCCCTAAAGCAGCACTAGTGGCAGCACAAGCATATCTACTTACAACTCGACCAAGCCCAGGGGATCCTAGGGAACATATGCATAGAGCAGCATTGAACGGACTAAATATGTTGGGCCACAAGCTATCAGCAAAAGAAGAGGAAGCACATCAACACAAAGAAGCGCACAAGCCAAGGTCACCTCGCCGTCACAATAGTCCTTGGCACAGAAGTAGTAATCAACGATCTCGATCGCCATCACCAAGACAACATGGAGGAACCCGAAGATCTCAATCTCCAAACGGAAAGCGCGACTATGAAGACGACGAAAAGGAGATGGGGGCATCGTGCTTTACCCGCAGGGTTCGCACCACACCAGTACCCAAGGGGTTCAAATTACCTCATGATTAACAAAAGTACGATGGATCATAAGAACCACAGTCATGGCTCTCAGACTATTTGCAAGCAGTACAAATATTGGGAGGAACCAAAGAAATAGCAATGCAAAGTTTGCAACTACACCTCACTGGCGCAGCAAGGTCATGGTTGAGCAAACTAGAGAAAGAAACTATCAGAAGCTGGGAAGACCTCACAAAGCAATTCACAAGCAACTTCGGGTCGACATACAAGCGGCCGGCATCAATAGAAGAAGTCAAAGCGTGTGTACAACAATGCGACAAAACATTACGGGCATACATCCAAAGATGGAGTCTAATCAAAAACTCAGCAGTCGAAGTTTCAGACGAAAGAGCAATAGACGCATTCATAGTTGGATTAAGGCGAAGAGACCTAGTCGAAGAGATGGGCAGAATTAAGCCGAAAACAGTGTCAGACCTCATGGACGTAGCAAACAGATTCGCAGACGGAGAAGCAGCATGCAACAACAAACGGACACGATCCCTAGAGGACGATAGAAGAAATAGATATGGAAGTCAAAGAAGACGGTCTCGCAATTACGACAACTACGGCTCTCATAGCCAAGTAGCCGTGGGGTATCAGGACAACAGCTATCAAGGAAGTGATCGCAGAAGCTCGGAATATCGAAGCTACGGAAAAGAGGACTATAAAAAGTTTCCCGCAAGAGAATCCAGAGAGTATAACCCGTTGCCAGGAGACATGCTCAATGGACCTTGTCATATACACTCAGCGTTCGTCGATGGGAAGCGAGTATCCAGGCATGCAATGAAAGATTGCACCACATTCTTGAAGCTACAAGAGGCAGCACTAAACAAACAAACTGAAGCAAGGCGACAAGGATACGAAGGAAGCAACAAACCCCCCGCAAATCAGCAAGGGAACAATGGAGCTCCTCAAGGACAAGACCAGCCAAACCAGGGACACGATGATGACGAAGGGTACGTTCCATCTAAGGGACACATCACAGCAATGATACAACCCGTGCCCAAGTCGAACAAAGAGGAAAAGAGCATTACTCGACAAGTCAATCTAGCAGTTACTTCACCTCCAGCTACAACAGAATATCTACACTGGTCAGAGCAACCAATCGAGTTCAACAGGGAAGATCACCCTATAACAGTGCCTCGGCCGGAAAACACGCCTTTGGTACTCAAAGCTCAAATCGGCGCATATGATGTCGACAGGAATATTCATGGACGCGGGAAGTGGAATCAATTTGATATATGCGAAAACACTCAGAGCAATGCATATATCACTAGAGTTCTTGAAGCCAACAGACTGTTCCTTCCATGGGATCGTACCAGGAAGTGCCAATTATCCAATAGGTCGAATAGCACTCAACGTTTGCTTCGGCAACCGGCAAAACTACAGAAGAGAAAAGCTAGACTTCGAGGTCATGGACTGGCCATCTCAGTATCATGCGATCCTCGGACGACCCGCGTTTTCGCGATTAATGGCAGTGCCTCACTATACGTATCTAGTACTCAAAATGCCAGGACCAAAGGGAATAATCACAGTAAAGGGAAACTTCGAAGTCTCAAATCTCTGCGACAAGGAGTTCCACAAGATGGCGCAAAACTTTGGCATGATAGCCAACTATGCAGAAAAGGTGAAAAGCACGACTACGGAAGGCATCAAGCTACTCGGAGGACGCGCCGTGGAGCCAGAGATGAAGAAACCACGAGTAGAAGCATCAGCAGAAGACAAAGTTACAGAAGAAGAAGAGAAGGCCACGACGGCATAAGTATTAAGGACAAACAAAGTAGAGTAGAAGAATAAGGCTGTAAAAGCCATGAGTTATACTAGGGACAATGCCCTCTAGATCCAGAACACAGGTCATAGGCCGGATCTCTTGGGTCACCCCATGTATCTTACATTGCAAGTATAATAAAGACAAAACGTTCCTCATATTTGAGTCTACGAATCTTTCACAAGGGAAATGCGGCAAACGCACGAATCATACAAAAGTGCTTTGAGAACAAATTTTAGACATAAAGTCACGAAATCAGAAACTCTCGCGTTCCACATATACATAAGTATTACAATAGCGGGTTATCAGAGTCATCTACGCCTAAGGGATCTAAATAGTGATACTCGCGGAAAAACGCGGCATCTGCTTGCAGCAGCCTAGCTACAAGCCTCCGAGCTGGTTGCAACGTATTCTCCATGTGTACTCGCAGACTAGCTCCACCTGGAGCCAAACTCAGGGACATAGAGCTATAATTGAGTCTTTGGTGCCACTTGCATATCCACCCAAGAGCAAAATTGGCACCTGCCACTAAGTTCAGTTCTATCAATCTATGAATACGCTGGCTGGATCTAAAAGTATCAAGAAGCAGTGGGAAAGTTGCAAGCAGAGGATTGCGAGGAAGCATAACAGAGTGCATAGTTACGAGAGCTCTTCTGCAACCATCAACTGACTTGCCCATATGCTGGGCGCGGTCCTGAAGGAGTACAATAGCACTCCGACGTCGAGGATCAGACCACAAAGTTTCAACACCCGCGGACATTTTTTCCAGAGCCGCATTTCGTTCGGTAACCCGACGATCTTCAGCATCGAAATCCAAATAAGTGCCTACGATGGCAAAGGATATCACAAAAACAGCAGTGGAGCAAGAAGGGAAAAAGATAAGTCGAAAGGAAACTTACATCGCAGCATCTCGCAGGCAGACTCGATGATGCCAAGGACAAAAGAGTTGCATTCCTCATGATGCACAATCCTCGCCATCAAGCTAGACACCTTGTCATCAAGAATGGATATTTGCTTCGTCAAACCACAAGCTTTGCTAGCTTTTCCCACAGCCATCTGTGCCTGGCGTTTGGCCAAAGTCAAGCGAGCCTCAAGATCAGAAATCCTTGAAGAATACTCCGCGCATTGGCTGCATCGACGAGGAGGCGACGAAATCTTAGAGCCGAACGTGCGGGCAGAGGAAGGAGCATGGCCACGATTCAAAGGATCATTGATGTGCATCGACTGGATGTCAAAGGAAAAGAAAGGAGAAACATTTCAGAAAGATAGCACAACATTTCATAAAAAGGAAACATATTTACATTAGTGCAAACCCTTTGATTAAGGTTCTCGGGTTGCACGCGGCTAAAGGTTTTTACATCAAAAGCATAAATTGAAATCTACAGAGAAGCCGAGTCTACACCACCTCAGCATTTTGCTCCATGGCAGAAGAAGGCATGATAAATTCCTCGCCAACAGTTGAAGGAGGCGCAGGTTCCTCCGCCGCTGGAGGTGGCGCAGTAGATGCCGCGGAGGCCGCCGAAGGAGAAATAATTGACGCCAGTGCGGGCGCCAATTTCTTTGCCTTCTCGAAGAAAGCCTTCAACTCAGCGCGGGTGCAGCCATGGGGAGAGCTCACCTTCTCCCAGTCGAAATCCGCACCATGTGCATAAGAAAGTGCAATAGCACCCTCAGCACCACGCTTCAGAGAGAGCCCCTTTAGCTGGAGGGTGGGGTCTTCAGTTGTATCAAAGGCTTTGGCAAGTTTCTCCAAGTTATCCTTCGGAACCTCTGCTTTCTTCTTCGGCCACAACCCGACAAACAACCGCGTCAGAACGCGGCTCACCAACTCAAAGATCTCCTGGATAGATATCCAGTTTGCCTCGAGTAGGTTGACCGCGGTCATCAGAGAATCATCACCCAGTTGCAAAGTCGACGAAGACACCCCGGTAAATCCTGCACAACAAAGAGGACAAAGGAAAGAAGGAAAGAAAAGCGTTAGCAAGTACAACAGCGCAACAGAAGTCAAAATGGAAGACAAGGCGAGTATTTACCTTCAGCAGCAGCAGACATCATGCGAAGACGCTCTATCATGGCTTGCTCTCGCTGAGAATGTTCCTTGTTGGCATCGGCCAAAGCTTTTTCAGCTTTCTTCGCCTTACCGAGCGCTGACTTCTGCGATTTCTCAGCGCTTGCTTTGGCGGCGGTCGCAACATCATAGGCCTTCTGTGAAGCACTAAGCTCGGCTTCCAGCGATGCAATTCGGGCATTGGCCGTTGCTAGAGCAGCTACAGCAGTAGAAGAAAGGAAGTCAAATAAACAACAAAAGATAAGCATAGAGAAAAAGTAACGACATGATGTCAAGCGTACCTTCGGAAGCTTTCGCAACCTTTAGGTACTCAGCACATTCAGTGCCCAAGGCGACGAATTTCTTCAACAATGCCTGGGAGAAAGGGCGTGTAAGAGCATAAGTGTATACAAGGAAAACAAGTCAAAGAAAGTTACTCACATCATCGGGGGAAACCGCAGATGCATGGGCTTCAAGAGAAACGTCGGCTTCTTTGGCCTTCTTTGAGCGTTTGAGGCTTCGGGTTGCAGGAATCTTCTTGACAGAAGCCCTGGTGACCCTCGACACAATTTCTTGCTCAGCAGGCTCATCAGCAGGCGGAGTCGAAGGAGCAGCCGTAGCATCTTTTGGTGGCTCCTCGTCATCACTACAAGAAGAAAACAAGTTATAGCACAACTGAAAGAAGGTAAGTGTGGTGCAATTGTAGAACTCGAAGAAACACTTACGATGCCAGGAGGTCGAAGTATTCAATATCTTCTATGGGAACAGGGGCTTTATCAGCCGCCGTTCTCTGTAGAGAGGAACTCGAAGAAGGAAATTTGTCGACACGCTTCCGCTTCTTGTCCACACCAGTGTCTTCAGAGAGCACAGGAGGAGGCAATGTCGTCAAACTAGTGTCTTCTTCTGATTCTTTGGCATCATCTCCGTCCTGATTTTCTTCAGCCTCGGGGGCTTCAGATACAGAAGAGGCCAGATCAGCCGAAAGAGGCCCTGCCTCTGGAAGAGGAGGGCGCGAAACGAGGAATTGGTGCTCCTGCACACGAACAAGTCAGTAGAGTAACAAAGGCAAAGAAAAACACAGTTCGAAACAAACGAAATTCGACAACAAGTGAACAAAAACAAACGGATATGTACCTCGGGTAGGGGGTGCACGGAGTCGAAGTAACCAGCGGCCAGTTCAGTGACCGCATTGTCCTCGGTGAGCTTGGTGAGACTCCTGACTCACTTGTCGACATCTTGCTTCTCTATCAGATCTTCAGAGATGTGAGCAGGATCCTCCAAGCCAGAGTAGCTCCAAAGCTTGGTAAGGCGATGCTGCAGGAGTTGGACTCGACGTTGCACGAAGAATGCCACGAGTTGAATACACAACAATGCGCCTCCTTTGCCTCCTTTCAGAGCTTGAATGCGAGATAGTAGAGGAACAATTTGTTCTATTTCCGCATTTGAGGGAAGCGAATCGCACGATGCCAATTTCTTCACTTCCTTGGAGACGTCGAAGGGGGCTAGACCATATTCGTCTTCAGGAGAGGCCTTGCAGTCTTTGACGTAGAACCATTTTGTCCTCCACCCTTGGACAGATGCAGCCATGGAAAATTTGAGATATTGCGCCTCAGGGCGCACAGAAACAACGGCTCCGCCCAGTTCGGGTTTTCTGGACAAAGCAACGTTGGGGCGGAGCCGGAAGATTGACCTTCAGAGAAGAAAATGGGGCTTAATGCCCAGGAATGACTCGCAAAGAGTCACAAAGCAAGCAATATGGAGGATGGAGTTAGGTGTGAGCTGGTGAAGCTGCACACCATAAACAAAGAGAAGCCCATGAAGAAATTCGTGGGCAGGAAGAGAAAGGCCGCAGAGGAGGAAGGGAAGGAACATTACCCGATAACCGCTCGGGGGCTGCGGGATCCGCTCGGTGCTAGGGAATTTGACGGAGTCGCTACCGGAGATGAGGCCGTCTGTCCTGGCCTTCTCCACCTCCTTCTTCGTGATGGCAGAAGCCACCCAGCTAGTCGCAGAGGTCGCCTTTTCCTTGGCCATGGTGTTCTTGGTCGCCAGGTGCTTCACGCACATCTATCAATGCGCGCTTGGTGGCTATGCACGAAAGGAGAAGAAGCAGGGATCGACAATGGCGGCGGTAGAGAGAAAGAGCTGGTAAACAGTAAAAATCCCCCACTATCCCCTTATATACATTCTTAGAGAAGGAGCGTGGGCTGAGACGTGGCGCAAAGAGCGGAAACGGCAGCCCACTAATGGGCAAAAAACTGCAAAATTACCGCGCTGCCCACAAAACGGTTCGCACTCACACAGGGTGACGTATAATCAAAATTGCCAACTGACGTCATGAGGAAGGTGACATGAGAAAGATCAAATTCGACAGGTGCATATATTCGATGAGTATTGATGTATGTTGATTTCTGAATAAAGGTCGACATCATGAAAGACATAAGGATTGGCGCCGACAATGAAAAAATCAGTTGATGAGACTATACCCAAAAAATATTCGACTATAGCCTCAGGGGCTACTACCATCGGGAGCGCTGAACGCGCACCCGACGAAAGTTATCACTAAATTATTTCGAGTTGAAGTATGATGATGGGTTACACTTTATTTGAGCCTATACTCGAAAAAAGTTTTGTTCGACTATAGCCTCGGGGGCTACTCCCATCGGGAGCGCTGAGCGCGCACCCGACGATATTTATTGACAAGTACTAGAGCATGGGAAGTGAAGGAGTATGCGGTGGAACATTGTTACTCCCATCGGGAGCGAGTTTTTATGGTTGTATAACCCGAATATTTTTAGTCAAAATTTGACTGCGGCATGAGATTCTCGAGTTGCGTTATCGCAACGAAACTTGAATGCCGTGATTTATCACGCAGGTAAGACCCCGGGATCCATCCTGTGTGGCCTAGTATACGCACATGGATGCGCTCTGCTGGTATGTATCCGTGTCTACAACGCGAAGAAAATCCTGGTGGATGCACTGGGTACCCTGAGAATCACTGGGATTCATTCTTTGTAAGTCCTAAATGCGGCAAAAGAATGGGTTTGACCGGTATCCCGAATTCAAGTCCAAGGGGATTGAATTTGAAGTAGGTGACAGGTATCTGTTTCGGCAGTTAACTGACCTCTTGATCTGTCAGAGTTGTTAGGCTTGTTCATCAAAACCCCTTGCGAAATATTATCATAAAAATAAGTCGAAAGACCAAGTCGAAGATTTGAAGATATGAAGAAGTTGAAGAATTGATCAAGTCAAAGATTTAAAGATTAGAGATTCAACCTGAATCTGCAATTCTGGTAGAATCTCAGGGGCTACTGACAAGGGTATAGTTAATAGAGCCCGTTAGTTGAGTACTCCTGAGGCCCGTTAAGCTAGGCCCAATTGTAATGATAGTCGAGATACAAGTTCTTACCGTATGTCGATATTGTAATCTGTATTGGACCCTACCCAATCCTCGAGACCTGGCCACCTATATATAGGGGCCAGGAGGGGACGGTGTAGGCCAGATTGAAAGCAAGCCAGGTTCAACACCCAAGTTTACTTTCGATATACACCTATTTCGACTAACCTTACCTTCGAGTTCATCTGACGCCCTGTCTTCCCGATCCTAAGTCCTTCATCTAGGACATTTGTTGAGTTAACCCTCATCAATAGGACAACAGACAAATGGTCTTCTCTCTAAATACTAACTAAATAGTAAGTTTAACTTGTGAAAGATGATTGAGGATGTCCATGATGAAACTTCTACCATGATTAGGCATGGTTTCGGTTAGCGGCTCAATGCTCTTCTCTAAGAAATATGCATACTCGAATCTTTAATATGATAACCCCCACTCATTTCACATCGGTAGGCATGCATAAACAAAGGTATATGACAACAACTAAATATGGTGCAATGTTGAAAGTCTTGTTCCATGACAGCATGGTTTGACTTAACTCCAACTAATAATTTGTCAAATATGTAACTAACGTAATGATAATTGATGGCGCGGTGATGATGGTGTGGGAGCTTCTTCTTCAATCCTCGGCAACGGCAACAGAAAACTTCTGGAGCCAAGTTGATGTGGGAATGTGTAGTAAATGACCAGCCACTTGGAAAACCCCAAGAGAAGGTTTGATGAATATAGCAGCAAGTTTTCCCTCAGTTATGAAACCAAGGTAGTCAATCCAGTAGGAAAAAGACAAAACGACTGAAGGTGATGCCCGCTAGCTTCGCGACAGCTCCGGACAATTTATAGGGCGCCTCATCCGAGCTTTGCTTTGCGAGCAGCAATGTGGAACCTGCACACAACACAACCAAATACTTTGTTCCCAACTTACGATGAGGTTGTCAATCTCACCGGTTTCCTTGAAACAAAGGAATGAGTGTATTGAGTGGAAAGTGATAATAGTATGCGAGTAAAGTAAACAGGTGATTGCAATATAAAGGAAATAGGACCGGGGTCCACAGTTCACTAGTGGTGTCTCTTCATAAGATAAAATAACACATGCTGGGTAAACAAATTACAGTTGGGCAATTGATAGAATAAAGACAACGTGATATGTCGAGAGGATCACTATGAGATTAACTCTGGGCATTACAACAAGATACATAGACCGCCATCCAACTGCATCTATGACTAATAATCCACTTGTGGCGAATCAATCCGAGAACTCCACAAGTATTAAGTTGCGAACAACAGATAACTGCATTAAGCAAAGTGTGTAATGTAAACAAAGCATATGCCCTTGAGCATATGAATGTTGTTTTCCCACTAGTAGCAACAGCACATATACAACCTTAGATGTTTCTGTCACTCCCCCAGATTAAATAGAGGCATGAACCCACTATCGAGCATAAATACCCCCTCTTGGAGTCACTAGCAACTACTCGGCCAAGATAGTTACTAACAACGGAGAGCATGCAAGATCATAAACAACATAGAGATAACATAAGATAATATTCAGCACATCAACTCAATCATAACACCAATATTCATCGGATCCCAACAAACACAACATGTAGAATTACATAACGGTGATCTCGATCATGTAAGGCAGCTCACGAGATCTAAACATGAAGCACATGGTGGAGAAGACAACCAACTAGCTACTGCTATGGACCCATAGTCCAAGGTAGACTACTCACTCATCGCGCCGAAGGCAAGCATGGCAATAAAGAAGACCTCCGGTGGCGATTCCCCTCTCTGGCAGGGTGTCGGGAAGAGCTTCTGGACCCTCCCGATCTTCGGGTCGACGGCGGCGGTGGATCGCGATGTGTTCTGGAAAAGTGATCGGGTATTTAGGTTTTTCCCATCGGGGGGTCTTTATAGGCGAAGGGGCATCGTCAGAAGTGGACCAAGGGGCCCACACCACAGGCCGGCGCAGGCCAGGGGTAGGCCGCGCCCCCTGTTGATGTGGACGCCCTCTGGCTCGGCTCCGTCTGCTCTCTGGTCTTCTGGAAGCTCCGTTAATATCTGGACGTCTGGCTTTGGTTTTGTCCAATTCCGAGAATATTTCCTGTGTAACTTTTCTGAAACATAAAAACAGCAGAAAACAGAGAACTGGCACTGTGGCATCTCGTTAATAGGTTAGTTCCGGAAAATGCATAAAAATGCCATGAAGTGTAACAAAACACTAAGCAAATGGTGTAAAAACAAGCATGCAGCATCAAAAATTATAGATACGTTGGAGACGTATCAGCATCCCCAAGCTTAACTCCTGCTCGTCCTCGAGTAGGTAAGGTATAACAACAGAAATAATTTTTTAGGTGACATGCACCTACATAATCTTGATCATCTATGTAAGCGTTGTGTGCTGGGATCAAAAGAACTTAAAACATGGGCATGAAAGATATAGTCTTGATAGAAGAAACTTAGCAACCATGTTATAACATGAAAATGAACACAAATAAAAGATCATGAAAATGAAACAATGAAAGTCAAACGTGTGTTCAAAATCATAAGGAAAAACATACAAATGGTTTTCAGCTTGTCCCTCATGGAGTAGCAAAACATAAATGCATAGGACGCCTTCAAGTTTAAGAGGGCGACTAGATACAAGTAATTTAAGAACAAGTGAAACCAACAATATGAATCAATCAAGAAAAACTTTGGGACAATGCACATTATACTCAGAATGGCAACTATGCTCTCTTAATGGTGCATAAAGATAGAAGAAACTTAGCAACCATGTTATAACATGAAAATGAACACAAATGAAAGATCATGAAAATGAAACAACGAAAGTCAAACGTGTGTTCAAATCATAAGGAAAAACATACAAATGGGTTTTCAGCTTGTCCTTCATGAGAGAGCAAAACATAAATGCATAGGACACTGATACGTCTCCAACGTATCTATAATTTTTGATGCTCCATGCTTGTTTTTACACCATTTGCCTAATGTTTCGTTACACTTCGTGGCACTTTTATGCATTTTCCAGAACTAACCTACTAACAAGTCGCCACAGTGCCAGTTCCATGTTTTCTGCTGTTTTTGTGTTTCAGAAAAGTTACACAGGAAATATTCTCGGAATTGGATGAAACAAAAGCCAAACATCCAGAAATCCACCGAAGCTTCCAGAGAACCGAAAAGGAGACAGAGTGGGGCCATGAGGGCCCCACACACCAGGGCGGCGTGGTCCAGCCCCTGGCCGCGCCCCCTATGTGTGAGGGCACCTCGGTCCACTCCTGACGATGCCCCTTCGCCTATAAAGACCCCCCTCCGCCGTCGTCGACCCGAGATTAGGAGGGTCTAGAAGCTCTTCCCGGCACCCTGTCGGAGAGGGGAATCGCCACCGGAGGTCTTCTTCATCGCCATGCTTGCCTTCGGAGCGATGAGTGAGTAGTCTACCTTGGACTATGGGTCCATAGCAGTAGCTAGATGGTTGTCTTCTCCACCATGTGCTTCATGTTTAGATCTCATGAGCTGCCCTACATGATTGAGATCACCGTTATGTAATTCTACATGTTGTGTTTTTTGGGATCCGATGAATATTGGTGTTATGATTGAGTTGCTATACTGAAATATATCTTATGTTATCTCTATGTTGTTTATGATCTTGCATGCTCTCTGTTGTTAGTAGCTATCTTGGCCGAGTAGTTGCTAGTAACTCCAAGAGGGGGTATTTATGCTCGATAGTTGGGCTCATGCCTCTATTTAATCTGGGGGAGTGACAGAAACCTCTAAGGTTGTAGATGTGCTGTTGCCACTAGGGAGAAAACAACATTCATATGCTCGAGGGCATATGCTTTGTTTACATTACACACTTTGCTTAATGCAATTATCTGTTGTTCGCAACTTAATACTCATGGGGTGTTCGGATGATATCCCCGTGAGTGGATTATTAGTCATAGATGCAGTCGGATGGCGGTCTATGTATTTTGTTGTAATGCCCAGAGTAAATCGCATATGATCTTCTTGACATATCGCGTTATCTTTATTCTATCAATTGCCCAACTGTAATTTGTTTACCCAGCATGTGTTATTTATCTTATGGAGAGACACCACTAGTGAACTATGGATCCCGGTCCTATTTCCATCATATTGCTATCACCTGTTTACTTTACTCGCACTATTTACTTTACTTGCATACTTCTACTGTTTTCCACTCGATACGCTCATACCCTTTGTTTCAAGCAAACCGGTGAGATTGACAACCTCATCGTAAGTTGGGAACAAAGTACTTAGTTGTGTTGTGTGCAGGTTCCATGTTACTGCTCGCAAAGCAAAGCTTGGACGAGGCGCCATATAAATTGTCCGGAGCTGTCGTGAAGCTTGCAAGCATCACCTTCAGTCGTATTGGTTTTTCTTCTCCTGATCGATAAACCTTGGTTTCTAACTAAGGGAAAAACTTGCTGCTATGCTCATCATACCTTCCGCTTGGGGTTCCCAACTGACTGGTTATAATCATCATCATCAACTACACGCCAGCTGACAAGGGTATAGCTAATAGAGTTCTCTAGTCGAGTACCCCTCAGGCCTGTTAAGCTAGGCCCAATTGTAATGATAGTCGAGATACAAGTTCTTACCGTATGTCGATATTGTAATCTGTATCGGACCCTACCCGATCCTCCAGACCTGGCCACCTATATATAGGGGCCAGGAGGGGACGGTGTAGGCCAGATTAAAAGCAAGCCAGGTTCAACACCCAAGTTTACTTTCGATATATGCCTATTTCGACTAACCTTACCTTCGACTTCATCCGACGCCCTATCTCCCCGATCCTAAGTCCTTCATTTAGGACATTTGTTGAGTTAAGCCTCGTCAATTGGCGCCGACCGTGGGGACTCTGGGCGTTGGAACCATGAATTCGACGGCTTTTTCGCTCTTAGCCAACAGCAGTACAGAAATCAATGAAAATCAAGAGAATGAGTTGACAATCGGAAGTCTAAGCATCTTAGTTGGACCCTCGGGTTCGACTCGCCTCTCGAATTCGATGAAGCCAAATCCGTCGGCAAATGTACCCAAGACAGCAGCAACAGTGGAGTCATCAGAAGGCTCTTCTAGCGAGGTAAACTCGCCGGTCAGCTTAGGAGAAGTGCAAATCGCAGAAGGCGACGAAATTCGGGAAAAATTCGACTTAGAAGCAAAAGCGTTTAAAACGCACAACAGTACAAAGGACTTCACCACTGGAAATGGTGACATCTCTAAAAGAGTACACCAGTTATGCGTCATTATCACTGAAGCAGAAGAAGAAAACAATATCGAGGGAAGCAAAGGGGTCGACAGGCAAGTCGACAAGATAAAGGAGAACAACAAAAAGGAAAAGAAGAAAGTTCACGTCTCAGCCGGAGAGTGGAGGATCATCATGTCAGCCATCAATCATGGCACAGAAGTACCTGAAGGATCGAGAAGAGAAGTTCTAATGGGATATCAGTACGCATTACACCAGCACAGGAAGAAACTAAGAGAAGAAAGAGACATGTTTTTTCAAGACAATAACAGTGTGTCAAGGGAAGAGTATTGGGATGATTATAGTGAGGATTCAGAATACAACAGGGAAAGGCGTGGAGACCCAAAGCACAATAGAGGGACAATGGCACAAAGTGGAAAGGAAAGGTACCCAAGAAGTATTACTCCACAGCTAGAGGAGAAGGAAGAAGACTTCATGCAGGAGACACCAGAAGCAGTGTTGATAGCAGCACAGGCATACTTACTAACCACGCGGCCAGAACCCAGAGATCCGCGGGAAGACATGCACCAAGCCGCAATACGAAGCCTCGGGATAGTAGAAGACAAGATCAGAGGAAAAGGTCCAGAGACAAAGTTGACAAGCTACAAGGAAAGGCAAAAGGAGAAGTTTAAGTACAATATCACGCGAAACAAGTCTAGCGAGTCATCCGAAGAAGAAAGGCGACAAAAAAGGAGGGAGGATTGATACGTCTCAAACGTATCTATAATTTTTGATGCTCCATGCTTGTTTCTACACCATTTGCCTATTGTTTCGTTACACTTAGTGGCACTTTATACATTTTCCGGAACTAACCTATTAACGAAGTGCCACAGTGCCAGTTTCCTGTTTTCTGCTGTTTTTGTGTTTCAGAAGTGATACACAGGAAATATTCTCGGAATTGGACGAAACAAGTTCCTTAAGACTTATATCACGGGGAAGCTTCCAGACATCCGAAGAAGAGACGGAGGAGGGCCACGTGGGCCCACACGCACAGGCGGCGTGGCCAGGCCCCTGGCCGCGCCACCCCTGTGTGAGGGGGCCTGGTCCCTCCTCTGACATCGCCCCTTCGCCTATAAAGACCCCCCGACGAGAAAAACCTAAGGGCCCGATCAGTTTTCCAGAATACATCGCGATCCGCCGCCGCCGTCGACCCGAAGATCGGGAGGGTCCAGAAGCTCTTCCCGACACCCTGCCGGAGAGGGGAATCGCCACCGGAGGTCTTCTTCATCGCCATGCTTGCCTCCGGAGCGATGAGTGAGTAGTCTACCTTGGACTATGGGTCCATAGCAGTAGCTAGATGGTTGTCTTCTCCACCATGTGCTTCATGTTTAGATCTCATGAGCTGCCATACATGATTGAGATCACCGTTATGTAATTCTATGATGTTGGTTTGTTGGGATCCGATGAATATTGGTGTTTACGATTAAGTTGCTATACTGAATTATATCTTTTGTTATCTCTATGTTGTTTATGATCTTGCATGCTCTCCATTGTTAGTAGCTATCTTGGCCGAGTAGTTGCTAGTGACTCCAAGAGGGGGTATTTATGCTCGATAGTGGGTTCATGTCTCTATTTCACCTGGGGGAGTGACAGAAACCTCTAAGGTGGTAGATGTACTGTTGCTACTAGGGAGAAAACAACATTCATATGCTCAAGGGCATATGCTTTGTTTACATTACACACTTTGCTTAATGCAATTATCTGTTGTTCGCAACTTAATACTTCTAGGGTGTTCGGATGATATCCCCGGGAGTGGATTATTAGTCATAGATGCAGTTGGATGGCTGTCTATGTATTTTGTTGTAATGCCTAGAGTAAATCTCATAGTGATCTTCTTGACATATCACGTTATCTTTATTCTATCAATTGCCCAACTGTAATTTGTTTACCCAGCATGTTATTTTATCTATGGAGAGACACCACTAGTGAACTGTGGACCCCGGTCCTATTTTAATTATATTGCAATCACCTGTTTACTTTTCCCGCACTGTTTACTTTACTCGCATACTCTACTGTTTTCCACTCGATACACTCATAACCTTTGTTTCAAGCAAACCGGTGAGATTGACAACCTCATCGCAAGTTGGGAACAAAGTATTTGTTTGTGTGTGTGCAGGTTCCACAACACCTTCAGTCATCATCGTCTCCCTTCTCCTGTTCGATAAACCTTGGTTTCTTAATTGAGGGAAAACTTGCTGCTACACTCATCATACCTTCCTCTTGGGGTTCCCAACGGGCTGGTCATTCACCACGCACAAGGACAGTTTGCTCCCACATCAACTTGGAGTAGCAGCTATTTTTCTGGCGCCGTTGCCGGGGAAGAGAGAAGACTTCTGCGAGGGGAGTTCTTCGCACACACATTCTTTACTTTGTTATTTGTTTTGCTTTACTTTATTTTATTTTACCTGCATTGCTTTTTATATCAAAAACCCAAAAAAATTAGAATCCTTGGTAGTTGTTATTTCTTTGCTTTTAGTCTATCATGTCTAGTTTAGTTGCTACTACTATGTCCCCCGAGGACATGATCTTTACCTTTAAGCAGAAAGATGAGGAAAGCTTTAAAGAAGCTTGGTCTAGAATTTATGATTGGCATGGAAAAACTGAACCTAAAATGACTTTGAGTTTGCTTCTTAGTAGCTTTTACTTTGGACTTTCTCTTCGTTATAGATATGCTTTGGATGCTACTGCAGAAGGAGATTTCCTTCATTGTGATGGAGATCAAGCCTTCAATATTATTAAAAAGTTGATTACAATTTATAGCATGCCAACCTATTTTGATTCCTCTCTTGTGTGCATTTTTAATAGACTTAATACTCTTGAGACTCACACTGCTAGTTTGAATTCTTGCTACAATACTTTGCGCCAGCATTTTGATTATGTGCCTATAAATTCTGAGCCTTCGAGTTGGTATCCTACAATAAAAATCACCATTAGTGGTGAAACTTTTCATGCTCGTTGTGATATTATGTCTGAATTTTGTCTCATGCCAAAGGATGTTCACTACAAGGATTTGGGTCTATTGCAACAACAACATTCGTTGTAATAAGTGAAAAATTGTCGCAATATTTACCTATTGCCACGACATTGCGTTCGTTGCCAAGCGTTGCGACAGGACGCATGGTAATAGGTTATTACCACAAAAACCAAAATGTGGCAAGAAAGCGTTCTATTGCAACAGCGATGTCGCAAGTTGCCACATTTTTTCTCGTGGCAGCACGTACTTGATGCAACAATTTCTTTTGTGGGGATAGCTTCCCGCAACAGGAGGTAAAACCGTCGCCAAAAGACCATTTTGTGGCGATATGTATTTGTGGTGATAGCCTATTTCAACAACACTTGCTTTGTGGCGTGTTCGCTTCCGTGGCAATAGTCAATTGTTGCGATACCTTATAGCAACAACTCTTGTCTTCGTGGGTATAGTGATTTTGCCACGAACCCTATATTTGTGGCAGTAACATATTGCAACATTCTCATTTTGGTGGTGATAGATACTTATCACACTAGACAAAATATTTGTGGCAAGAGGCTACTGCGACAATACAAACATTTTGTGGCAAAAGGACTATTTCGACAAAATCGATATTGGTGGCACCAAGTGGTTGTCACAACGGACAAAATATTTGTGGCGAGAGGCTACTGCGACAATACAAATATTTTGTAGCGAGAAGACTATTTCAACAAAACCGATATTCGTGGCGCCAAGAAGTTGTTACAATAGACAAAATATTTATGGCGAGAGGCTACTGCGATAATACAAACATTTTGAGGCAAGAAGACTATTTCAACAAAAATAAAATTGGTGGCGCCAAGTAATTATCTGAACGGACGGACTATTCGTTGTGACAACTTATTGCGACAATATAAAGTGTTTCATCGTAACAGCCTAGTGCAACAAAGGAGGTAGGCGTGGTTGCTTTGATTTGGTCCCACACTAAAAAAAATACATGCATTCAAATATATATTCAAACAATAGGTATATAAATATCATAGTTTTCATAGCCAATATCCATCAACTGAAATATAATTTAGCACTTAAATCAATATTTTAAATGTGCCATCCTAATTAAGAGCAAATACTAAACTTGGACGTAGCCTGAATGTGCCATACAAAACCATGGCCACGGTGTTGATGATCCCACTTAATTCTGTGGACCCTGCAATAAAAAAAGTTGAAGTTAAATGATAGCAATTGTTCAACATTTTGACGGTACATGGCATAAATGACAGCTAAACTAGTTTATCTTTATTAGGTAACATGAGTAGAACAATATATTAAGGTAGTCATGGACATTAGTTCAAATCAACCTCTTGTAGGAAAAGTAGATGTCTAGATTAGAAACGAACAGGTCAAGGACAAGAGGAAATAACGAAAATTGAGATGCTATACAGCAAACGTCTAACTCATATAGGGTTTACATAACATGAGCTACTTTTTTAACAAAGTTTCATTCAATACTAGTGCTATGTACAGATAAATAATAATTAAACATTGTGACTAGATTGGAAACTTTAAAATAACTAGGGATAACTATGATTTTAGGAGCCTACAGCAGGCACCTCAATTGCTTACCAGAAAACAGAGCAACATTCAAGAAGCAAGTATGGATCTTCAAGTTCTAACAGATCTTTTCATGTGTTCATATTCAACTAGCTTATACTGCTACCACCCACTTCTCACGCTTTGACCTTCACGGCACTACCTTTTAGTATTAGAACCTTAACTGAGGACTCATTATATACATGACCTGTATGTCAAAAATCCTGATTCTACACTAAATAATATAGAATTCACATGTTCTGATATTATGATCAATTTTTTTACATAGAGATGAATTAAAGTAAACAATCCAGCATGACTCAACCGGTATGGTTCCAGTTGAAATCATAAATCTTATACGCACGCTATGCTCAAGGTCGACAGCTAGTATGCATATAGGGAGACTGGAGCTTGACATACTCAAAAACAAGTACTCCCTCCGACCACTAATATCTGTCTTTACATGGATGAATCAAGACACTAAATCATGTCTAGATACGTCCATGTAAACACAAGTATTAGTGGTTGGAGGGAGTAAAATGATTAACAACTATCACTTTTTGTATCAGAATCTCTGATATGAATGAATGAGTTAGTGCCAACAGCAAAACTAAAATAGCAAGCCAAGTGCAAATTTTGGTTCAGGTTACGGTGCATATTTCATTATGCTTTCCAACCAACAAGCCTTCTATGCACATTATGAGGGCCCAAATAAAGGTCAACATGAAGAGAAACCAAGGTTGAGACTTACCATTACTCGAAATATTCTGTTGTTCTTTGCGGCTTGTACGAGCGCATTTGAAGAAATTGCATTGTGCCTTGTACCTAGAGCCCCAGTAGCGGAATGGTCTAGACAACACAAGCACAACTATTATTTAGACTACCACTTCCTGTTGCAAATGTTAGTAACAGAATTAGAAGTCTAAAAAAGAGGCATCCATTTTTATTTACTCAAACTGCCAACTCACGTATGATGCATCAGTACATGCATCTTGAATGAAAAGAGAGGGGATAAAGCAGCAACATCTATTTACTAACTTGTATGAACCTCTTGCAATTCTCTACCCAAAGCAAAAATACTATCATCACTAAAAGTTCAGAAATCACAGATAATATGATTTTTATATGCTTGACAGCCTAGTACATCAAAATAATGAGGTAATTTTTAAATGCTTGGCTGTCTACTGTTCATATGAATGTTTTCCAATTAGACAAGATGAAAATATAATGTGCTGATTAATCTTCTGTAATCAAGCAACCAACATGAACTTACAAATTTATCAGTAATAGACGAGATGAAGAACTAGAAGATTATGTGAACACAGTACTATCAGTCAATGGATCAGCCGCACATGCTGCAACAGGATGAACACGAGTGCCAGGATCAAGCAGGCCACAAAATGAGCATTTATCCTTATGCACATATAAGCTCTGTAGAAAAATCATGCTGGTACTGTTCTGACATGCCAAAATGACTGCACTAATTCGAAAGTTCAGAACAATGATCCTGATACTGTACTCACTAGGGATTAGAGACTGCCTTCTTCAAAAATCATGTAATCTTTCTAATCTGAATCGAGTACAACAAAAATATCAAATCAACTATACCGGTCCAAATATTCACATTAAGCCCGAGGGCACGCAACTCCTCCCTATCCAACATTAACTCCTATTTGGTCTATATGAACCACAACCTAGCAATCTATGTCAACTATCAGGAGGCAATCGTTTTTGTTTAGTGACTTAGGACTAGTAGAAACATGCATAGTGTAACACAAACTCAGCATATGTATTTTTCCCCTAGACTTAATTATACTTACTGCTTACTGTCAAACTAGAATGCAAGAACATAGTCAGTAACAAATAAAAGAAGAATAGAAAAAGAAGATACTGTAACAAATAAAAGAAGAGCATGTAGGCTGTAGCACTAGCATTGGAAGCGTGAAGGTTAACAATTTTTTCAAGCACAGATTTATTTCTCTATACAAACACCTAAAAACAACATCTAACCTGTTTCATTTGAACTACCGTACTCACATATTCAAAGATTATTTTGTGTTCCTCACTTAAGTTTATCTATGTCCGAGGTTTGCCAACATATTAATCCAAGAACATAGTATTGAACAAAATTCAGAACACAGTTTAGAACCCAATTAGCACCAAGTATCTAATCTATCTTCTAAAATCAAATCAGTTTAGTACAAAATTACCACCAAGTATCTAACAGACTAGTGCCAGGGAGGTAGTGTTTACCGATTCGGAACAAAATTCACAAAAACTAGTACTAATTCAGCCTAAATTCAGAATACAGACTTAATGCTAACTCAATCTGAGGTAGGGGTCAACGATTTGTGAACAGGCTTGTGCTAACTCAACCTAAATTGAGAACAAAATTTGTGAACAGACTTAGTGCTAACTCAATCTGAGGTAGGGATCAACGATTTGTGAAAAAAAACTGCTGCTCACGCTGATGGGGAGATCAACGATCTATGGAGAAGTATTGAAGACGTGGCCGTCACAGGCCCCTGGGCTCGACGGTGGCCTGCGCTCTAGTACAGCTCCCAGTCCAACCGCGGGATCAGCGAGGTCGTGGTGGCGGTCGCTGTGGCCGAGGCCGTGGCCCGTGGACGGCATCGACGACAGCAGGTTGACCCGTCTCCCAGCCGCCGCCACTGCCGCCTTGCCGGTCGCCGGCGATGCGGCCATGCCGGAGGCGAGAGTGAGGAGCACGGCCATGCGGAGGAGATTAGGGAGAAAGGAGAAGACACAAGGAATAACCTGTGAGACACTCTCCGTTCGGTGGACTCCGGTGTGTGCCGTAGCGTCAACGCCGCCGTCATGATGCCATGAGGACGGAGGAATGAGTGAGGTTCCCTCTCAGATCCAATCTCACAATTTGGAGAATTAATCAGGGGTATTTATGAGGGATTTTAGCAGGAGGTTAAAGCTAGCGAGAAGGGTAAAAATTTGGCACTTTTGGAGGTTAGCAGGAAAGATACTAATTACCTCTAGTACACGCTTAATTTTCGGATGAAAATTAACTTGGAGCAAATATGAAATATATGTGGTGCTAAAAATAAAATTACCGCTAAATTTTGTTGGTAAAAGGTTATTTCATTGTATCATCATATGCTCGTGGTCTCTGCCACACCCAATAATTGTCGATGAGCGATCCGACACCCTCCCCTCTAACATTGTCACCGCTGGTCGTAGCTACTTTTTATCCTTCCTCAATCATCCTCTCCGGTTGCTGGAAGGATGAAGCCACCAGTGGCGAACACGCACCGACCGAGACTCATGTTCACGAGATTGCCATCGTACTGAGTCGTTTCTGATGGTGAGGAGTCTACAGCCTGCACATGAATATGAGCTGAGTCGACCAATCAAATCATGCGCTTTTGTTGCTTTCCGTGGTCATCCAATCAAGCAACTACATGTGTAAGTGTGGAACAACCTATTTTGGTCCTACCAAGTCAACTCAACTAGAGGGACGGAAAAAACACCATATCCGATAATCGTGGAGAGGAAATCTGGCGCCCTCACCTATAATGTTGTCGCCGCCGGTCGTAGCGACTCCTCATTCTCACTTGAACATTCTATCCCGCTACTTGGAGGATGAAGCCGCCGGCGGGGAGCGCGCACTAGCGGAGATCAATGTCCATTGTCGTCGCCGATCATAGCTACTCCTCATCCTCACTCGAACATTCTCTCCGGCTACTTGAAGGACGAAGCCGCCGGTGAGGAGCGCGCACTAGTCCAGATCAATGTGTTGAGGTTCGGTGCAAATAACAAAAAAATTATTCTCTACGGAACCCCAAATTGCCCAGATCTATCTATCTAGTAATGCTGTAATGATTAACAGAGACTCGGACACATACCCTCGTAGATCGATCGCGAGGATTACGCCCCCGCACAGGCGTTGATGATGAAGCTGACGTAGCCGACCTAAAGGTCATGAAGAACTCGGCGTATCAACGCCACGAGGCCTCACGCCATGACGTCGGTGCGACGACACCGGCGCAACGACATAGTGTCGCACGTGGAGTACGTCATAGTACTCCACACGTACGGTGCACCATGACTCCTTCCGGATCCAGTCCACTAGTGCAACAAAAGAAGAAGTATTTAACATATCAACCTATCTCTATAGATATTAATATTTTTTTCATTTATCTATTAATACCATTTATTAATATTTTTAATACCAACTAGTCCATTCATAATATCTCTATAGACCTATCTCTATAGACATATTCAAGCTCCCACTCAAAAATATGTCTGTCCATATAAGTTTGAGAAAGCTTCCATAGCTCCCACGCAAAAATATGTCTTTGTTGTTTATTATTCCACACGTATAATTAGGTTTTCCTCCAAATCTCATATTGGGAACCAATATATAGTTATAGCATAAAACATAAACATTAATTATAAATAAAAGGAATATTCAATAATGCAACTTTATTATTGCCTATAGGGCATATTCCCATCACCTCATCCACGCTCAACCATCTCCGCTACCTTTCCATCGAGTTTGACCTTGCGGCGATGGAGGGGGAGGGGAGGGGCGAGATGTGATTCTCATCGCTGACAGCAACGACGATCGCCGTCCATCGCCAGGTAAGTTGTCGCTGCTATATCCCATCCTCTATGAAACCTAGGCCTCCACCAATAAATATTCTCGTGGCCGTAGATGTTGTCCAACAACACGTTGTTGCCGCCGGGGCTTTCTAGAGTGAATCAGAGAGGAGGAAGAAGATGGATCGACAAGGCACCAACATTTCCCACCACGACACTGGCGGATCGACGAAGGCTTGATCGTCGAAGTGCCAACACACACTCACTGATTCCTCATCGACGCGGGATTCAGTGGCTTTCGCCACGGCCGGGTCGAGGTACCACCAACATGTTGTCTCCGGTGGCGGATCAAGGAATCAGCAAGACGCCGTTGCCGCTACGTGGAAGGCCTTATCTGTGAACTTTGCTCTTACAGTTCATTGTTTTTGATTTTCCTAAAAAAAATATGCAATGAAAAAAGATTAAAATTCCACTTCCGTTACATATGCTGTTGGTGATGATTTCAGTGTTCCTAGAATTGACTGGGTAGTTTTGAATGGTCTATGGGTAGAAATTATGTTGGCATGCTTAATATTTACTACTAGATGACACCCGGGATGCTAAAGCCGAACACTTCAAATTAAGTGATGAGCTGCACTCTTTTAGAACGAATAAAAGATAAAAAAAAGAAAAGGAATTTGCATCATTGAACCAGCGGATGACTGGGCCGAACATTGTATGACTGGGCGGAGCCAGACCAGTTGCATCTTGAACTTCAACCAAATTTTCCCAGAAGGAACCAAGCTAAAAAAAGACCGCACATGTCGCATCCGACCAGGAGGTCAAACCCTAGTGGCATCGCCCCGTCCCCGTCCGGCGTCGCCAGCCCTTGTCTTCCGTCCCCGTCCGGCGTCGCCAGCGCCCTCGTCTCTCCGTCCCCGTCCATCGTCGCCCCGTCCGGCATCGCACCGACTGCCGTCGCCCCGACCGCCGTTGCCCCGTCCGTCGAACCTACTGCTTCATCAGGTACTAAATCTGTCATCTCCCCTTGTTCCTCTCCTTATCTCCGGAGGCCATGCGCGCCAGCACAGACTAGAAGCTCTTCTCGCTAGACACATGTGCCTCCTGAGAGAGACTCTAGAGTTTCCTTTCTTTCTATCAGCCACAGTTTGACACTAAAAAAATGCATTGCCGTTATTTGGATCAAAGAGAGAGATACATGATCTATATTGGAAGTGTTTTTTTCGCCATAATCAGAGGCTAACAATCTGAGATGAGTGACAGTAATCTAGGATGGCCTGATAGAATTTTTACATTTTTCTTGACCGTTGAGATTAAAAAATAAGGCTAGGATCCTTACTACTGAAAAATAAACTTAACACAGAACATCCTTCCGCTTCTGTAGTATGCTTGTGTGACCTATATCTGCACTTTACACACCCGAAATTCGGTTGCATGTTTACTTTTTAGTTCTGGTTACAACCAAAGAGATAGGGTAGTCTTCTTTAGGATTTAGCACACATTTTGGATCCTTATTTGAGTTGATGTTAACACATAAAAATATCAGTATCTATGAATATGGCGATTCAAGTGTGTAATGTAGTAGTACAGAACACTAATAACAAAACTGCACTATGGCAGGTGTATCAAATAGAATTTTAAATCCATTGGTCGATGATATAAAATCTATATGAAAGATAATCTTTGTTCACATATATAAGTTCAGAGAAGCTGAGTATTCTGTATTTTTTCATGCATTAGGGCACTTGAAATACTAATTTCCATTCCTACTACTTATCCCGAAAAGAAAAGATAAACATGACGCTGCGCTAATCATGATTGTAGCTGAAACAGATGGCTAATATCCTTGGTCATGCAGATATATATGGCTAACCTGAATGGTGTCTCATTCAGACGATTTTCTTTCAATATACAGTAAGTTTCTCTAAAAACATGTCACTTAGGAGAATGGGCATAGCTGAATGTACACAGGTAGAAAAGGGACACCTGATAGTCACTTACAAATCTTGAGAATTTATATACACAATAATGATGCACATCCCTGCAATCAATGACAACCTAAATAGAGTCTGATTCAGAAGTTAGGTGTTGTTTTTGTGCTAGCTGCGTTGCTTAGGTCAGTAGCACTTGGGAATTCAGTACGGTGCATACCAGCATTGAATGTTCAGATTCAGATTTCATAGCTAGTTCAGTATTCAGGTTTAGTTAATAGTGCTCTAGTTGGTGCTTGTATACGTTGGTCTTTGACTTGAAACCTCTACTGATTGGTCTATAATTTCGAGGTACGCCCTGAACGAACGTTGTAGATCATGTTTCAGGCTTTTCTGCTCATACCATATTTCTGTATATCTAGCTAGGGTGATCCATTTGGCCAGTCCACTATATATTTGTGCCCCTTTTCATGGAAAAACGATTTTGAGAGCTGCAATGGAAATTGTTTTATTTGTTTGTGGTTCCTACAGTTTGATTCATGTCTGATTTATGTTTAGTCCAGAAGTAGTGAGAGTTTAGCCGAATTGTTTATTAGTGTGGAATTAGTGAGTTTAGCCGGGTCTTATTGCTAAGTTGCATATTGCTGCTCATATCTTATTGCTGTAAAGATTGTTATATCCTTCCTTAGTCTTCTGTTAGGCAGGGTGAGGGCAACTGTCTTGGCTGATTGGACATATTGCTGAGGCAGTTGCTCTAGGGTGTTACAGTGTTAGATACATGATATTGCACTCTTGCAAGCAGCAAGCTTGATCTCTACAGGAGTGGTGGAGTATCTCACGTGCTTTGTTAGTTTGCAAATGATTATTGGCATCTAACGCTTCAGTAGATGGATTCTGTTGCATATGCATCCCATGGGAAGCAATTAATGCATAGAGTACTGTACCAACTGCAAGTCATTGCACTGTCCATGCAAAATTAGTTTGACTTGGTTGTCTTAATACGTGAAGTGTGTATCCTGGTTTCAAATTTATGTATATTCCTGATTGATTTTTGACTTTTCAGGCTTATCTTGATCTGGGTTGTGTAACTTTCAATAGGTGCGAAAAAGAACATGGTTGTGTCTTAGCTATCAGTTAATTTGTCTCCTGAATTTCTTTAATCTGGTAGGAGATATTTATGGTGGCATTGGTGTCAGAGCTTGCTAAGGAAGGTTGCTGGCAGAGCATGGTACAAGACCATTGAAAGTGGCTCGGTGTGTCGCACTAGCTAGCTAATTATGTTTTCACTTCAAGTTCTATGTGATGGCCTAGAGATCCCCAGTTCTCACTTGGTGTGGAAGTCTCACCTAATTTGGCATTCTAGCTCTTGCATTTGAAATCTGAGTGAAGATTCCATCTCGATAAAGGTGTCTGAATTATGTGAAAAAGTTCTTATGGATGTTGGGAATTGTCGAATTTCAGACGTTTTTGTTCATGTGCTGCTATAAAAGTCGCATCTTTTATATTCTGGGTTGATTTGCCTTCCTGGATGCTTCTGCTATTGTGCATGTGCTACTATAAAAAAAATTCACGAGGTACTGCCGGTTAGATTTCTGTATTTTCTTTAGGGGAAGATAGGTTCTGTATTTTATGTGACAACATCACATCGCGTACTGCCGGATATTATTCACGTACTGGAGGATATTATTGGGCCAACCCAGTTAACAAACTACATTTCGTTTGCTTTCCATGCAATGGTCGATGGTCAGTCCCTCGTGCACTCACCGCTTGAGTGGTATTGCTCCGGTTAAAAATTGTTTACAATTTTAAAAATGTTCGTGGATTTGAAAAATGTTCATGGATTCAAATTTCAGATTTGAAATTTTTTCATATTTGAAAAAGTGTTCTAAATTTGATTTTTTCCAGATTTTCAAAGAAAACAAATAACAAGATTTAAAAAATTACTCAGATTTGAAAAATGTTCAAAATTAAAAATTGTTTAGATTTAAAAAAGGAAAAATAGAAAGAAAAAAAGAAAAAAGTGAACAAGGAAAAAGAAAAAGAGAAAATCGAAAAGAAAAACCTAAGAGAACGTACTACAAGCTGGCGCAGTCAGCGATCGACGGTGAAAACATGGGTACATGTTGAGGCGCTCCCCAATGCGCGTTAGGCGTCAAATAGGGTTTGCCCTTCAATACACTACGAACCTTACCTGCCGAACAAGCCCTAATATGGCTGAAACAGTTGGTGATAGCCCATGTATTATCGGTCTATTCGGCCCATGTATATATTACCATGGATACACAATTTGTTGCAATATGTAATAACTATTGCCATGAAGTGAAATCGGAGCAATAACTTTTTGCTGTTGCGACCACTATGGGTTATGTTGCAATATGAAACCACGTTTTGCAACGATATTTGCACGTAAGGCAACATGAAGAATTTGTTGCAATATGTTTGCAGATATTACCTCAGTGTTTTACTTTGTTGTAACATCTAGCCTCTATTGCAACAATGGACCGATGCAACGAAACTTAATCGTTGCAATAGTGCTAGTATATTACAACGCCTATGTATTTTGTTGTAATATGTGCCCCCTATTGCAATAAAATATGGGCTTATCGCATCCAAACTAAGTTGTGGCAATATGTGAGGTCTATTACCACAAACTGGCAATTGGTGGTAATATTGGGTTTTGTTGCAACGAAATGTGATCGTAGCAATAAATTTTGTTGCAATAGATGGGAATCCTTGTAGTGGTTTATGAATCTTTGAGCCTTTGGAAGCTTTCTGAGGGGGGAGAAGAAATTTCTCTTACTAACAATGCCACTATATTTCCCCTTGGAATTGCTGAAGGAGTCTTTACAAAAGTCCTAGGAAGAATGATATCTACTGATTATCTTGTTATTGAATGTGTAGGGAAAGGACAAATCACACTTGGAAGATCCCTCTTGAAGCTCCTGGGCGCCGTCATCGATGTGGGAAAAGGCAATATAACATTTACTTCTCCACCTTGCAATAACCATGTCTTTCCTAGAGTCAAGAGCAAAGGTAAGAAAGGGAGACGTAAGGCACGTGCTGATCCTAGCACTTCATCACTTGATATTACTTGATTCGCAATTTTCTGCGCCTAGCTCAAAGGCGTTAAAGAAAAGCACTCTTGGGAGATAACCCAATGTTTTCTTTCAGTACTTTTTCTTTTATTTGAGTCTTGGAAGTCATTACTACTGTAATGACCGCTCCTTATCTTGTTTATTTCGTTTTTGTGCCAAGAGAAGCCTCTAATTTGAGTGAGGTAAAGATTTGGGGATGTTGCTGTCCTGAAACTGTTTTCGGTGCTGCACCGTAAAAATTCGTGAAAATTCTCTGTATATCTTTTGGACCTGCGATTTCTTGTGCATATGCCCCAGGTTATATCCAAACTTTTCTTAGTTGAACAATTTTTGATTTGAGCAACGGAAAATCCCTCAAAAATTCGTCCTTTGTCAGCTGTTCAGTTTTGACAGATTTCTGCCAATATTTGTTTTTGCCACTTTATCGCTTTCTTTTGAGTTCTTTTTTATCATGGAACTCTTGTGGAAGTTGCTACAGTAGTATATACTTTATATGTGGTGGTTTTGGGTTGAAACCTGAAGTTAAAAGAGGTTGAATATATTTTATGCTTACACTAATGTTGCTAATAGAATTGTGTTTAGTCTTGTATGAAGGAAGTTTTCAAGTGTAGGGATTGGAGAATGATGAGATGAGTTGAAGAATGGACAAAAGCTCAATCTTGGGGATGCCCATGCATCACCCCAAGAAATATCCAAGAAGTACAAGCGTCAAAGCTTGGGGATGCCCCCGAGGCACCCCTTCTTCATCGGCAAAAATCAGGTCACCTTTCAAAACACTATATTTTTATTGCTTCATGCACTATGTGTTTTTCTTGGAGCGTCAGTTGTTTTAGTTTTCTTAGTTGGTTTAGTTTGTTTGTTTGCTGCAATAAATGGTTGGACCCCAACAAATTTCCTTTGGAGGAGATGTACTCGTTTTTATTTGCAAAGAACGCTCTAGTTTTCACTCTTATAAAAAATCGAGCGTTCTACTTTTTCCGCTACTGCTTTTGGTTTTCGTTTTCGCCTTGATTTGCGTTAAGATCTTGTCATATCTTTTCATCAAGGTGTATTTTTGCCTCTGATCTTTATTGGTTTTCATCAAAAGAGGTGTTTATAAAAATTTCAAATGGTGTTGGAAAAGAGAAAAAGCTTTGTGCAAAATAGTGGTACAAGAAGGAGCTTGTGTAGACTGCGGCTTAGGCTTTTTCATGTCATGCTTGATGTCTTTTTGATAGTATGCTTAGTGGTTTTGCTGTAGCATGACTTGTCTCAAATAACTGAGATTGCTTAATGAGCCTTTGAAAAAATCATGCGTTGTTTTTATTGTATGGAAGCATTATTTTGGTTTTCTCCTTCATGCTTTATTTGGGTTGACTTGGCGCATGCTCACACATGTTAGACTCTTACAAAGTCGCCATTAGCCTTCATGATCATTTAGTTTTTGACTTTTGATGCCATCGTATGCTTCTTTTAATGTCGCTTTGTCGCTTTGCATGATTATGGCCATTACTGCTCTCTTAGTTGGTCGCTCCCAGTCTTTTGCTAGCCCTCGCCTTGTACTGAGTATGAGCTCTACTCGTGCATCCAACTCCTAAAAGCCAAGTTTGCCATTGTGTCCACTATAAATTCCTATGCATGGTATTTGTAAGCCATTCCAAAGTAAAATTTTCGTGTGCTACCTTTCAAAAACCTTCAAAACACTTCTCGTTTTGTGACATTGTTTTTAGCTCATGGGGACGTAGTGGTCGGATTTGCTATCTTCCATATTGCTTATTCCAAAAAGAAAAAAAAGGGAAAAAAGAAAGAAAAAAGGCACTCCTCCAAAGAATGTGAATGTTGGTGGGCACCCGATGGAATCGGTTAGCCATGGTATGTGAAAGGAAAAGGTGGGGAGGAGTGCCAAGTTTTATAAAAAGAGCACAAGAGTGCCAATCTCTCTCTCAAAAACTTGCTTTATTTTTGTATGGAAGATCGTAAGAACCCCATTGCCAGTCGTTGACAAAGACAACCACCTCTCGAAATCAATTTTATCTCTCTGTTTTACAAATGAAAAGCTCTAGCACATGTTTAAATCACTGCTTCCCTCTGCGAAGGGCCTTTCTTTTACTTTTATGTTGAGTCACCACCTTCTTTCTTTATGCACCATTAAGAGAGCATAGTTGTCATTCTTAGTGTGATATGCATTGTCCCAAAGTTCATTAATTGATTCATATTGTTGGTTTCACTTGTTCTTAAATTATTTGTATCTAGTCGCCCTCTTAAACTTGAAGGTGTCCTATGCATTTATGTTTTGCTCTCTTTGAAGGACAAGCTGAAAACCATTTGTATGTTTTTCCTTATGATTTGAACACACGTTTGACTTTCATTGTTTCATTATCATGATCTTTTGTTTGTGTTCATTTACATGTTTACAACATGGTTGCTAAGTTCTTATTGTCATGATTATATCTTTCATGCCCATGTTTTAAGTTCTATTGATCCCAGCTCACCAATGCTTACATATATGATCAAGATTGTGTAGGTGCATGTCACCTCAAAAATTATTCTTTTGTTATCACTTACCTACTCGAGGACGAGCAGGAGTTAAGCTTGGGGATGCTTGATACGTCTCAAACGTATCTATAATTTTTGATGCTCCATGCTTGTTTCTACACCATTTGCCTATTGTTTCGTTACACTTAGTGGCACTTTTATACATTTTCCGGAACTAACCTATTAACGAAGTGCCACAGTGCCAGTTTCCTGTTTTCTGCTATTTTTGTGTTTCAGAAGTGATACACAGGAAATATTCTCGGAATTGGACGAAACAAGTTCCTGAAGACTTATATCACGGGGAAGCTTCCAGACATCCGAAGAAGAGACGGAGGAGGGCCACATGGGCCCCACACGCACAGGCGGCGCGGCCAGGCCCCTGGCCGCGCCACCCCTATGTGAGGGGGCCTGGTCCCTCCTCTGACATCGCCCCTTCGCCTATAAAGACCCCCCGACGAGAAAAACCTAAGGGCCCGATCAGTTTTCCAGAATACATCGCGATCCGCCGCCGCCGTCGACCCGAAGATCGGGAGGGTCCAGAAGCTCTTCCCGGCACCCTGCCGGAGAGGGGAATCGCCATCGGAGGTGTTCTTCATCGCCATGCTTGCCTCCGGAGCGATGAGTGAGTAGTCTACCTTGGACTATGGGTCCATAGCAGTAGCTAGATGGTTGTCTTCTCCACCATGTGCTTCATGTTTAGATCTCATGAGCTGCCATACATGATTGAGATCACCGTTATGTAATTCTATGATGTTGGTTTGTTGGGATCCGATGAATATTGGTGTTTATGATTAAGTTGCTGTACTGAATTATATCTTTTGTTATCTCTATGTTGTTTATGATCTTGCATGCTCTCCGTTGTTAGTAGCTATCTTGGCCGAGTAGTTGCTAGTGACTCCAAGAGGGGTATTTATGCTCGATAGTGGGTTCATGTCTCTATTTCACCTGGGGGAGTGACAGAAACCTCTAAGGTGGTAGATGTACTGTTGCTACTAGGGAGAAAACAACATTCATATGCTCAAGGGCATATGCTTTGTTTACATTACACACTTTGCTTAATGCAATTATCTGTTGTTCGCAACTTAATACTTCTAGGGTGTTCGGATGATATCCCTGCGAGTGGATTATTAGTCATAGATGCAGTTGGATGGCGGTCTATGTATTTTGTTGTAATGCCCAGAGTAAATCTCATAGTGATCTTCTTGACATATCACGTTATCTTTATTCTATCAATTGCCCAACTGTAATTTGTTTACCCAGCATGTTATTTTATCTATGGAGAGACACCACTAGTGAACTGTCGACCCCGGTCCTATTTTAATTATATTGTAATCACCTGTTTACTTTTCCCGCACTGTTTACTTTACTCGCATACTCTACTGTTTTCCACTCGATACACTCATAACCTTTGTTTCAAGCAAACCGGTGAGATTGACAACCTCATCGCAAGTTGGGAACAAAATATTTGTTTATGTGTGTGCAGGTTCCACAACACCTTCAGTCGTCATCGTCTCCCTTCTCCTGTTCGATAAACCTTGGTTTCTTAATTGAGGGAAAACTTGCTGCTACACTCATCATACCTTCCTCTTGGGGTTCCCAACGGGCTGGTCATTCACCACGCACAAGGACAGTTTGCTCCCACATCAACTTGGAGTAGCAAGGATGCAAGAAATATAATAGCACAGGCTCGAGTAAACAAATTGCGCCAGGCCTGGAGGGAAGAAAATTATGAGGATGACGAAAAAGACATGGGCGCGTTGTGCTTTACCCGAAGGGTTCACAAAACGCGGGTACCCAAAGGATTCAAGTTACCACATGACCAGCAAAAATATGATGGGTCGCAAGAACCTACCCTATGGTTATCGGATTACCTGTAGGCAGTACAGATATTAGGGGAACAAAAGCAACAGCAATGCAAAGTTTGCAACTACACCTCACCGGCGCAGCACGGTCCTGGTTGAATACCCTACCCAACGAATCCATCGGAAGCTGGGGAGAACTCGAAAGCCAATTCACAAGAAATTTTCGCTCGACATATAAACGTCCAGCATCACTGGAAGAAGTCAAAGCATGTGTGCAAAGGAAAGGCGAAACTCTACGTTCTTATATACAATGATGGAGTGTAATCAAAAACTCAGCAGAAGACGTCTCCGACGAAAGATCAATAGACGCTTTTTTGGCCGGCCTTCGTCGCTCAGACCTTGTGGAAGAGATAGGAAGAACAAGGCCAACAACAGTAGCTGAATTAATGGAAGAAGCTAATAGATTCACCGACGGAGAGGATACATATAATAACAAAAGAGGACGTTCACCAGAAGTCGACAGAACAAGTAGACAAAGGAGAAGACACCGCAGCAGGGATAACCAAGGAAGGCGAAATCAGGTAGCCGCGCGGTACGAAGCAAAGGAAGAGGAAGGTTATGAAAGTAGGAAGTTTCAAACAAGAGGAGGAGAAAAACTAAGATACTCTGGCCCATCGGCCGAGGACATGCTATATGGACCTTGTCGAATCCACTACGCGTATCTTGATGGAAAGAGAGTCTCAAACCACCAGATGAAGGATTGTAGAACTTTCCTGAGGCTACAAAGTGCCATGGGTGCGAGCCAAGGGGGATGGCAAGGAGAAAAGCGTACAAGTCAAGGGTATCAAGTACAAAGGCTAGTGAGGCACCTAGAGTCAAAAGTTTACATATCTGCAATGATTCAACCGGTGCCTAAGTCAAAGAAAGAGCGAAAGAGCATATCTAGGCAAGTAAACTTAGCAATATCATCACCACCAGCCACCACAGAGTACTTGCGGTGGTCAGATCAACCAGTTAAGTTCAGCAGAGCAGATCACCCAAGGAAAGTTCCCAGGCCGAGCCACTCGCCAATGGTGTTGAAGGCGCAAATAGGAGGGTACGACATCGGGAGAGTGTTTATGGATGCAGGAAGTGGCATAAACCTAATATATGCTAGAACCCTGAAGGCAATGTGTATCTCACTGTCAAGTCTGAAGCCAACAGATTGTTCTTTCCATGGAATAGTCCCAGGAGCTGCAAATTACCCTCTGGGAAAAATAGAACTCGACGTCTGCTTCGGCAGTAGTAGCAACTATTGCAGGGAGAAGTTGGAATTTGAAGTTATGGACTGGCCATCATAGTACCACGCAATTCTAGGGCGCCCAGCATTTGCAAAGTTCATGGTAGTACCTCACTACGTGTATCTAACGCTAAAAATTCCGAGACCCAAAGGAACAATTACAGTACAAGGGAGCTTCAAAGTAGCCAACACTTGCGATAGAGAATTCAATAGAATGGCGCAAACCTTCGGCATGACAACAGAATATGAGAGGCTGAAAGGAGAAACCGACCATAATGTGTTGCCTGACGTTGGACGATCCCTGCCAGATCAGGCTTTCGACACAACTCAGGACTCGAAGAAAATCCAGGTCCACCCTACGGACCCAAACAAGACGACATCGATTGCGGTAAACCTGGATCCTGCATAGGAAAGCGCGCTTGTCGAGTTCCTCTGTGAGCGCTGGCAAATCTTCGCCTGGTGTCCTTCAGACATGCCAGGGGTTCCCAGGGAACTCGTCGAGCACGCATTGAATGTAGATCCCAAAGCAAAGCCAGTCAAGCAACCATTGCGACGATTCGATGAACCCAAAAGGAAAGCGATAGCATCAGAATTGAACAGGCTCGAAAATGCCGGGTTTATCAGAGAAATAAAAACTTCGAGTTGGCTATCCAATCCAGTCGTCGTACCCAAGAAAAACACAGATGTACAAAGAGTATGTGTCGATTACACATCCCTCAATAAGCACTGTCCAAAGGATCCCTTCCCTCTACCCCGCATCGATCAAATAACTGATTCAACAGCGGGATGTGCAAGGCTTTCCTTTTTGGACGCATATTCTGGTTACAACTAGATCAAGTTGAAAAAAGAAGACGAAGAAAAGACAGCTTTCATCACACCTAAGTTTACTTTCGATATACGCCTATTTCGACTAACCTTACCTTTGAGTTCATCCGACGCCCTATCTCCCCGATCCTAAGTCCTTCATTTAGGACATTTGTCGAGTTAACCCTCGTCACCAGCCATCAAGTCTTTTCTGGCACCGTTGCCGGGGAGGAAAAAGAAGACTTCTGCAAGGAGAGTTTTTCACACACACATCCTTTACTTTGTTTTATTGTTTTGCTTTACTTTATTTATTTATTTTACTTGCATTGTTTTATATCAAAAACCCAAAAAAATTAGAATCCTTGGTAGTCGTTTTTACTTGTCTACTTTTAATTTTGCTGAAATGGCTACTCCTGAAAACACCAAGTTTTGTGACTTTACTAGCACGAACAATAGTGATTTTATCTGCACTCCTATTGCGCCACCTGCTCCTGCTGCAAACTTTTATGAGATTAAACCTGCTTTATTGAACCTTGTTATGAAAGAGCAATTTTCTGGTGCTAGTACCGAAGATGCTGCAGCTCATCTCAACAATTTTGTTGAGTTATGTGAGATGCAAAAATATGAGAATGTTGAAAGTGATATTATTAAGCTTAAGTTATTTCCTTTTTCTTTGAGAGGAAAAGCTAAAGATTGGTTGCTATCTTTGACTAAGAATAGTATTGATTCATGGACTAAGTGTAAGGATGCTTTCATTGGTAGATATTATCCTCCTGCTAACATTATATCTTTGCGTAGCAATATTATGAAGTTTAGTCAATTTGATAATGAACGTGTTGCTCAAGCTTGGGAAAGAATGAAATCTATGATAAAGAATTGCCCCACTCATGGACTGACTACTTGGATGATTGTTCAAACTTTTTATGCAGGACTGAATTTTTCTTCAAGGAACCTACTTGATTCAGCTGCTGGAGGCACTTTTATGTCCCTTACCTTGGGCGCCGCAACAAAGCTACTTGACAACATGATGGTAAATTATTCTGAATGGCACACCGAGAGAGCTCCACAAGGTAAGAAGGTAAATTCTGTTAAGGAAACCTCTTCCTTGAGTGATAAGATTGATACCATTATGGCTATGCTTGCTAATGATAGGACTCATGTTGATCCTAATAATGTTCCTTTAGCCTCTTTGGTTGCTCAAGAAGAGCATGTTGATGTGAACTTCATTGGAAACAATAATTTTAACAACAATGCTTATAGGAACAATTTTGCTAGTAACAATTATAGGCCGTATCCTTCTACCAATGGTAATGGTTATGGTAATCCTTATGGTAATTCCTCCAACAACACTAGGGCCGCACCCTCTGAACTTGAAGTCATGCTCAAAGACTTCATGGTAAAACAATCTGCTTTTAACAAGTCTGTTGAGGAAAAGTTAGGCAAAATTGATATTCTTGCCTCTAAAGTTGATAGCCTTGCTCATGATGTTGAACTTCTAAAATTAAAAGTGTTGCCTAATGATGTGAAAGAGAACAATGTTTTTGCTACTTCTAATGCTATCCAAGTTGGAATTGATGAAAATCTTAGATTGTTAGTAGAATTGCATGCTAGATGGGAAAGAGAGGATGAGATTGCTAGGAATATGAAAGTTTATACTATTACTACCTCTAATTATGTTGTTCCTAATGCTAGCAATCCTCTTACTTTGATTGGTGTAGAGAAAACTCCCACTCCTTGTGTTAAAAAGCCTAAAACTGCCAAAACTTTTTCTCAAAAGAGTGCTAAAAATTTTCGGAGTGTAGGAGATGATAGCTCTATTTCCTTTAATGATTTTGATGTTGATGGCTGCAATATATCTGAAGTAATTTTGTTCTTGCAAAAGCTTGCTTTGACTCCCAATGCTAGTTCTTTAAATATTGCTTTTACTAAGAACTAGCAAAGAGGCCCTCGCAAATGCGAGGGCATCATCTATAGTTGGTTGAATTAGTGTAGAAAACTATGTTCCATTTCATTGTTATCACATCATTTCCAATCATGTGACAGTAAATAGAATTGTTGTAAACTATCGCAAATTGGCATACAAAATATCATGTATGTGAGTAACATCATTAATTAATAGCAAAATAGACCCTGAATTGCTATGCCATATGTTGAAACACCCATGTAAGTGATATTAGATTTGTAAACCCAAGCATAGTTCCTATGATGTTTGATTAGAAGTTTAGAACACGTTGTTAGTTATCATTAGTAAAACATCGTTAAGTTAAGATACTTCGGTCTATCGCCCTTAATAGGTCAGTCACATTAAATAGTGAGAATTATCTTATTCTGCTCATTTACTCACTCCATATTACATAGTGCAACTTTTGGAAACATGAACATGATGAAACTTTGGCTACTAATTATTATATGAATATGTAGCTAACAATAAATTATTTTTCTAGGTAAAGTTAAAGAAGTATGACTTATCTTACTCTTCATTCAATGGTTCTGCATGCCCGGTAACATGCATTATTTGTGTTATTCAAAATGATTTTTAATTAGTGAAGTTGGAATAACATATATGGTCTTATGTTGATTTGTTACATAAGAAACACACTTACAATCATCCAAATATAACTACCATACAAACCAAGCAATATCCTCCAAAGAAATTCATAGAAATTAGGTGTACCTTTTCAGATCCTCTTATTAAAAATAGTAGTGACATGTGTGGATATAAAATATGAAACATATCAAGTGGATATATGTGGTGACTTAGGAATGTGCATATCATCAAGACAGATTATTATATAGTGTGAGGAATGTTACTATTGATAGTGTATCAGCTAAAGTTGCATGTTCAACAATTTTTGAAGGTTTACATGTTGTGTCGCATTAAATCTGAATTTTTTTAGTGGAGGGACCTTCTCATCCTTGTGAGAATATATGTTGACATAACCCTGCGTGTGTCATTAAGGCTGTTATTCTTTTAGTGAGAGGGACATTCCCATCAATAGTGCGACAAATGTCGTGACTTCATTAATCATTAAATGACATGAATTAGAACTCAAAACTTTCTTAGGAGTTATGTGAGAGTTTTGGTGTGATAGCGGTTGAATATACTTGTCATTTATATGTACTAAATTATATAAACATTGTGGACAGTGCGACTAATGGCATCACTTCACTAATCTTAAAATTCCACGACTCCGAACTTTCTCGAGCATTATATAAATGTGTTGATCTGATAACACTCGAATAAAGTTATCATTAATGTGTACACAATCATAAAAGAACGTAATCCTTCTGGGTTTAGTCGAAATAAACTTTTAAATTTTTTAACCAAATATATAAAAAATATCAACATAAAATTATAAAATTAATATTATTGGAATCATAATAAAATATATTTTCATATTATATGTAATTTTTATTATGATTTTTGATATTGATGCTACATCTTTGATCAAATTTTACAAACATTGATTTTGACTTATGACACATGGTAAAAAAAAGACAAATACATAGTAATTACACTTCATAAGTTTTTTCCTAAAATTTTCATATCCTAGAGCTATGTTTTTCTAAATTGTTCATGTTCATATCCTAGTCATTAAATGACATGACTCAGAACTCAGAACATTCTTAGGAGTTCTGTGAGAGTGTTGGTGTCATAGCGGTTGAATAAACTTGTCATTTATGTGTACTAAATTATAGAAACATGGTAGACAGTCTGACTAATGGCATGACTTCACTAATCTTAAAACTCCACGACTCTAAACTTCCTCGGACATTATGTGAATGTGTTGGTCTGATGACACACGAATAAATTTATCATTAATATGTACACAATCATAAAAGAACGTAACCCTTCTAGGTTTAGTTGAAGTAAACTTTTACAAAGTTTAACCAATTATATTGAAAAATATCAACATAAAATTATAAAATTAATATTATTGGAATCATAATAAAATATATTTCCATATTATGTGGAATTTTTATTATGTTTTTCGATATTTATGCTACATCTTTGATCAAATTTTACAAATTTTGAGTTAGACTTCAGACACATGCAAATACATAGTAATTACACTTCATAAGTTTTTTCTAAATATTTCATTTTCATATCCTAGAGCTCTCTTTTTCTAAATTGTTCATATTCATATGCGTACGTACAATGTTTCGGCTAGGACGTATCACTTTCCAGCTAGTTTTTTTCCTAAAGTTATCACGCATGTAGCAATCACGTTCTAGCCAGTTTTTTTTTTCTTGGACGCATATCTCATTGCAATTAAAGGTAGAGTCCTGTTCGTACACGTTTGTTTTTTTAGAAACACGTCTAGGCAATTTTCTAACTTAAACTATGTAAGATATGTTACATGACTACCAATTTACATTTAATCTCAGCCATATATTTTTTATCTAACCATCAAAATTAATTGTGATGATGTGGATTAACCTGGTGTCTCAAAAACATAACCCCGTATTGTGCTTTTAGTATATAGTAGATATTACCAATGCTCTCATGAAAATTAGGGATGAAAAATTGCAACAAAAAGCTTCTGTTCCCAAGAAGTTAGAAGATGGTTGGGAACCCATCATTGATATGCATGTTAATGGTTTTGATTGCCATGCTTTATGTGATCTAGGTGCTAGTATTTCTATCATGCCTAGAAAAATTTATGATATGCTTGACTTACCACCGCTTAAAAAATGTTATTATGATGTTCCTATTGCTGATGTTGCTAAGAAGAAAACTTTGGGAAGAATTAATGATGTTCTTATTGTGGTTAACAATAACCTTGTTCCCGTTGATTTTCTCGTTATGGATATTGAATGCCATGCTTCATGTCCTATTATTTTGGGAAGACCCTTTCTTCGAACTGTAGGTGCCATCATTGATATGAGAGAAGGCACCATCAAATATCAATTCCCACTAAAGAAAGGTATGGAACACTTCCCTAGGAAAAGAAAGAAATTACTTTTTGACTCTATTCTTAGAACAAATTATGAGCTTGATGCTTCATCTCTTGATGTTACTTGATTCGCAATTTTCTGCGCCTAGCTCAAAGGCGTTAAAGAAAAGCACTCTTGGGAGATAACCCAATGTTTTCTATTCAGTACTTTTTCTTTTATTTGAGTCTTGGAAGTCATTACTACTGTAATGACCTCTCCTTATCATTTTTATTTTATTGTTGTGCCAAGAGAAGCCTCTAATTTGAGTGAGGTAAAGATTTGGGGATGTTGCTGTCCTGAATCTATTTTCGATGCTGCACCATAAAAATTCGTGAAAATTCTCTGTATATCTTTCGTTAGTTGAACACTTTTTGATTTGAGGAACAGAAAACCCCTAAAAACTTCGGCCTTTGTCAGCTGTTCTGTTTTGACAGATTTCTGCCACTATTCGTTTTTGCCGCTTTATCGCTTTCTTTTCAAGTTCTTTTGATCACGGAACTTTTGGGGAAGTTGCTACAGTAGTATATACTTTATATGTGGTGGTTTTGGGTTGAAACCTGAATCAAAAGAGGTTGATTATATGTTATGCTTACACTAATGTTGCTAATAGATTTGTGTTTAGTTTTGTATGAAGGAAGTTTTCAAGTGTAGGAATTGGAGAATGATGAGATGAGTTGAAGAGTGGACAAAAGCTCAAGCTTGGGGATGCCCATGCATCACCCCAAGAAATATCCAAGAAGTACAAGCGTCAAAGCTTGGGGATGCCCCCGAGGCACCCCTTCTTCATCGGCAAAAATCAGGTCACCTTTCAAGACACTATATTTTTATTGCTTCATGCACTATGTATTTTTCTTGGAGTGTCAGTTATTTTAGTTTTCATTATTAGTTTTGTTTTGTTTGCTGCAATAAATGGTTGGACCCCAACAATTTTTTTTGGAGAAGTTGCCTTGCTTTTTATTTGCCAAGAACGCTCTAGTTTTCACTCTTATCAAAAACCGAGTGTTCTTCTTTTTCTGCTACTGCTTTTGGTTTTTGTTTTCACCTTGATTTGCGTTCAGATCTTCTTATATTTATTTATCAAGGTGTATTTTTGCCTCTGTACCATGTTGGTTTTCCTCAAAAGAGTTGGATTAAAAAAAATTGAATGGTGTTGGAAAAGAGAAAAAGCTTTATGCAAAAAGTGGTACAAGAAGGAGCTTGTGTAGACTGCGGCTTAGGCTTTTTCATGTCATGCTTGATATCTTTTTGATAGTATGCTTAGTGGTTTTGCTGTAGCATGACTTGTCTCAAATAACTGAGATTGCTTAATGAGCCTTTGAAAAAATCATGCGTTGTTTTAATTATTTGGAAGCATTATTTTGGTATTCTCCTTGATGCTTTATTTGGGTTGACTTGGCGCATGCTCACACATGTTAGACTCTTACAAAGTCGCCAATAGCCTCTATGATCATTTAGTTTTTGACTTTTGATGCCATCTTATGCTTCTTTTAATGTTGCTTTGTCACTTTGCATGATTATGGCCATTATTGCTCTCTTAGTTGGTCGCTCCCAGTCTTTTGCTAGCCCTCGCCTTGTACTGAGTATGAGCTCTACTCGTGCATCCAACTCCTAAAAACCAAGTTTTCCAAAGTGTCCACCATACATACCTATTAGCAATTTGCTATTCCAAGTAAATTTGACTTGCTTTTATTTTCTCTTAAAATTAAACTCTTACCGGTGTTATGCGAAAATTGGTCAGTAAAGCTCTCACGAACCGGAAGGCACACTTTACTTTTTCTTGTTCTTAAAAATTTGACATTGTGGTCTCTTATGTTGAGTTGTTATGCTTGCAAGTTGTAAGTAGGAGACTAGCCCAACCATGCTATCATGGGGCAAGCTTTCAACATTGCACTTCTTATTTGAGTTGATATCGTGATCTTTTGTTTATGGATGCCCGCGGTGTGAAATGAATTGGGAATCTTGCGGGGATCATGGAGTTTGTATATGTGTTAGGGAAACGCGTGGGCCGCCAATCTAAGCCATGCATAATTCATGGTGGAAATTTGTAGCATACCCATAGTGGACATTCGATGACGCATCTCAAAATAAAAAGCTAAACAAATGGTAAATAAAAGAGATGTCAAGGTGTTCATTGTCTGCTTGTCCTGTCATTTTGATGTGGGCTTGTTCCATGTCATCGGGCACGGAGGTACCCCATTGGCGGTTCTCAATGATACATATATACTTACAATGACAAGAGCCTGGCTTGGGACTCTAAGTAAAGTAGCATGAGGTTTGGGTAATCGTATTCATGGGACATGAGGTTTTTGACTTATGATTTATCAAGCATATGCATCATAATTGTTCTCGCATTAACTTTAACCATTCAAGATGCTTATGATGGGGGCAATGAGAGCTCAAAGCCGGTAAGTACCATAATTTTTGAAGGTCTATAAAACTTGCAAACACTACTTCTCTCCGCGAAGAGCCTTTATTTTACTTTTATGTTGAGTCACCACCTTCTATCTTTATGCACCATTAAGAGAGCATAGTTGTCATTCTTAGTATAATGTGCATTGTCCCAAAGTTTTCATTGATTGATTCATATTGTTGGTTTCACTTGTTCTAAATTATTTGTATCTAGTCGCCCTCTTAAACTTGAAGGTATCCTATGCATTTGTGTTTTGCTCTCCATGAAGGACAAGCTGAAAACCATTTGTATGTTTTTCCTTATGATTTGAACACACGTTTGACTTTCATTGTTTCATTTTCATGATCTTTTGTTTGTGTTCATTTTCATGTTATAACATGGTTGCTAAGTTTTTATTGTCAAGATTATATCTTTCATGCCCATGTTTTAAGTTCTTTTGATCCCAGCTCAGAAATGCTTATATATATGATCAAGATTGTGTAGGTGCATGTAACCTCAAAAATTATTTCTTTTGTTATCACTTACCTACTCGAGGACGAGCAGGAGTTAAGCTTGGGGATGCTTGATACGTCTCCAACGTATCTATAATTTTTGATGCTCCATGCTTGTTTTTACACCATTTGCCTAATGTTTCGTTACACTTCGTGGCACTTTTATGCATTTTCCAGAACTAACCTACTATGTGTGAGGGCGCCTCGGCCCACTCCTGACGATGCCCCTTCGCCTATAAAGACCCCCCGACGTGAAAAACCTAAGTACCCGATCAATTTTCTAGAAACACATCGCGATCCACCGCCGTCGTCGACCCGAGATTGGGAGGGTCCAGAAGCTCTTCCCGGCACCATGCCGGAGAGGGGAATCGCCACCGGAGGTTTTCTTCATCACCATGCTTGCCTCCGGAGCGATGAGTGAGTAGTCTACCTTGGACTATGGTTCCATAGCAGTAGCTAGATGGTTGTCTTCTCCACCATGTGCTTCATGTTTAGATCTCATGAGCTGCCCTACATGATTGAGATCACCGTTATGTAAATCTACATGTTGTGTTTGTTGGGATCCGATAAATATTGGTGTTATGATTGAGTTTCTATACTGAAATATATCTTACGTTATCTCTATGTTGTTTATGATCTTGCATGCTCTCCGTTGTTAGTAGCTATCTTGGCCGAGTAGTTGCTAGTAACTCCAAGAGGGGGTATTTATGCTCGATAGTTGGGTTCATGCCTCTATTTAATCTGGGGGAGTGACAGAAACCTCTAATGTTGTAGATGTGCTATTGCCACTAGGGAGAAAACAACATTCATATGCTCGAGGGCATATGCTTTGTTTACTTTACACACTTTGCTTAATGCAATTATCTGTTGTTCGCAACTTAATACTCATGGGGTGTTCAGATGATATCCCCGTGAGTGGATTATTAGTCATAGATGTAGTCGGATGGCGGTCTATGTATTTTGTTGTAATGCCCAGAGTAAATCTCATAGTGATCTTCTTGACATATCGCGTTATCTTTATTCTATCAATTGCCCAATTGTAATTTGTTTACCCAACATGTGTTATTTATCTTATGGAGAGACGCCACTAGTGAACTATGGATCCCGGTCCTATTTCCATCATATTGCTATCACCTATTTACTTTACTCACACTGTTTACTTTACTCGCATACTTCTACTGTTTTCCACTCGATACGCTCATACCCTTTGTTTCAAGCAAACCGGTGAGATTGACAACCTCATCGTAAGTTGGGAACAAAGTACTTGGTTGTGTTCTGTGCAGGTTCCACGTTGCTGCTCCCAAAGCAACGCTTAGACGAGGCGCCATATAAATTGTCCGGAGCTATCGCGAAGCTTGCAAGCATCACCTTCAGTCGTATTGGCTTTTTCTTCTCCTGATCGATAAACCTTGGTTTCTAACTGAGGGAAAAACTTGCTGCTGTGCTCATCATAGCTTCCGCTTGGGGTTCCCAACTGACTGGTTATAATCATCATCATCAACTACATGCCAGCCATCAGACACCTTCAAGTTTAAGAGGGTGACTATATACAAATAATTTAAGAAGAAGTGAAACCAACATCATGAATCAATCAATGAAAACTTTGGGATAATGCACATTATACACAGAATGATAACTATGCTCTCTTAACGGTGCATAAAGATAGAAGGTGGTGACTCAACATAAAAGTAAAAGAAAGGCCCTTCGTGGAGGGGAGCAGTGATTAAACATGTGCTAGAGCTTTTCATTTGTAAAACAGAGACAAAAATTGGGTTTGAGAGGTGGTTGTTTCATGTCAACGACTGGCAATCACTACTAGGAAAACAGCTACCCGTAGCGCACCTATAAATGCTATCTGTAGCGCATGCCCTCGCGCTGCCACTACCACGCCACTGGTATGGAATTACCCATAGCGCACCACCACCGTGCGCTACGGGTATCTAAGTTACCCGTAGCGCATGCACCTCGTGCGCTACGGGTAATTTCTGGTGTGCTACGGGTATATGCGTTAGGCGTAGCGCACCACTGGCACCATGCGCTACGGGTATAGCACAATACCAGTAGCGCATCCTTCGTCAATGCGCTATGGGTGTAGGATATACCCGTAGCGCATCATTCGTCAATGCGCTACGGGTATGTTTTTTCAAATTTCGAAAATATAGCCATTTATACTGCCAGATTACAGTTTTTATACAGGAAATTGCAGAAATACAAGATCACAAGAAGTATACAGGAAAATACAATATATTTAGTATGAAATAGACATGGAATATGAATCTCATTATTTCCAAAATGAAGCGATCACATATTACATGAATGTCTCTAAGTCATCGACACCGGTCAAGTACGCAAGTTCATCATCCCACATTACATGAATAAGATAGTCACCTACGGTACGATGAAGTACACTACAACCACAATCACCGCGGTGAGCAAGACGGCGGTGGTGACGCTGAAGAAGGTCGTCCTCCTCTCCTCTCGAAGGTGGTTCCTCCACCTAGCTTCTGCCTCCACCATCATCGTGTACCCTTTGTAGCTGTTGCCCTTGAACCTGTTGACTTGCTTCAAGCAATCTTCCCAGTGGACATAAACTCCAGGAACCCTACCTTTGTACACAACATACGGCATCCCTACCTTCAAGACAAATAAGGTTAGATAACAGAAAGCAAGAAGTTCATCACATGTATGCAATAGTAATGAAATATGACATAATTAACTAGGATGTACTTATTAAATTTACACCACGACTAAGTTCATCACACGACACAATCAGAACTAATAAGTTCACCGATGTCTATGAAACATGCCATGCTAAGCAAGCTAGGATCATAGTGTACTTATTATTACAACTTTGGCTTGCCAATATCAGGAACTAAGCGGAAGCCGCGTCCTGGCAACAAGAATGCCCTGTCGTTGCACTGCAGAAGCAGCCTCTGATCTACTTCTTCATTTGATGGCTTCAGCTCGGCAGTGTAGAACATCCCCCCTCTTCTGATGACATCTTGAAAGATGATTGTCGCAAACTGCTCCTGGATGCGATAGAACTGTCCTCGTAGATTGTCATCATCAATCATCGCCAACTTTTCGGCCCAGGGTTGGAGTGAATCTGGCAGCGTCAAGTTTTTCTTGTCCCGTACCATCGCCAGCATATGATATAAGGCGTAATAGGCCTCCTTGTGACTTCCCTCGGGCTGCTTGACGCAGGGGAACGACGTAGTATGGGCGAAGGTGTACATGCCATGCTTGGTCGGCCTTTTACTCTTGAATGAGCCACCCTGATGGACGTACTTGGTAAGAGCATCATCCAAAACTATCTTGACATGCGTATAGTTCTTCTTGATTGCACTGCCCGAGTCCAAAAACAGGGTACGCATATACATCAGGGAGATGTGGATGAGTGTGCATTATTTGTCACTGTGCAAAACAATTCAAACAAAATGTTGGCAAAGACCGAGATGGAAATCTAAGAAAGAAGGCGGCGAGCCAATCACTTACTCGGGAAAGTAGGCCAGGAGCAAGTCCTTCCCAATGTTTGACGTCATGACGTCGCTGAGATAGTTAATAGCGGCATTTAGGCCCACCAATTTAGACAATTGGCTTTCACGCATGTAGTAGGGGTCCACTACCACGATGCCCGGGGTCTTGTCTCATATGATCTGCATCTGAATACTTAGAGAAAATAGGCGGACGAAGGTCTGGTATAGCCGATACATGTGAAATAGGTCGAAGATGTTGGCAAACCGAAGAAGCATAATATTGGCGAGGGCAGCCTCGACGAAGCCCTTGCCCTTTGGCACATTGGCCATGTAAAGCGGGTACGTTGAATCATTTTCAGCAAGTTGGCGTTGTTCTAGGTATAGAATAGAGTCATGTAGACTCTGCATATCCGCACTGCAAGCCTTGAGCATTCGCTCATTCAGCATCGGCTCACCCATAGTATGCACGATGTGATTAAGACCCTTGTGTCTTGGTGGCCCGTCCTGAGCTCGGATCGGTTTCGTAACCGGCGGCGGCTGGCTCTCAATTTCCTTCTTATTTTTCCTTTTCCTTTCCTTCTTGTTCATGGGAATTGCATTCTGCTTCTCGACCACCTTAAGGAGTGTCTTGGGGGAGATAAAGTTTTCAGGATTTCCTCTTGGAGGCTCCGTCCAGGCGGCATCTGGAGGCGTAACCTGAGAATGGAATGACAAACGTTTGGTGATAGTTTGTCATTTGTCCGAGGGACCTTCAAGGTCATCTAAGCCATCACAGTAGGCAGTATTGATGTAGGCATCAATGTCGACTTCATCATCATCATCATTTGGATCCTGTGCCATCTGCATATCAGGATCAGGATCAGGCACCACATTGCTTGGCCCCGGCACGACCGGCGGTGTTATGCGTGGGGCGGTGCTCCCTGCCCCCATCTATATCTCGAGCTCGCATAGAATCACCATGATCTCTTCCTGTAGCCTGTCAAGTTTTCTCAGGCTAATTGACTTCCGAGAGATGACGTCAAAAAAGTTGCAGAGGCCAAACAACGTTTGGCGGACGTGCTCGTCCATTATTCCTTGAATTGCAACCGGAAGTATCTACGTCATCAGCACGTGACAGTCATGAGACTTCATCCCGCTGAACTTCTGCTTCGCTTTGTCTAGGTATCTACTTATCTTGCTCGAGTAACCGTAAGGAACTTTGACTCCTAGGAGGCAGTTGAAAAACTGCTCGATCTCCTGAGGACTTAGAGTGAAGCACGAAGCGGGGCAGTGATAGTCATTCCTCTTGACCCTTTTTCCCTTGCGACGACCTTCGGTCTCCTCATCATCATCGTCATCATTAGATCGTCCTAAGTGAAGGTCTTCCCTGATCTTCATAAATGCCAAGTCGTGCCTTGCTTTTGGTCCGTCTTTGGTCCTATCAGGCATGTTGAGAAGGGTGCCAAGCAGACTCTCGCACACGTTTTTGGTGATATGCATGACATCAAGGCTATGGGGCATGCAGAGGATCTTCCAGTAAGGCAGATCCCAGAAAACAGACCTCCTTTTCCATACCTTCAGGAGCGGCTTGGGCGCCTTTCGCTTCTTTCCCGGTGCAGGGCACTCTGGCCAACTTGTCAACAACTCATCGATTTCCTCGCTGCTCCTTAGACATGGGGCATCTCGGATCTCAATTTTACCATTGAGCTGATCTTTGCATTTTCTCCATGGGTCATCCTTGCGAAGCCACCTTCGATGCCTAAGGAACACGGTCTTCGAAGAACCGGGATCTTTCTGTAGCTGGTGATATGTTGTGTCATCCATGCACCGAATACAGGCACAATATCCGTGGACCACCTGCCCCGAGACATATCCACAACCGAGATAGTCATGCACCATCGTGACCAACGCGGCTCTCATAGGAAAATAATCTTATGCGACGGCGTCCCATGTATTGGGTGGTGTGTCCCATAACGTGGCTAGTTCCTCTGTCAACAGACCGAGATACAGTTGGATGTCATTTCCCAGTTGTTTCGGACCTTGAATTAGCATAGTCATTTGTATGTACCTCCTCTTCATGCACAGCCAGGGGGTAGGTTGTACATCCATACAAATACGGGCCATGTGCTATGGGTGCTACTCTGGCTGCCAAACGGATTGAGTCCATCGGTGCTCACACCCAACCTGACGTTCCTTGGGTCATTACCAAATTCTGGGCACTCGATGTCCAATGCCTTCCACTGGCTAGCATCTGAAGGGTGTCTCAGTATCATGTCCTCCTGATCATCATCGTCATCATCTTTTGGCTTCTTCCTTTCCGTGTGCCAGTGCATAAGCTTTACTTCCTTAGGGTCTACGAAATATCGCTGTAGACGAGGAGTGATCAGAAAGTACCATAACACCTTTCGAGGAGCTTTCTTCCCACTCTTGTATCGAGATGCGCCACACACCGGACATGTGTTTCTCTCCGCATCTTCTCCCCGATAAATGATGCAATCATTAATGCAAGCATGGTATCTCATGTGAGGTAAATCAAGAGGGCACACGATTTTCTTGGCCTCCTCGATACTAGTTGGACACTTGTTCCCCTCGGGAAGACGCTCCTGCCAGAATGCCATGTTTTCGTCAAAGCTTTTGTCGGTCCATTTGTGTCTTGCCTTCATCTGCAGAGCCCTGAGCGTGACATCCAAACGTGTATCCCCGGGCCTGCATCCTGCATACAATGGAGTAACCGCGTCCTTCTCTAGGCTCGCCAGCTTGGCTTTCTCTCTAGCGGCATCCCGCGCGTTGCTTGTCTGCTTGAGAAGCAGTGCTTGAACGTAAGGGTTTTGCACCCAGCTACCTGACGGTGTTCCATCTGCTCCGGCATCTTGATCTTCTTCACCACGTCCGACATCTTGATCTTCTTCACCATGTCCGGCATCTTGATCTTCTCCACCATGTCCGACATCTTCTCCGTCTTCATCATGACCGGGAAAATCTTCGTCACCACCATGCCCTTCCTCATCATTTCCCATCGCCGCTCCATGGACATTATCATCATCTTCATCACTTATCCACCGAGTGTAGCCATCCATGAAACCGTGAGAGAGCAGGTGGCTCTGCAGTTGTCCGGAATAAGGGTCGATATAGCACTTCAGTTTGCATTTGTGACACGGACATTTTATCTCCATCTGGTTATTTCGAATCATGTCGTGCGTCGCGGCTTTCATATATCTTGCCACTGTGCCTATATTCATCGATCGGACCATGGTTGCCTGGTATACATATATATAGAGCAAGAGAATATCTTAGAACCGGCCAAATACACACATAGTCGTCCAAAAATTTCGGCATGACCTTGCCTAAAAATGGACCTATGCGTGGTGCCAAAATATACCGAAATGGAAGTAAATCAACATTTCAGCATACCAACATTGGCACCATCGGAAAATCATCATATTTGGATCCAAACAAATAAGAATGCATAAACATATGCAAGCAAATGCATATATATACAAACGTGTTCCGATGCCACAAGCATGCATACATACAAACAACGATGACACACCTACAAGCATACCCGTAGGGCATACAAACACCGATGCCACACACCGATGTCCTCATATTACTCACCTATTATAGACGATACCGCGACACGAGAGAACGAGAGAGTGTGTGTGGACGAGAGAGTAATAAAGTGATATCTAAAGGTTAGTAGACATTGCACTCATATATCTACCAACCAAAGTAGCTTTAATAAGCTAAAATAGATGGAAGAATGGTGAAATTAGGTTGGGGAGGAGGAGGAGGACGACCAGATCTAGTGGTGAATGGAGGGGAAGAAGGGGGGCAATGATTGGTGCTAGGTGGCTTCATGCCTTAAAAATAAGCATCCCAGGTTACCCATAGCGCATTGGATATGCATGCGCTGCGGGTAGTGCACTTACCCGTAGCGCATGGCTAGGCATGCGCTACGGCTAACCTGCACATATGCCTATATGTCCCTACTCAACTTACCCGCAGTGCGCCCTTCGTAAATGCGCTACGGGTAACACTAAGTACCCGTAGCGCATTCACGAAGGGTGCGCTGCGGGTAAGTTGAGGGGAAACGGCCGTCCAGGCCTATGAATACCCGTAGCGCACATGTGGTAGTGGTGCGCTGCGGGTAATGGAGATATGCGCATCGCACTGTGTCCGGTGCGCTATGGCTAAATAGCCGCAGCGCACCACATGCACCATGCGCTACGGGTATGTCTACTACCTATAGCTGTTTTCCTAGTAGTGAATGGGGTCTTACTATCTTCCATAATAAACAAGTGAGAGCGGTTCCGAGTTCTTTAAAAAATTGGCACACTGGTGCTCTTTTATAAAGCTTTGGCACTCCTCCCCACATTTTTTCCTTTCTCAAACCATGGCTAACCGATTCCATCGGGTGCCCACCAACATTCACATACCATGGAGGAGTGCCTTTTTTTTCTTTTTTAGAATTAGATTGCAATAGTCTGACCAGCTCTCATGCAGAATTAATGATGAGCAGATGAAGCTGCCTAGTCAAGGGGTACTTAATTTAATATGGAAGATAGCAATTCCGACCACTACGTCCCCATGAGCTAAAAACAGTGGCACAAAACGAGAAGTAGTTGAAAGTTTTGAAAGGTAGCACATGAAAATTTACTTGGAATGGCTTACAAATACCATGCATAGGAATTTATAGTGGACACAATGGCAAACTTGGTTTTTAGGAGTTGGATGCACAAGTAGAGCTCATACTCAGTACAAAATGAGGGCTAGCAAAAGACTGGGAGCGACCAACTAAGAGAGCAATAACAGCCATAATCATGCATAGCGACAAAGCGACATTAAAAGAAGCATAAGATGGCATCAAAAGTCAAAAACTAAATGATCATAGAGGCAACGGCGACTTTGTATGAGTCTAACATGTGTGAGCATGCGCCAAGTCAACCCAAATAAAGCATCAAAGGAGAAAACCAAAATAATGCTTCCAAATAATTAAAACAACGCATGATTTTTTAAAGGCTCATTAAGCAATCTCAGTAATTTGAGACAAGTCATGCTACAACAAAACCACTAAGCATACTATCAAAAAGACGTCAAGCACGACATGCAAAAGCCTAGCCGTAGTCTACACAAGCTCCTTCTTGTACCACTTTTTTGCATAAAGCTTTTTCTCTTTTCCAACAACATTCGAACTGTTTATAAACAACTCTTTTGATGAAAACCAACATGGACCAGAGGTCAAAACACACCTTGACGAAAAGATATAACAAGATCTGAACACAAATCAAGGCGAAAATCGAAAGCTAAACGCAGTTCTAGAAAAAGAAGAACACTCATTCAAATCTGTTTTTCACTCTTATCGCTCAATGAGTGTTCTTGGCAAATGAAAAACAAGGCAACTTCTCCAAAAAAAAATGTTGGGGTCCAACCATTTATTGCAGCAAACAAAACAAAACAAAACTGAAAACTAAAAACAACTGACGCTCCAAGAAAAATGCATAATGCATGAAGCAATAAAAATATAGTGTTTTGAAAGGTGACCTGATTTTTGCCGATGAAGAAGGGGTGCGTCGGGGACATCCCCAAGCTTTGACGCTTGTACTTCTTGGATATTTCTTGGGGTGACATGGGCATCCCCAAGCTTGAGCTTTTGTCCATTCTTCAACTCATCTCATCATTCTCCAATCCCTACACTTGAAAACTTCCTTCATACAAAACTAAACACAAACCTATTAGCAACATTAGTGTAAGCATAACATTGAATCAACCCTTTTTGCTTCAGGTTTCAACTCAAAACCACCACATATAAAGCATATACTACTGTAGCAACTTCCCCAAAAGTTCCATGATCAAAAGAACTCAAAAAGAAAGCGATAAAGCGGCAAACACAAATATTGGCAGAAATCTGTCAAAACAGAACAGCTGACAAAGGTAGAATTTTTAGAGGGTTTTCTGTTGCTCAAATCAAAAAGTGTTCAACTAACAAAAGTTTGGATATAACCTGGGGCATACGCACAAGAAATCGCAGGTCCAAAAGATATACAGAGAATTTTCACGAATTTTTACGGTGCAGCACCAAAAACTGTTTCAGGACAGCAACATCCCCAAATCTTACATCACTCAAATTAGAGGCTTCTCTTGGCACAAAAACGAAATAAAAGGATAAGGAGAGGTCATTACAGTAGTAATAACTTCCAAGACTCAAATAAAAGAAAAAGTACTGAAAGTAAAAATATTGGGTTATCTCCCAAGAGTGCTTTTCTTTAACGCCTTTGAGCTAGGCGCAGAAAATGCAAATCAAGTAATATCAAGCGATGAAGTGCTAGGCTCAGCGGGTGCCTTACGTCTTCCTTTCTTACCTTTGCTCTTGACTCTAGGAAAGACGTGACTATTGCAAGGTGGAGAGATGAATCTTATATTGCCTTTTCCCACATCAATAACGGCGCCCAGGAGCTTCAGTAGAGACCTTCCAAGTGTGATTTGTCCTTTTCCTACACATTCAATAACAAGATAATCAGTAGATACCATTCTTCCTAGGACTTTTGTATAAATTCCTTCAGCTACTCCAATGGGAAATATAGTGGCATTATTATTAAGAGAAATTTCTTCTCCCCCATCAGAAAGTTTCCAAAGACTCAAAGATTCATAAACATCCTTTGGCATAAGACAAAATTCAGACATAATATCACAACGAGCATGAAGAGTTTCACCATTAATGGTGATTTTTACCCTAGGGTACCAACTCGAAGGTTCAGCATTTGCTGGCACATAATCAAAATGCTGGCGCAAAGTATTGTAGCAAGTATTCGAACTAGCAGTGCGAGTCTCAAGAGTATTAAGTCTATTAAAAATGCTCACAAGAGAGGAATCAAAATAAGTTGGCATGCTATAAATTGTAATCAACTTTTTTATAATATTGAAGGCTTGATCTCCATCACAATGAAGGAAATCTCCTTCTGTAGTAGCATCCAAAGCATATCTATAACGAAGAGCAAGCCCAAAGTAAAAGCAACTAAGAAGCAAACTCAAAGTCATTTTTGGTTTAGTTTTTCCATGCCAATCATAAATTCTAGACCAAGCTTCTTTAAAACTTTCCTCCTCCTTTTGTTTGAAAGTGAAAATCATATCCTCGGGCGACATAGTAGTAGCAACTGAACTAGACATAATAAACAACTTCAAAGGATACTATTTTTTTTGGATTTTTGATAAAACGATGCAAGTAAAAATAAAGTAAAGCAAAACTTAAAACAAAGTAAAGGATGTGCGTGCAAAACTCCCCTTGCAGAAGTCTTCTTTTTCCCCGGCAACGGCACCAGAAAACTTGTTGATGGCACGGTGATGATGGTGTGGGAGCTTCTTCTTCAATCTTCGGCAACAGCGACAGAAAACTTCTGGAGCCAAGTTGACGTGGGAATGTGTAGTAAATGACCGGCCAGTTGGAAAACCCCAAGAGAAGGTTTGATGAATATAGCAGCAAGTTTTCCCTCAGTTATGAAACCAAGGTAGTCAATCCAGTAGGAAAAAGCCAAAACGACTGAAGCTGATGCCCGCTAGCTTCGCGACAGCTCCGAACAATTTATAGGGCGCCTCGTCCGAGCTTTGCTTTGCGAGTGGCAACGTGGAACCTGCACACAACACAACCAAATACATTGTTCCCAACTTACGATGAGGTTGTCAATCTCACCGGTTTGCTTGAAACAAAGGAATGAGCGTATCGAGTGGAAAGTGATAATAGTATGCGAGTAAAGCAAACAGTGTGAGTAAAGTAAACAGGTGATAGCAATATAAAGGAAATAGGACCGGGGTCCACAGTTCACTAGTGGTGTCTCTCCATAAGATAAAATAACACATGCTGGGTAAACAAATTACAGTTGGGCAATTGATAGAATAAAGACAACGTGATATGTCGAGAGGATCACTATGAGATTTACTCTGGGCATTACAACAAGATATATAGACCGCCATCCAACTGCATCTATGACTAATAATCCACTTGTGGTGAATCAATTCGAGAACTCCACAAGTATTAAGTTGCGAACAACAGATAACTGCATTAAGCAAAGTGTGTAATATAAACAAAGCATATGCCCTTGAGCATATGAATGTTGTTTTCCCCCTAGTAGCAATATCACATCTACAACCTTAGAGGTTTCTGTCACTCCCCCAGATTAAATAGAGGCATGAACCCACTATCAAGCATAAATAACCCCTCTTGGAGTCACTAGCAACTACTCGGCCAAGATAGCTACTAACAACGGAGAGCATGCAAGATCATAAACAACATAGAGATAACATAAGATAATATTCAGCACATCAACTCAATCATAACACCAATATTCATCGGATCCCAACAAACACAACATGTAGAATTACATAACGGTGATCTCAATCATGTAAGGCAGCTCACGAGATCTAAACATGAAGCACATGGTGGAGAAGACAACCAACTAGCTACTGCTATGGACCCATAGTCCAAGGTAGACTACTCACTCATCACGCTGGAGGCAAGCATGGCGATGAAGAAGACCTCCGGTGGCGATTCCCCTCTCCGGTAGGGTGCCGGGAAGACCTTCTAGACCCTCCCGATCTTCGGGTCGACGGCGGCGGCAGATCGCGATGTGTTCTGGAAAAGTGATCGGGTATTTAGGTTTTTCCCATCGGGGGGTCTTTATAGGCGAAGGGGCATCATCTATAAGTGAAGGGGCGATGTGTTCTGGAAAAGTGAAGGGGCGATGTGTTCTGGATAAGTTTGGCTCAAAGTTTTGGATACAACAAGTCTTTCCTTGTGTTTTTCTTTCTTTTATTTTCTTGGCCATTAGAAAGGTATAAAGTAGCAAGCATGCATAATTTCCATAATGCTACATATTTATTAATTAACAAAGTAACTCAAAGTTAACCATCTATGTGCAAATATGAGATACCACTAAATACGGCACTAAAAATTACTATTCAATCAAAGCATATGAAGCATAGAACATATGCACTACTTGCATTGCTATTTTCCTTTCCTTCCAAACTTAAATTTATTATTACTCCAGTGATGTTTTCCATTACTTATATTACTCCTTGTTTAAATTTATTATTACTCCAGTCTATGAAAAAACTTCACCACAGAACTCTTTGCCATCTCTTTTCTAGAGTGGATGACATTAGAGGGCACAAAAGATAATATGCATGCTGTCATAAAACCCCCAAATAAAAATTGGTATAAGGTATCCATAGAGTATATTAAGTTTCCAACATTCACTAAATATCAAAAGACTCAAAAAGAATCAACTTGAGGCTCAAATGAATGCTTAAAACAACAAAATACAGAATCTGTCATGGAAAATAGCAGCAGTTTGGCAAAAAAAATCGCCCCCTTAAACATCTCAGGAATTATTTCTGATTTTTGTGAATATATATGATGAAAAGTTTCAACTTTAGTAAATTTTGCATGGTCATAGGAGTTACGGAAAATCAGAAAAATCACGCGCTAAAAAGTGTTGTGCAGATTTCTACAACTCCCCATATGTATTGCAACCTTAAAACTTCCAAGATGGGTAAAACTTGGCACTTAATTATTTGCTACAGTAAAGAAACTAAAACTAACTTTATTGCTACAGCAAGGACACAAAATTAAAACTCAAAATAAAATGCTCTGTTGCAAGAGCAAAGAAAACAAAACCAAAATAAAAAAAACTACCGGGTTGCCTCCCGTAAAGCGCTTTCTTTATAGCCATATAGCAATGCTTCATACCTTGTTTCTTCATGAAGGGCGTGTTTCATGAGGAAACTTGTACCTATGAACATTTATCTTCCTCCTTGGAAAGTGCTCCATACACTTCTTGTGTGGAAATTGGAACTTCACGTTTTCTTCCTTGGAGCCAATAACAACACCTGTTGTTCTAAAAAATGGTCTACCAAAGATTATAGGACTAGAGGTATTTGTCCTAATGTCCATAATAATAAAATAAATATGTACAAAAGTCATATGGAGTTCAATCATGATATTATAAATTCTACCTAAAGCATGCTTGGTAGAATCATTGGCAAGTAAAAGATCAATATCACACTTTTCCATTTTCTTATCAAGATCAAGCAAGTCATATAATTCTTTAGAAAGTATATTAACACTTGATCCAGATTCTAATATAGCATGGTGTGATTCTTTTCCTATAGCAATAAGTATTTCTGGGATCCAAACATCCCCAAGCTTTGGTGGTATCATAGCCTCATTATTGTACATTTGTATCTTTTCTTTTATAACATGATTAGCTATGTATGAAGCAAAACCAGTTTGATGAACATTAAAAGAATGATCATTAGCAAAACCTTGCAAGATATTAATGAGTTCATTCAAACTACACTTATTAAGATCTAGTAGAGGCTCATCAATTTTATTACTAAGCATTTTAACTTCCGCTACTTGTTCTCTTCTACTACCATAATGGATCCTTTTTGTTCTTATTCATACATATTGTTTAACGCTTCCCAAGATCTATTTATTATGTCTTGCACATATTTAATAGGTTATTCATTTTTTTTTTGCTTGCATATGATTTCTAAATGAACTACTGATGACACTAAGCAATGCGCCACTTTGTTGGGACTTTAAGTGCAGAGTGCTGTAGCAAGAGTAGTTTTCCCCCACGAGGATAACTTGGGGTTAATATTGAACTCTCGAAGAACAGTCGAAAAAGCTCTCTTTGTTCTTGCCAGGCAACCTACAAAACGATCTCCTTGTCTTGCGTCCCCAACTCCACCGAGTGGTTGTCAAGCACACGGTGTTGAATTTAGTAAAATAAAATAACAATGCAATAAATTAATAACAATGCAAGAATGTAAACTAGTGTTGTTATGCAACGAATGCAATAAAATAAAGTTTTTTGGGGTTTTGATTATAGATGCAAAAAAGTAAATTTTTTTGTTTTTCAGATTTAATTGATGCTGAAAATAAAAGGACACACGGAAGCATTGGAAAGGTGTTTCTTATGATTAAAATTGGACCGGGGTTCATGGGTTCACTTGTCTACTTTCTCATAAAGTTGTGGTGGTATTAATCTCAAGATAGATGACCAAAACAATGACATGATTTTATCAAGTTACTTGATAATATTCATATGGGCACCACGTCCTAACATAAAGATGATACTAAACATCTTACTTATACTCCACTAGAAAGGAATAACCTCAAACAATCTAGTATTAAGAATTGACAGGGTATAGCCTTAGGTACTTTGACATGATGGTGAACAACAAATATGCTACCACTTGGACATATTGCAATAGAACATGGTCTATGAATGTCAACTTAGGATTCTTAGTTGTCATCTAAGAAATATAGCACATGCATTCTTTTTATCCCTAGTGAGGTAATTATGGATTGGTAAACTACCATAGCAGGTCATGAAATTGCTATCACAATTCACTACTACTACCTAGTTACTCCATCTAATAGGCACCATCCCCCTCATGCTCTCGCATGCAAGTTGGATCAGAACAAGTAATAAAGAATGGGGCAAAAATATGCATCTACTCATACATCAAGAACATAATAAAGTATCATATCTCATAGATCATCCAATAAAATAAATATCCACCACATAGGAATTACATAATATGGCCATAATCATGTTGGGCAGCTCATATGGCATCTAAACATCATAGCACAAGAGAGAAATAGAACAAGCTACTGTCACAAACCCATAGTCCAGAGGTGGACTACTCCCTTTTCATCATGGTAGCGGTGTTGGTGATGTTGGAGTGGTTGGAGAAGCAACCGGGGGCGACTTCGATAGCGTTTCCCCCTCCAATCTTCGAACAGCCTCTGTTTTGTGTTTCTCCGCTGCCTCTTCGTGAGAATGCTTCTGGGGGTCTTTATATAGGCGTTTTTATGTCAAGTTGAGCAATCTGAAATGCATCGAAGGTTCAAGGACCAAACAAGGTCAGATGGAGTGGCCTGGCCTGGTGTCCGCGCCACCTGGTCTCTTTTGGGCCTCGTGGCCTTGCTCGTTGACTTCTTGTTCTCCAGGAGCTTCTCGTGATAAAATATTAATGCCCGAAAAATCGTAGATCAATTTGAGTTCTGAAAGGTCCCTGGAACGTCAAAATACGCAAAACAGGGTTTCCCTGTTCTGCAGAGTTGTAACCAAAATAGGGGGATCGATGGAAAATCCTCATAAATCAATGAAAAACATGATTATAACATCTTAATATGTTGTAATATGCATCAATTAAATACAAATTTCATGCATGAATTTTGCATGCATCAACTACTTCTTTAGTTAAATGATCTACTTTATCTTTGAAAGCATCAAATCTCTCAAACTTAGCAATAAATTCTTTATTGAGCTCCTTTTGATTATATATAAAGGATCTAATAGTATTTTCTAGATCATTAGAAACATTGTTGCGACTTGTGTACCTGTTAGGAACATATGGTGGCTTAGCATAAGGATTATTGTAGTTGTTACTATACCCATTGTTCCCAAAGTTTTTAATATAGGTTATATATATCTCAGTATGGTTTTCAATAAGATCTTGCAATGGCACATTATCAATATTTTTCTTCGATACGTAGGCATATATAGCATCAAGTTTAGCGGTCAAGGAATCTACTTCCTAAACGGAGTTGACCTTCCTAGATAAAGTAGGCACCCTCTTAGTATTCAATTGGCTAAAGTTTTATAACATGTTTCTAAAATTGCTTTAGCTTTAGAAATGGTTTTTGTCATGAAAGCACCTCCAGCAGCAGAATCTAACATACTTCTAGATATGTAGTTTAAACCATAATAGAAAGAGTGGGAAACAATCCATTCATTTACTCCATGTGAGGGGCAAGTTCTCGGCATAATTTTGAGTCTTTCCCAAGCTGTAGCTACATGTTCATTATCATTTTGCTTAAAAGAGAGTATGCCATTTCTTTTTTGCAAAATTTTAACAAGAGAATAGTACTTTTTAATGAAATCTTCTCTAATACTTTCCCAAGAGTTGATACTACCATTAGATAATGACAATAACCAATCTTTAGCTTTTCCTCTTAGAGAGAATGGGAACAGTTTAAGCTTAACAATATCATTTTCCACATTCTTGAATTTTTGCATATCACATATCTCACAGAAGTCATGTAAATGCATAGATGCATCTTCACTAGCACTACCACCAAATTGATCTTTAGCAATGAGATTAAGTAGCCAGGACTAACTTCAAATAAATTAGCTATTATTTCAGGGATGTGATAGGATTGACAATAAATTGCGCATTAGGAACATTGGTGAAGTCACATAACTTAGTTGTTTGATCACCCATGTTGCAACAGAAACAAAGCTACTAATTTTTATGGATTTTTGTGTATACGAAAAGTAAAAATAGAACTGAAAGCAAAAAAGTAAAATAAAAATAAATAAAAAGACAAAAACAAAACAAAGAGAAATACTTTGCAAATCTAAAAGGACGAGAAGACTCACAGTGGTGCAACCTCCCCAAGCTTAGGAAATTGTGCGGCACCAGGAAATAGTCTTGGCTTGTGGAAATTGTAGTTGTGAACGCTTTCCTTTGTTCCCCGGCAATGGCGCCAAAAATAGTCTTGATGACACTAAGAAAGTGCGCCAATTCGTTGGGACCGCAAGTGCAGAGTGTTGTAGCAAGAGAATCTTCCCCACAAAGGTGACTTGGGGTTTAATATCAAACTCTCGAGGAATAGTCAAAAAGCTTCCACGATCCTCGTCAAGCAACCTCCAAAACAAGTTCCTTGTCTTGTGTCCCCAACTCCACCATGTGGTTGTCAAGCACAAGGTTTCGGTATTAGATCTGCTAAATAAAAATAAATAATAGAAAGGTAAATGAAAACTAGAAAATAAACTAATAATATAAAGTAAAGTTGTTTTTTGGGTTTTGTTGGTAACTACAAAGGTGGCCCTCGCAAATGCGAGGGCATCATATTTTGTGAAATGCAATCTTGTTCCAATGTTTTTTCTTCTCATTCAACTCATTCCTTGTAATAAACAAAAGTTTTAGAAATGGATAGAACCATGAATATGTTACTTTGAAATATGTATGTTGGTGGACTTGGTATTATTAACCTCCGGAAGATGAACCGTACGCTCAGGACCAGGTGGCTCTGGCTGAGTCGCGTGGAGGCCTCACGGCCGTGGAAAGAGTTTGATATTCACATGCCTCCTATGGTCAAGGAAAATTTTGAAGCTGCAACTATCTCAGTGGTGGGTGATGGTGCCTCCACCTTCTTCTGGCTGGACATTGGCTTCCGGATGGATGCCTAAAGGCAAGGTTGCCAAATTGGATGAACTTGCCGACAACCATGATGTTGTCGATCTCGCCAGTTGACCCCGCCTAAAATTGGACTTTCAACAACACATGCCCCACGGTAGGCACCAAATGATGTGGGAAAATCATGACATCAACCATTGGTGGTGGGGATTTGAGGTGTGGAGCTAGGCAACTTTGATGGTAATCTAGGATCGGGATTGGTACACACAACGTACCTAGTTTCAGGTTACACAATGGTGGCGGAACCCTACTCCTGCTATAAATCACTATAAGATAATAGCTATATGTTTACAAGATCGCCGAGGCGATTGTGTTGTCTATTGAGACTTGCTGAATCTATACTTTTTAGTCGTCCTTAAGGGACGCCCATAGGTGGCCTTATATACATGACCACCTAGGGTTTACAAGTTGGGTTCGGGATGATATATCCATAGATTTACTACTACGAGTCTCATTTGGTGTCTTTGTCTTGCACGACAAGCTTCACTTATTGTAGTCATCGTAGTCTCTTCATAGACTGACTTAAGCGTAAGCCAACCCATGTTAGAATGTGGGCCCGCTAGGCTGAGGCAGTCAAAAGTCGATGTTACTAGCACTTCCTTGCTAGGTTACCTTTATCTTTGTGGGCCTATCTAGTTGGAATTCTCATCACAAACAATTTATTATTCCACCTCTGTATTGTTGTATGTCCAGCAACATGTCCTCACGAAATCATGGAAGCCCTCACGAAATCCAAGTTCAAACTTGAATCGATGTGTACATTGTGCCCTAGGTGATCCCATGGTCAATAGTATGGAGCGTGATCTCACAGTGCCTCAGTATGTTCTAGAGCTCGTATCGATACCATAGGAAATTTTGATTCCCACTCGGTATCTGTCATTACTCTATCTAGTTTTTCATATTGATATGTGAAATCTGAAAGACTGTTTGCCCAAGTAAACTTATTTCTATCATTAAAACCTTTCTTAAGTCTAAGCTATGGGGACCCCGGATTACCCATCTATAATACCCAATATGCATACAATTCACGATCCCATGATCAGTGTGTCGTGAATCCACATATCCGAGTTGATAACAGAATAACATCATCCTTTACAGTACCGAATAGTATAATTACAATTGGTCACATGACCAAGTCTGATATTGCCTCGCAGGGCAAGTCTACAACTAAGAAGCGGATACCAAGCAGCGTTGATGACCCACGTCATGCCTACTACCCTACAGGCAACTGACTGGGAGACGTTCCTAGTTCGCACCAGCGTCGTCGTAACCATCGTCACCTTCCGTGTAGTCTTCTTCATAGTCTGACCAAGTTAATAGCCAGGGACAAAGCCATGAGTACATTTTGAATTGTACTCGCAAACTATCTAAAGGGGAGAGAACAAAATGCAGTTTCGCTATAGCAAGGAAAGGCTCTAGTCTAGTTTATTTTATTTGAAAACACGGTTTTCTCGTGTCGATATAGCATGTCCAGAACCATGTTCTACGACATCTCTATATCCTTATTAAAAACATTTATAAAACAATTTTAGTAAAATCTCTAGGAAGGGGGAAACCCTTTTCTTTTCATAAACCAGGTCAATCAAACATGACCATCTCCATTCATAAGACTAGGTCAATCACACATGACCATCTACAATTTCCTCGGCAGTACCTTGCAAGTACTCCGAACCATATCCGTGCCACGGCAGTACCCTCCGAGGACTCCATCTGGCACCTTCCTCCATTTGTTTCCAAAAACCACTTTTAAAACCAAAACCGACATTGGGCTAGTTCCAGCCTAGTTCAACAGTCCATGACCGAGGACTCGGCTATTCGAATAGATTTCACTCTGGAGAGGTTGTACACTTTACCCACAATCATCCGGATACTCATCGTGTGGGAATCTACCCTGCATAACAATATATGCCATGACAAGCACTCAATCATAGTTTTTCACCTGCCCACCTTAGTATAGGATCTACCGCCAAGAGTGGTATCCCTCAACACCGAAGCCCAAGTGGCTGTTTGACCCATGAGTTGCAAATTCCCCAGCCCACTTGACCCTTCAGAATGACACTACCCGTAGTAGTCCTCTACTCATGGTAGCTCATTATTCAATGAGGGCTCTCGGCTTGTACCCCTGCCCCCTAAAAAGGTGACAAAGCAAGCCTGGGTAACCGCTCCTACCCAGGGTGCCACGGAAAAGGTGTCCATGGTCGGACTGCCATTACATCTTGTAGATCCCATACTAAGATGAACAAACTACTCCGCTATGCCCCGTCCCATACTAGGGTAATTATGGTTGCACGGGTTAATTGTTCCGGGGTAGACCCTAGTGATCACCAATGTCATTTTCGAAAAACTCCTTCCTCCAACATCGGGATAAACATCCCCCACCTTATTTTCAAAACACATTTTTGAAATCCATCAGTGGAGCGTAGCACTACTCCAAGGTTTTCGAAATCATTTTTCAAAGTCCCATTTGAGTGTTCCCAACCTAGAGTTTTTGCTCCACTACAAGTTTGTCCAAAGGCCATGATGCTAACCATCAAACCACTATCTCAGGGGGATAAATAGGTATCAAAGGGGGTGTCATCCATAAGGATGATAACAAATGACTTGTGGAGCCAAGTCACCAATAATTGCTATCTAGGGGTAATAACAATATAAAACATGCACTTTCATAAACATTTATAAATATGCAAGGTATAAAACTGGGATTAGACATGCAACAAGTTTAGATGGCTTTCCTTTCTCAGCTTGACCCTGGTCTTCTCCCTGATATCCAAATACTTCCTCTTTCCTCAGTACTCTCGGTGTCGTTCGAATCTAGCGTCGATAAACAATGACAACATATAAGCACACAAGCACAAATAATTCACACACTTCACTACAGAAAGCAAAACACACATTCACAAGCATAAGCAGGTATCATAACACAATACTAAGCTACTCCAAGTGGTTTCACCCAATTATCAATTTCCTGGATTAAATGGTAAATTTAGCAAACAAACAACCCTAATAAGCAATTTACTACACTCAGGGAGTTCTATGCAGCCAAACCATACAAGTAGCATACCAACAGATAGATATGATTTTTCTAAATCCAACAAAAGTGGATTCTCCCAAAAAGAATTTGTGGTTATTTATCTATATTTTCTAGTGCTAACAAAGGTTGAAAAGACAAAATAATTCTTAGATATTCCCTGTCTATCAGAAAAATCTGCAAACAGGTAATATGCAATATAATCCAGTGCATGACCACTAAAAATTGGAATCCGCTCAATATCTATTATAAAACTTGAGCTACAAATTAATTAACACAATATAGAAACAGATTTGTTATTTTTACTGCACACAAACAGTAGGTTAAAATGGGCTCAAACTTATGTCACGGGATAGATATGTTACCAAGGATTTCAGGAAACTTGGATTCATGATTTTAGGGTTCTTAGAACTCCAAATTTAGAATTAATGTGAAAACTACACTATTTATAGGGCATTAATTTACATGGGACTAGTACCAATGGGTAGATATGTAAACAATGATCACTCAAAAATTTGAATCACTCCATTTAGAGGTCCAGGTAATTTATTATGCATTTTACAAACTCATAGATATGATAAAATTGTTAGCAGGTTCCAAGAAAAAACAAATTGCTGGGCCAGAATCAATGGATCTAGCCGCATAGCGCCGGGCCGGCCCAGTTGAGGTTGCCCCAGGCCAATGACAAAAAAAAGGGGTGCTTTAAATTTCATGCTACAGGAATTCCAGCACATGCATGATGCCTGGCGAGGTGAACGTGACGAAGATCGACAGGGTACTCACCGCGGGGGCCGTCTGGGAGGGTGGACGTGATGCGGGATACGGTGGGGGCTTGGTCCTTCTCGTCTTGGCCTGCTCCGCTGCACAGATGGGCTCCCGGCCATCGGTGAGCCGCAGGCGAGCTCGGTGCCGGGACGATCTGCGCGGAGAAGAAGCCCGACGGCGGCGACCTTCTTGCTCGTTCCTAGGAAAGGATGATGAAGGATTGTGACACCCCCGAATTTATCACAAATTCGAAGTGCCCGTTATGTATTCCACCAGAATCCCAGAATCATTGTTGTGATACACATAACGTAGTTGGTAACCAGTTCCATAGACATTACAATACGATGGTTCAAATACAATGGTCATAGTGACCAAGTTCATATTACAACACAATATAGCAGCGGAAATAACGTCTTCGGGTCCATGCCTTCACCCTACAGGCAATGGCGACTCAGGAGACGATCTTAGTTCTGATACTCTTCTTCATAACCTTCCTCCGGATACTCTTCCCCATAGTCTGGCCAAGTTAATAGCCAGGGACACAGCCATGAGTACATTGGATGCACTCGCAAACCATCTTATAAACGAAATGATGAAGTAGATATGCAAGGTTGATATGGTGGACTAAGTACCAAGTTTATTTGCAAAAGCTAGTTTTATTTCCCAAGAAGGTTCATTAGTAGAGAAGAAATTTTAATTCTCTAAGTCAAACTAAAGAGGAACTTCAAGTGTGTCAACATCAATGTCAAGTCAAGTCATTCACCAAGTTCACCATAAGTTATTATCATTCTTGACAAAAGTCAAGTACAGCTTGCCAACTGTCCATGACCGCGGACGCGGCTATTCGAATAGTTTTGAAACCTCTGCAGAGGGGTACACTTTACCCACAAGATTCGATACATCTGCCGGGAGAAATCCACGGATCGTCATACACAAAGTATGCGAGGTTCAGATAATCAAACAAACTCTTTCACTTGCTCACTCTAGTATAGGATCCTTTCCTAGAGCCCGAGACACGGACATCTCCGTTCCGGCGTCTCTAGTTTTTGCCCGCTACAGGATGCTGTATGAATGGAAATTTCCACCCGGTTCGGAAGTACCCGCGTACGGTGCACTTCTATAAAGGATGATACAAGGTCTCCCATACTAGGGTGAACAAGCTACGGACTAAGCCCCTTCCCATTTAGGGGTAGTGTGGTCGTACGATAATGGTTGGCTCACATGGTACATCACTTATTATCATTTAGCAAATATATTCCATAGTCCTTAGTCAAGATTATTTTCCTTCATAAAACCATCATGTAGGAAAAATCTCCAATTCAAGTTTTCAAGTTCAAGTTACCCATTTCAAATAGGGTTCCACTTAGAGATGGCCTCAATTTTATTAGCGACTAAGCAACTACATTAAGTAATGATACCACTAATTAAGGTTGGATAAACTCAGCTTGATGCTCTTGCTAAGCAAGATATCACTACACATCTATCATTCTACTCTAGCAATTCAATCATGCAATTTACTTAAAACAAGTTGAATGCAATAGTAAGACTAGGCATTTGGAGTATGATTCAAAAGATGGCTTGCCTTGGTTGGCAAAGTGTTCGGGGTAGTCTTCTTCTTCTTCTTGATAAATTTCCCCCTCAATATCCTCCTCAGCAACACTAGCGTCTAATAACGAATAAACACAATACACACAATCACTATATAATGCTAACAACACTCCAAGCACACATACTTGTTTTCAAACCATAGCATTCATGTTGGATTTTATTGAGTTGGGTTGCAAGGTTTCTTCCAAGTGTTCCTCAAGTGTGTAAGTTAGATTTTCTACCATGTGCCATAAGTTGTTTACCTTCTAAGCATTGGTATTAAACTAAGGGTATTAGGACTAGTTCAATTGGGGAGAGATTAATTAAGTGAATTGGTATTGAGGGAAAAACTAATCTAAGTGTATACTAGAGATCTATCATTTTATGCTACCACTAGGATTGGATTAGAGTTTAATTGATAGCACTAACAAGGTTTTAGTTGATTAAGGTTGAGCTAAACAGTAGACAAGTTAACTAGTGAGCTCATAAACCAAGTTTCAAGATTTTTGGGGTTTTAAACAATTTTCTAGAATTTTCCTAAGATTAATAGGGCTATGGTCAAAGTATTCTTATTGAATTAAATCCCTAACTCAAATTGGATTCTAACTAGCTTCAGAGGCTAGATAAATTCCTAAGCTTTCAAACGCATATTTATTTGCTAAAAATGGATTTCTAAATCTCTTGGAATTAAAGTTTGAAATTCATATCTGAAACAATTAAAAATAGGCGGGAAAATAATTAAAAACGATTCGGACCGAAACAAACTGAACTGGGCCCAATTCCGAATAAACCCGAACGGGCCGGCCCAGTATCGCTTCGCCCAGGGCGGGAAACGTTCGAAATCGAACTGACAGGTGGGACCTACGCGTCAGGTCATTTAAGTGACCCGAATCGGTACGCTGCCGTTGGATTTTAATCCAACGGCGCGTCTGCGTCGTGTTCGACGGCGAGGGGGGGGAGCTCACCTGCGCAGAGAGGAAGACGACGGCAACGGCGAGGGACGTAGGGGAAGCAGAGCTCGACGGCGTGGGGCGGAAAAGACTCCGGCGGCCCTTCTCCTCCACTTCCCGGCGTCCGCTTGCTCAACGGAGGCCGAACGCGGTGGCGCCACCCACGTCCAGTAGCTCGCCGGCGGAGCTGGCTACGGCGAACGAAAGCGAACTAGAGGAAGAGGAGTTGTCTGGGAGCTTGCTGGGGCTGGTGTGGTTTCAACTGCGTGATCGGAGGGGGCTTTTATAGGCCAGGAGGCCGGGGGCGAGGGTGTCCAGTAGGTGGCCTGCGCAGGGGGGGCCTGGCGACGTGCATCACCGATGCCGGGCGCGGCGGCCTTGGGGGCGTGCTGGAGGGGTTTGGTCGCGGCGTCGGAGCACTGTGGGTAGGCGGTGGCGAGGCCACGACGGTCGGCATTGTGCAGAGGGAAGAGGGACAGAGAGAGGGGGTCCGGGCGGCTTCTCCCTTCTCCTCCCATGTCGCACGGCCTGGGTCGGGGTAGAGGGGGCTGGGCTCGACAGCGGGGATGTCCAGGAGCAAGGCTACAGGGCTGGGGCGAACGTGAACAGTGATGGTCACAGTGAAATCGATTTTTCCGGATTTTTGCCCACCAGGTGTTCGATCAAATGCCCGCAAGAATTCAAATTTCAAATTTTTGAAAACGGCCACTGTGGTTTGTCAAGATACCTCACAAGGATTCCAGATATATTTTTGTTGAGCAAAGAGATGATGTTTTGCAGATTTGTTATTTCAAAATTTAAGTTTGGTCACCGTTTCGGATTCCATCTTTGTCAGATGTTTGCGTGGGTTTCTTGTTTGAGTTTTTGTTGGAAATTTCTTGGTTGAGTTAGTATGTGATCTGGTCAAGCTCAACCAACTCACCACACACTGAGTTGAGTTGCAGAAAGCTTAATCTAAGTGTTCAAAGTAGGGTAGTCAATAATAATTTCTAGATCAACTTTTTGTTCTCTTTTTCTTTCTTTCTTTTGTTTCTGGTTTCTTTAGCTCTTATAATCCTTCTCTAATGCTTCTGTTGGTTAAGTTAGAATTAACTAACTATTGCACAACAATTTATAACACACATGAAATCATAAAATACATAATAATAGAAATCTATGCATACATGCAATATGAATGACAAAGTTTTATCTTGGTCCAAAATTTGGCACTTTAATTAATAGGAAATGGATTACAAATATTTGGGTTGTTACAATCTTCCCCCCCTTAAAAAGAATCTCATCCCCGAGATTCACTAACTAAGAACTAAAAAGATTGGGAAATTCTTTCTGAAAGTAATCTTCTCATTCCCAAGTGGCTTCCTCTTCGTTGTGATTACTCCATTGAACTTTCAGAAACTTGATGCTACGGGTTCGAGTGGTTCGATATGCTTCCTCGAGGATACGGGTAGGTACTTCACGATAGGTCAAATCCTTATTGATGTCCACAAAACGGTGATCAATATTCTTGAAGATTTCTGGCTTCTCAGGAACTTCAAGACATTTCCGAAGTAAAGACACGTGAAAAACATCGTGCACTTCAGACAATTCAGGGGGCATTTCCAACTGATAAGACACTTCTCCTCTGCGGCTTAGTATCTTGAAAGGTCCAATATACCTTGGTGCAAGCGTTCCTTTTACTTGGAATCCATGCATTCCCTTGAGAGGTGATACTCTAAGATAAACAAAATCTCCAATCTTGAAGGTCAGTTCTCTACGTCTCTTGTCGGCATAACTCTTCTGTCTAGACTGGGCTGCCTTGAGGTAATCACGAATCATGCGAACCTTCTCTTCAGCCTCTTGCAGAATATCTGGTCCAAATATCTTACTGTCTCCGGTTTCAGACCAATTCAAAGGGGTACGGCACTTTCTTCCATATAAAGCTTCAAATGGGGCCATTTGCAAACTGGCTTGATAACTGTTGTTGTAGGAAAACTCCGCGAAAGGCAGACAATCTTCCCACTTAGCTCCATAGGCTAGAACACAGGCTCTCAACATATCTTCAAGTATCTGATTTACTCTTTCGGTCTGTCCATCAGTCTGAGGGTGGTAAGCTGTGCTAAAAGCTAATTTGGTTCCCAAGACTTGGTGCAAACTTCTCCAAAATCTCGAGGTGAATTGGGTTCCTCGATCAGAAACTATGGTTTTAGGGACTCCATGCAAACTAACAATTCTAGATAGATAAAGATCTGCCAGCTGTCCTGAGGTATAAGTGGTCTTGACCGGAATAAAGTGGGCCACTTTGGTCAGTCTATCCACAATGACCCATATAGAGTCATTTCCACGGCTAGACCTTGGAAATCCAGTGATGAAATCCATTCCAACAGATTCCCACTTCCATTCCGGAACTTGCAAAGGTTGCAGCAATCCCGCAGGACGTTGATGTTCAGCCTTGACTCTTTGACAAATGTCACACTTGGATATGAACGATGCAATCTCACGCTTCATCCCATGCCACCAAAACTGTTCCTTTAAATCTTGATACATCTTGGTTCCACCGGGGTGGATGGAGTAAGGTGTCTCATGGGCTTCCCTCATAATGACTTCCTTCAGTTCTGAATCAGTAGGCACACAAATACGTCCTTTATACCAGAGAATTCCTTGATCATCTTCCTCAAATCCTGGCACCTTGCCGGAGCTAATTCTACGCTTAATTCCGTCAATACTCTCGTTTCCCTTCTGGGCTTCTTTGATTTGGCTCATCAAGGTGGGTTGAAACTCAAGGTTGGCTAAGAATCCTTGACTGACTAGTTCCAATCCAAATTTTTCAAACTCTTGGTGCAACATAGGTTGCTCCTCTTTGATCATCATATTCAAGGTGCATGGCTTTCTACTTAATGCATCGGCCACTACATTGGCCTTACCGGGGTGATAATGAATTTCCAGATCATAATCCTTGATCAGCTCTATCCATCTTCTTTGCCTCATGTTCAACTCCTTCTGGGTGAAAATATACTTCAAACTCTTATGATCAGTGTAGATCTCGCAACGGTTGCCCATAAGATAATGCCTCCAAGTCTTCAAAGCTAGAACTACGGCTGCTAACTCCAGATCATGGGTTGGATAGTTTTCTTCATGAGGTCGAAGCTGCCGGGAGAGGTAAGCTATGACCTTGCCTTCTTGCATTAACACACAACCAAGTCCAAGTTTTGAGGCGTCGCAATAGACATCAAAGTTCTTGGTGATATCGGGCATGGTTAGGACGGGGGCGGTCACCAATCGCTTCTTGAGCTCTTGAAAACTTTCTTCACACTTAGGGGTCCATTCAAACTTCTTGTCCTTCTTCAACAATTTGGTCATGGGTCTAGCAATGCTTGAAAACCCTTCAACAAATTTGCGGTAATATCCTGCTAATCCGAGAAAACCTCTAACTTCAGTTTGAGTGGTAGGGGCTTCCCATTCCATGACTGATTTGATCTTCTTTGGGTCTACTGATATTCCTCCAGCTGATAATACATGTCCTAAGAATCCAACTTCCTTCAACCAAACTCACACTTACTAAACTTGGCGTAAAGCTGATGCTCTCTCAGAGTCTCTAAGATTAGTCTCAGATGGGTTGCATGCTCTTCTTCAGACTTGGAGTAAATAAGAATGTCATCAATGAAGACAACGACAAACTTATCCAAGAACTCCATGAAAACCTTATTCATGAGATTCATGAAATAGGCAGGGGCATTGGTTAATCCAAAGGACATTACAGTGTACTCATACAATCCGTATCGGGTAGTGAAGGCTGTTTTAGGTATATCAGTTGCACGGATCTTCAGTTGATGGTATCCAGTTCTAAGGTCTATCTTCGAGAAGACTTGAGCTCCAGTCAATTGGTCAAACAAATCATCTATCTTTGGAAGAGGATACTTATTCTTGATGGTAACATCATTTAGCTTGCGGTAATCAGTGCACAGTCGGCTGGAACCGTCACTTTTATCCACAAACAAGACGGGTGATCTCCAAGCGGAAGAACTTGGCTGAATCAATCCCTTACTCAAAAGGTCATCCAATTGCTTCTTTAACTCCACTAGTTCAGCTGGGTTCATACGATAGGGTCGTTGGGCTATGGATCCAGTTCCGGGGATAAGTTCAATGTAAACTCAATATCCCGATCCGGTGGCATTCCGGGTAGCTCATCGGGAAAAACATCCGGGTATTCACAGACGATGGGAACTTGCTCCAGCGTTGGCCCTGAGATACTCTTATGACATCTGGTGATTTGGGGTGGTTTAACTGACACATGCTTTACTACAATTCCATTGCTACTCCTCATAGTGATGGTCTTTTTGGCACAATCTATAATTCCTTGATGTTGAGACATCCAATCCATACCTAAGACTGAAGGGATTCGCAGCATAGTAAATCAAAAAATTTCCTACGGATGCGAACAAGAAAGCCAAGATCTAATCTAGGAGATGTAATCAACGAGAGAGGTAGATGAGATCTTCATACCCTTGAAGATTCGCACAGCGGAAACGTTCAATAGAACGTGGTTGACGTAGTCGTACTCGCCGTCTCCTCCTCGCGATCCGATCCGATCCTACGCCGCAAGTGGCGGCGCCTCCGAGGGTTGCACACGTGCGGTGCAGCGACGTCTCCTCCTTCCTTGGTCCAGCAAGTATGGTGGAGAGATAGATTGGATCAGCAGCACGACGGCGTGGTGCTTATGGTGGAGAGTTTCTGCAGCAGGGCTTCGCCTACGTGCAGTCGCGAGAGAGAGAGAGAGAGAGAGAGAGAGGACAGCAGTTGGCGGCTAGGGTTTGGGTTAAGGGGTAGAGAGGGCTGCGCCCTTGCCCCCCTATATATAGAGGGGTGGCCGGCCAGCTTGGCCTCTCCCCAAACCCTAGGGCGCCGACTTGGAGTAGGAAGAGTGGGGGGCAAGTTTCCCCCTTTCCTTCTTTGAAGACTCCCTTAGGGTTTCCCCTTGGGCTGGCCGGCTGGGCCTTAGGGGCCTTGTGCACCTGGCCCAGGGCGGCCAGGGCACTTCCCCTTAGGCCCACGCAGGCCTCCGTCAAGTGGGCCCACGTTGGTCCCACTCCGGAACCTTCTAGAACCTTCCGGTACAATACCGATAAACTCCGAAACCTTTCCGGAATCCAAAAACTGCTTTCCTTTATATGAATCTTATTCTCCGGACCATTCCGGAACCTCTCGTGACGTCCTGGATCTCATCCGAGACTCCGAACTAAAACTCATAAACCAATTATCCATTCTATCCTAGCATCGATACACGTTAAGTGTGTGACCCTACGGGTTCGAGAATATGCAGACATGATCTTCTATCAATAATCAACAGCGGGATCTGGAAACCCATATTGACTCCCACATATTCATCGATGATCATATCGGATGAACCACGATGTCAGGATTCAATTAATCCCGTATATGTATTCCCTTCGTCACACGATATTTTACTCGCCCGAGATTTGATCGTCGGTATCGCCATACCTAGTTCAATCTCGTTCACAGCAAGTACTTTACTCATTCCGTAATCCGATATCACTTTGTGATTAACTCCTTAACCACATGCTTGCAAGCGGTGTTGATATCGATTACCGAGTGGGCCCGAAGTATATCTCTCCGACTTGGGAGGGACAAATTCCATCTCGATACATACAACCCAACAAGTACTTTCCGATCACCTGAGAAACACCTTTATGATCACCCTCACATAGGATGACGTTTGATGACCTCAAAGCTTTCTTCCGATACCAGGGAGTTGTATTATCTCATGGTCTAAGGAATACAATACATAACATAAGAAAAGCTTCGCAAAGATGAACACGATGACACGATCTAATTGCTCTGCTTTATTTGGGTCTGTCCATCATATCATTCTCCTAATGATATGACCTCATTATTAATTGACAACTCATGTCTATGGTTAGGAAACCTTAACCATCATTAATCAATGAACTAGTCTATAGAGGCGTACTAGGGACACGGTGTTGTTCATAAACCACACAAGTATTAATGTTTCCGATTAATACAATTATAGCATGGAGTATAAACATTATCATGAACAAGAAATATGATAATAACAATATTATTATTGCCTCTAGGGCATATTTCCTTCAGTCTCCCACTTGCACTAGAGTCAATAATCTAGTCATACTTGCGCCTTTAACACCTATGGCATTCCGGTGTTATTCATACGCGTTGCACGTGGTAAACCTTATCTACGGGTCTGACACTTTCAGGTCCGTTTGTATTTGCATATTCTTTTGCGTCAGCACGCATTACTCATCTTGTATGAGATAGCATCGTATAAACTTGGTCTTCTGGTGAGACCTTTGTTTCTTGGCCGAGACTATGTTGTCACTATTGTCATACAATAGGACTACATAGTACTAGCACACTTAGAAAAAATAGCGATATCCACCGTGCGTCGAAATACTCATTGGTCCGCACACATCGGTATGTATGATTTCCAATAAGTCCGTTGTTCGCTCCATTATACCGGAGAACGGGGTTTTGATCATCTTGCCCATGAGGCATGGCTCGCACGTGTCAAATGATTCAAAATCAAGAGACTCCAAAAGTCCATCAGAATGGAGTTTCTTCATGCGTTTTACGCCAATATGACCTAGACGACAGTGCCACAAATAAGTTGAATTATCACTATCTACTTTGCATCTTTATGCTGCTTCTAAAGCGATTATATACTTAGCCCTCGTTGCAGTGTCCGCCACAATATTAACATTGGAACTCATCCAAGTCATCATGGAACTTTCTTCCACCTTATTATGCCACCTTCTAACTCAAAACAAATAGCTTAAAAATTGAGATAAAATTTTACTTGTATGTGTGACAAAGCCAATGTAACTCATTGCAATGAACCATTTGTCACTTCTGCATACAGAACATATTCTTACTTCTTGAAAGTGCATAAGAATATCTTTACTATTGTCCAACGATCATCATATGAATGCTATAACCTTTAGAGCATTGGACACATCTGGATCTACATATCATGGTATACAAGATTGATAAAATCATTCTTGTGGTTTCACACATCAAGTGTCAAAACAATTGATTCTTGCTCCAACCTCTTCCATGCAACAAGAACCATTCTTATTGTTTCCATATTGAACAAATTCAATATTTCATCTATGTACTCTGGCAAAACTATATTAGTGTCTCAATCTATCTGCATAGACATTGATGCTTAATATTCTGGTTTTACCTAAGTTTTTCATCAAAAACTAATTTTAATGAAAACTTCACAAATATCAAGAAAAACACATAATTTCCAATGAACGATATGTCATCTACATAAAGCATTAGAAATATGTCTTAGCACTCCCACTTACTTTCTTGTAAATACAAGCATCTTCAAATATCTTTGATGAAATTAACACTTTAACATTTTCATCATTGAAGATTCCAACTTCGCTATGCTTACTTATACCATAGAAGTTTACATACATATCTAGCAACCTTTGAATCAACAAAACCCATTGGGTCGTGTCAGGTACACGTCCTTGGTGTGCATTCCGGTAGAGGAACGTTGTTTCGTTTATTCAACTAACATATCTCTATATGTAATTGTTGCTAGAATAATTCATATGACGAAGTCAGGGCCCATCATCGCTTCTTTGTATATTGTTGGTTACTATTATCTAATAATATCTCGTCCTCAAATCTTGCTATTTGATTACGACCAACTTGGTTAAATAGGAACTTCGATGCCGTGACTACAACATATTGTAGACGCGTGAGCTATGAATGCAGTTGCCGCTTCCAGAACATATTCTGGTGATGCGCTACTCTGATCATCTTGCTCAGATTCAATAACCTCATCAAGTCCTATCTTCCTCCCACTTAAACCTTTCGCGAAAAACTCCTTCATAAGAAGTTCACTTCTTTCAGTGACAATCACCTTTAATTGGGTTTATGGCAGAAGAAACACCCATCGACATTCTTTGGGATAACCTACAAAGACATACTAATCCAATTTTGGTTGTAAACATTTTACACATATGCCTTGCATACCAAAATTCAAGAAAAGACAACTATAATTTGTATGGTGTCATTTCGGTAGATTATGATGGTACTCTATTCAGTGAAAAGCGGTAGTCTCTAAAGCATAATCCACAAATTATATTGGTAGTTTATTGATCTAACCATGTCAAACAAGGTTTGATTACATCCATCAAAAACTCCATACTCCTATGGTGTTTATCACGATGCAAGTTTGTGGAACAATTCCTCTAACTCTTAGATGTTTGCTAAACTTGTAACTCAAATATTCTTCTTTTATGATCTAATCATATAACTTGAATATTCTTGTTACAACAATTTTCACTTCATAAATTTAACAATTTCATACTTCTATCTCATCAAGTAGATATACCGTACATCTATTCGAGTCATTGATGAAATAGAAAATACACCATGCTCGACTTCACACATGAACTACATACATCAACATGTACGATCTCCATGTAGTTAGTCGCTTGTTCTTTCTATGGCCTATGAACGGAGTTTAATCATCTTTAGGAAAAGTCTCACAAGCGTCAATCAATTCAAAATCAAATGACTCGAAAATCTATCAATATAGAATTTCTTTCATGTTTTGTTTCCAATATGACTTAAACGGCGGTGTCACATATAAGTGAAATTTGTTTTGTCTTGCGACCTTTAGCATTAGTGTTATAAATGTCTATTTCACCAACAAGATAATAATAATCTATCCATCGATTATGGAAGACGGTAATAATTTGAACAACCATTGCTCTCATAATACCAGAACAAAATAACAATTATTAAGTTCATGAAATATCTTGAAGGCTAGATTTGATGTCGACGAGAAGCACAATAACACTTTTATTTGTATCTCGACATGCATCATTACCATATTCTTTTACTAGTTACTTAGGCCATTGTACTTCTTGTATTGTGTTGCTTTGTATGACATTTCATACCAACAAATCAGTATCGAATACCCAAGAATTACATTGTTAACGAGCAAAAGAATTCATCTATAACATGTATATCATTTATATACCTGAGCTGGACAATTCCAGTCTTTTCCTTTTCTACCAAATACCTTTTGCAGATCCTATTTAGCGTTTCCTCTCCTTTTAGAAGAATCTATCGACATCAATAGTGGCATCAATCATTTGACACATAGTCCAAAGGATGTTAGTCAAATACTAATAGCCTTGGATTTTGCACTTTGAAGTGGATCGCCATCATCATATGATTGGTATTCTTCTAGATTCCATTCTTTAGTATTCTTTTGGTATAGCAAAACAATTTAGCCGATACCTTTTCATTTGTCCTATCATGACATCTTTCATGATGAAACTACTATAGCTTATAAGGATGAATGCAAGTATAATATTAGTTCCCAAACTTTTGGGTGATCGGGACGCCTAGCATCTTCAATCTTCGCATATAGTCATACAATATGAGCATATGTTCTTTTACTAAATTATACTTCATCATTTTGCAAACAATCAAAGTCTTAGATATCAAATATCTTTCACTTCTTATTTGTTTCTGAAACAATTCTTTCAGCTCGATGATCACTTTGATTCTCAAACAATTTTTGAAGATCAATTTATCATGAAGGCAAACATATGATCTTTAGATACTAAACTTGAATCGTTGCTCTTAGATTAATACAATTTATTAAATCGTATGGAGCAAGCAAGGTTTGCTAAAGTTTGCAATAGGACTTAATCTTTAGTCTTGACATTCTAACTAAACGGCACTAGCCCGAAAAGTGATTATCCAGAAATCTATAGTTCTTTTAACTCAATTAAGCTAAGTGTCGGTGGGAAACGGTGCCAAAGACTACAACGACTTATGCAAATACAACAAGATTTAGTTCAAGATAATTAGTTCAAGTTAATCAAATTACTAATGAACTCCCACTAAATTCAACATCCCTCAAAGTTGTTTAGTGAAGCATGATCCAAATTCACTACACCGAGACCGATCATCACGTGAATGATGTAGCTTTAATGGTGAACATCAACATGTTGATCATATCATCCATATGACTCATGCTTGACCTTTCGGTCCGTGTGTTCCGAGGCCATGTCTGTACATGCTAGGCTCGTCAAGTCAAACCCAAGTATCTCCGCATGTGCAAATACTGGCTTGCACCCGTTGTATGTGAACGTAGAGTTTATATCACCCGATCATCACGAGATGCTTGAACACGACGAACTTTCGCAACGGTGCATACATGGGGAGAACACAATTTTATCTTGATCTTTAAGTGAGGAATCATCTTAAAATGCTACCGTCGCGATCTAAGCATAATAAGATACATAAAAGGATAAACATCACATGCATATAATTTTATGTGACATGGTATAGCCAATCTCCGCGCAATGATCTCCATCTTGTGCGCGCCGGCATGATCTCCATCACTCCACCATGATTGCCTCCACCACGAATAGCAACTACAACTATTGCTAACTACTTAGCGATAAAGTAAAGCTATTACATGGCGTATAAGAAGTTGACACGCAGGTCATACACAATTATAAAGACAACCATATGGCTCCTGCCGGTTGTGAACTCATCGACATGCAAGTCGTGAAATATTACAAAACATGATCATCGCATACATCACATATATCACATCACATCTTGTGGCCATACCATATCACAAAACACTCCCTGCAAAAACAAGTTAGACGCCTCTACTTTGTTGTTGCATGTTTTACGTGGCTTATGGGAGTAGCAAGCTAAGAACGATTCTTACCTACGAAAAGCCACAACGGTGATATTATGGTTGCTAACATCCGATGTAAGTCCCATGACTACTATAGTGAGAGAAACTGGCATCCACCAGCCGCATGTGTGGAACAAGCCACACGTCAAGTGCGGAGCCGGTCTCACGAACGCGGTCGCGTAAAGTTGGCCTGGACCGCTTCAATCTCACTATACCGCGCCATAAGAAATACACAACAAGAGGTTTGCAACAGAAAACATCAACGCCCGCAACAAGCATGTTGCGTTCTACTCGTGAAACACATCTACGCATAGATCTAGCTCTGATACCACTGAAGGGATTCGCAGCATAGTAAATCAAAAATTTTCCTACGGATGCGAACAAGAAAGCCAAGATCTAATCTAGGAGATGTAATCAACGAGAGAGGTAGATGAGATCTTCATACCCTTGAAGATTTGCACAGCGGAAACGTTCAATAGAACGTGGTTGACGTAGTCGTACTCGCCGTCTCCTCCTCGCGATCCGATCCGATCCTACGCCGCAAGTGGCGGCGCCTCCGAGAGTTGCACATGTGCGGTGCAGCGACGTCTCCTCCTTCCTTGGTCCAGCAAGTATGGTGGAGAGATAGATTGGATCAGCAGCACGACGGCGTGGTGCTTATGGTGGAGAGTTTCTGCAGCAGGGCTTCGCCTACGTGCAGTCGCGAGAGAGAGAGAGAGAGGACAGCAGTTGGCGGCTAGGGTTTGGGTTAAGGGGTAGAGAGGGCTGCGCCCTTGCCCCCCTATATATAGAGGGGTGGCCGGCCAGCTTGGCCTCTCCCCAAACCCTAGGGCGCCGACTTGGAGTAGGAAGAGTGGGGGGCAAGTTTCCCCCTTTCCTTCTTTGAAGACTCCCTTAGGGTTTCCCCTTGGGCTGGCCGGCTGGGCCTTAGGGGCCTTGTGCACCTGGCCTAGGGCGGCCAGGGCACTTCCCCTTAGGCCCACGCAGGCCTCCGTCAAGTGGGCCCACGTTGGTCCCACTCCGGAACCTTCTAGAACCTTCCGGTATAATACCGATAAACTCCGAAACCTTTCCGGAATCCAAAAACTGCTTTCCTTTATATGAATCTTATTCTCCGGACCATTCCGGAACCTCTCGTGACGTCCTGGATCTCATCCGAGACTCCGAACTAAAACTCATAAACCAATTATCCATTCTATCCTAGCATCGATACACGTTAAGTGTGTGACCCTACGGGTTCGAGAATATGCAGACATGATCTTCTATCAATAATCAACAGCGGGATCTGGAAACCCATATTGACTCCCACATATTCATCGATGATCATATCGGATGAACCACGATGTCAGGATTCAATTAATCCCGTATATGTATTCCCTTCGTCACACGATATTTTACTCGCCCGAGATTTGATCGTCGGTATCGCCATACCTAGTTCAATCTCGTTCACAGCAAGTACTTTACTCGTTCCGTAATCCGATATCACTTTGTGATTAACTCCTTAACCACATGCTTGCAAGCGGTGTTGATATCGATTACCGAGTGGGCCCGAAGTATATCTCTCCGACTTGGGAGGGACAAATTCCATCTCGATACATACAACCCAACAAGTACTTTCCGATCACCTGAGAAACACCTTTATGATCACCCTCACATAGGATGACGTTTGATGACCTCAAAGCTTTCTTCCGATACCAGGGAGTTGTATTATCTCATGGTCTAAGGAATACAATACATAACATAAGAAAAGCTTCGCAAAGATGAACACGATGACACGATCTAATTGCTCTGCTTTATTTGGGTCTGTCCATCATATCATTCTCCTAATGATATGACCTCATTATTAATTGACAACTCATGTCTATGGTTAGGAAACCTTAACCATCATTAATCAATGAACTAGTCTATAGAGGCGTACTAGGGACACGGTGTTGTTCATAAACCACACAAGTATTAATGTTTCCGATTAATACAATTATAGCATGGAGTATAAACATTATCATGAACAAGAAATATGATAATAACAATATTATTATTGCCTCTAGGGCATATTTCCTTCAAAGACTACTTCCAATCCCTTGGTTCCTAACACAATCAAACTGGCTAAGAATGATATCCCATGGATTTCTATGGGCACTGCCAAGCAGGTCCAACTAGCCTTTGTTATTGACCCAGGTATTTGCACAGACATGGTATTTTTCAGGGGTGTTTGTTGAAGTCCACTTTTATCAACGAATAACTGAGTAACAAACGAATGTGAAGCTCTAGAATCAAACAAAAATCTTGCAGGAACTGAATTAACAGGGAACATACCAAGCACAACGTCGGTTGCTTCCTGAGCTTCTTCAACATTCATGTGATTCAGACGGCCTCGAGGGTGAGGCTGGTTCCTGGGTGGATAATTCTTGCCATTTCCAACACGGCGCTGTTGCTGAGCAGGAGCGGTGGTCTTGGATGCATCATTCAGCTTCTTAGGGCATTCATTGGAGTAGTGCCCCTTGATTCCGCACTCATAACAGGTAACACCAGACTTGTCACCAGACTTGTGCAGCGCAGGTGCGCCATTCGGCCTTGGAGTATTGGGGTTGAAGTTGTTGCCATTAGGTCTTGGAGGTGCACGGTTGAAGTTGTTGCCGGTCGGACGGCTAGGAAAGTTGGGACGTGGAGCAGGTGCAGATGGCCTCATAGGTCTAGGGGCAAAACCCATAGGTGGATTTCCCCTTGGCTTCTGTGAGCTGCTTGAGTTGCCTTGGTACATCATACGGCGCTTGCGGTTCTCTGCAGCTTGCTTGAGTTTGCCTTCCATCTGAATGGCAGAGTCAACCAATGACTCCAGGTCTGCAAAGGGAATGCTGACCAAGACACATTGCATCTCATCATGAAGTCCATTCAGAAACCTCTCTTGCTTCTTCTCATTGGTGTTGGTGTCATCTGGGGCATACCTAGACAAGGTAAGGAACTTGTCACGGTAGTCAACCACAGATGGGGAACCTTGCTTTAGATTTCTGAACTCATCTCTCATCCTCTTAACTAATCCCAAAGGAACATGAGCTTTGCTAAACTTGCTCTTAAACTCCTCCCAAGGCATCACATACCCTTGGGCTTGCATTGCACGGGTGCTATCCCACCAAGCTCTTGCGGCCCCAGCAAGATAGTGGGTGGTGTACAAAACCTTCTCATTTTCGCCAACTTCGGCGACTGCCAAATTGTTCTCCATAGTGCGAAGCCAGTCATCAGCATCTAAGGGTTCTTCAGACTTAGTGAACATAGGTGGGTTGGTGTTTTGGAAACTCCTTAACTTGGATCGGTGATCACCATGGCCATTGTTTTCTCCTTCACCATGGCCATTTCCGTTGCCATTATTGTGGTTCATTGCCATCTGGGTTAGTTGTTGAAGAGTGGCCAAGTTAGCTTGGCGCTCAGCTCGGGCTGCTTCCCGGTCTTCCATGATCAACCTTAGCAGTTGTGCTACTTCTGGGTTCGGAGGTGGGGGTACTCGCGGCATCTGAAGATAACGTGTGTAAGACAAGAGGGAAAAACTAATTGCTAAGATTTAAATGTAACATAGATGATGCAATTTTTGTCTTACTAAGGCCTTAAGGGACAAATTCATATTTCATTCAACAAGCATCAAACATACCATACATACGAGTTCACACATTACAAATGGTTTACATCAAACCATTGCGACTCGTCTACTAGAGAGGGGGATACAACTCACACCTACACGAAGTGACTTAAAGTAAACTCATAACTAGATAACACGGGGATCTCCAATCTAAACACCGGGCTCCTCGGGGTCTTCCTCCTCATCATCCTCAATGAATCCAGCATCCTCATCATTCTCCTGATCATCAAGGTCCTCCATGAAGTCATCCTCGTCTAATGAGGGCATTATCCTCCTTGCGGAGATCAATGCCTTCCTCCTCACCAAGGTGGCTCTCTAGATCCTTAATGTACTCCGTCAGCTCAGCCACATTGGCCTTCAACTCCTCAATGGTCTGATCCCTCTCATCGCGCTGGCGGCGAAGACTCTTGCGATCCCTAGCAAGGATCCTGATAGTGCTTCTCGCCTCCACAAGTGCGAAGTGCTCAAGGTTGGCCTTGGTACGGGCACGATCTGCCTCCTGCTGAGTGGAGTATAGCAAGAAGTCCATGTGATTGATATAGGTACTCGGCTCATTTTGCCCTGGCATGTTTGCGGGATGCCCATCCGCATCACGCCGAGCAAAGTTCCTAAAGCGCTCCCCTTGGACCTCCTCCACATGCAGTCCGCACAAGCGGGCATGCATCTCCTGCATACCTCGGACCAAACCATCGGCCCAAGTGTTCTCCACAAGCTCAAACTTGATCCTTGGAGAACTTAGATCTCCCTTCTTGCCACGGCAACTCGCCCTGATAAGCCACCGTAGCTCTCCATCCGGGTGCTCATTGAGCACGGCTCCCTTGAACTCCGGATACAGACGATCCAGGAACAAGGTCAGGGTGGTGAGGTCGCGCTCGAAACAAAGGCTGCCACCATGGCCCAACTGGTACTGCTCAGTGAATACCGGGGCCATCTACAACATTTTAGATTAGATTAAGTTAGTGATCAACTCAAGTGTGCAAAATTTTAAGTAGGCAAAAACTGAATCATGTACAAAGCTTTGTAAATAGAGAGGAAAAGACTAAGCAATTTTAAACCATTACTTATCTCTTTGCTTTTATAAAGGTTTCATTTAACGCCCATTCTAACTAAGGTCTCCTATGGTCAGCCTAGGCTCTGATACCAACTTGTGACACCCCCGAATTTATCACAAAATTCGAAGTGCCTGTTATGTATTCCACCACAATCCCAAAATCATTGTTGTGATACACATAACGTAGTTGGTAACTAGTTCCATAGACATTACAATACGATGGTTCAAATACAATGGTCATAGTGACCAAGTTCATATTACATCACAATATAGCAGCGGAAATAACGTCTTCAGGTCCATGCCTTCACCCTACAGGCAATGGCGACTCAGGAGACGATCTTAGTTCTGATACTCTTCTTCATAACCTTCCTCCGGATACTCTTCCCCATAGTCTGGCCAAGTTAATAGCCAGGGACACAGCCATGAGTACATTGGATGCACTCGCAAACCATCTTATAAACGAAATGATGAAGTAGATATGCAAGGTTGATATGGTGGACTAAGTACCAAGTTTATTTGCAAAAGCTAGTTTTATTTCCCAAGAAGGTTCATTAGTAGAGAAGAAATTTTAATTCTCTAAGTCAAACTAAAGAGGAACTTCAAGTGTGTCAACATCAATGTCAAGTCAAGTCATTCACCAAGTTCACCATAAGTTATTATCATTCTTGACAAAAGTCAAGTACAGCTTGCCAACTGTCCATGACCGCGGACGCGGCTATTCGAATAGTTTTGAAACCTCTGCAGAGGGGTACACTTTACCCACAAGATTCGATACATCTGCCGGGAGAAATCCACGGATCATCATACACAAAGTATGCGAGGTTCAGATAATCAAACAAACTCTTTCACTTGCTCACTCTAGTATAGGATCCTTTCCTAGAGCCCGAGACACGGACATCTCCGTTCCGGCGTCTCTAGTTTTTGCCCGCTACAGGATGCTGTATGAATGGAAATTTCCACCCGGTTCGGAAGTACCCGCGTACGGTGCACTTCTATAAAGGATGATACAAGGTCTCCCATACTAGGGTGAACAAGCTACGGACTAAGCCCCTTCCCATTTAGGGGTAGTGTGGTCGTACGATAATGGTTGGCTCACATGGTACATCACTTATTATCATTTAGCAAATATATTCCATAGTCCTTAGTCAAGATTATTTTCCTTCATAAAACCATCATGTAGGAAAAATCTCCAATTCAAGTTTTCAAGTTCAAGTTACCCATTTCAAATAGGGTTCCACTTAGAGATGGCCTCAATTTTATTAGCGACTAAGCAACTACATTAAGTAATGATACCACTAATTAAGGTTGGATAAACTCAGCTTGATGCTCTTGCTAAGCAAGATATCACTACACATCTATCATTCTACTCTAGCAATTCAATCATGCAATTTACTTAAAACAAGTTGAATGCAATAGTAAGACTAGGCATTTGGAGTATGATTCAAAAGATGGCTTGCCTTGGTTGGCAAAGTGTCCGGGGTAGTCTTCTTCTTCTTGATAAATTTCCCCCTCAATATCCTCCTCAGCAACACTAGCGTCTAATAACGAATAAACACAATACACACAATCACTATATAATGCTAACAACACTCCAAGCACACATACTTGTTTTCAAACCATAGCATTCATGTTGGATTTTATTGAGTTGGGTTGCAAGGTTTCTTCCAAGTGTTCCTCAAGTGTGTAAGTTAGATTTTCTACCATGTGCCATAAGTTGTTTACCTTCTAAGCATTGGTATTAAACTAAGGGTATTAGGACTAGTTCAATTGGGGAGAGATTAATTAAGTGAATTGGTATTGAGGGAAAAACTAATCTAAGTGTATATTAGAGATCTATCATTTTATGCTACCACTAGGATTGGATTAGAGTTTAATTGATAGCACTAACAAGGTTTTAGTTGATTAAGGTTGAGCTAAACAGTAGACAAGTTAACTAGTGAGCTCATAAACCAAGTTTCAAGATTTTTGGGGTTTTAAACAATTTTCTAGAATTTTCCTAAGATTAATAGGGCTATGGTCAAAGTATTCTTATTGAATTAAATCCCTAACTCAAATTGGATTCTAACTAGTTTCAGAGGCTAGATAAATTCCTAAGCTTTCCAACGCATATTTATTTGCTAAAAACGGATTTCTAAATCTCTTGGAATTAAAGTTTGAAATTCATATCTGAAACAATTAAAAATAGGCGGGAAAATAATTAAAAACGATTCGGACCGAAACAAACTGAACTGGGCCCAATTCCGAATAAACCCGAACGGGCCGGCCCAGTATCGCTTCGCCCAGGGCGGGAAACGTTCGAAATCGAACTGACAGGTGGGACCTTCGCGTCAGGTCACTTAAGTGACCCGAATCGGTACGCTGCCGTTGGATTTTAATCCAACGGCGCGTCTGTGTCGTGTTCGACGGCGAGGGGGGGGAGCTCACCTGCGCAGAGAGGAAGACGACGGCGACGGCGAGGGACGTAGGGGAAGCAGAGCTCGACGGCGTGGGGCGGAAAAGACTCCGGCGGCCCTTCTCCTCCACTTCCCGGCGTCCGCTTGCTCAACGGAGGCCGAACGCGGTGGCGCCACCCGCGTCCAGTAGCTCGCCGGCGGAGCTGGCTACGGCGAACGAAAGCAAACTAGAGGAAGAGGAGTTGTCTGGGAGCTTGCTGGGGCTGGTGTGGTTTCAACTGCGTGATCGGAGGGGGCTTTTATAGGCCAGGAGGCCGGGGGCGAGGGTGTCCAGTAGGTGGCCTGCGCAGGGGGGCCTGGCAACGTGCATCGCCGATGCCGGGCGCGGCGGCCTTGGGGGCGTGCTGGAGAGGTTTGGTCGCGGCGTCGGAGCACTGTGGGTAGGCGGTGGCGAGGCCACGACGGTCGGCATCATGCAGAGGGAAGAGGGACAGAGAGAGGGGGTCCGGGCGGCTTCTCCCTTCTCCTCCCATGTCGCACGGCCTGGGTCGGGGCAGAGGGGGCTGGGCTCGACAGCGGGGATGTCCAGGAGCATGGCTACAGGGCTGGGGCGAACGTGAACAGCGATGGTCACAGTGAAATCGATTTTTCCGGATTTTTGCCCACCAGGTGTTCGATCAAATGCCCGCAAGAATTCAAATTTCAAATTTTTGAAAACGGCCACTGTGGTTTGTCAAGATACCTCACAAGGATTCCAGATATATTTTTGTTGAGCAAAGAGATGATGTTTTGCAGATTTGTTATTTCAAAATTTAAGTTTGGTCACTGTTTCGGATTCCATCTTTGTCAGATGTTTGCGTGGGTTTCTTGTTTGAGTTTTTGTTGGAAATTTCTTGGTTGAGTTAGTATGTGATCTGGTCAAGCTCAACCAACTCACCACACACTGAGTTGAGTTGCAGAAAGCTTAATCTAAGTGTTCAAAGTAGGGTAGTCAATAATAATTTCTAGATCAACTTTCTGTTCTCTTTTTCTTTCTTTCTTTTGTTTCTGGTTTCTTTAGCTCTTATAATCCTTCTCTAATGCTTTTGTTGGTTAAGTTAGAATTAATTAACTATTGCACAACAATTTATAACACACATGAAATCATAAAAGACATAATAATAGAAATCTATGCATACATGCAATATGAATGACAAAGTTTTATCTTGGTCCAAAATTTGGCACTTTAATTAATAGGAAATGGATTACAAATATTTGGGTTGTTACAAGGATTAAGGTAAGGGAGGGTGGGAGCAAGTGAGAGTTACAGAGATCTAGGAAGAAGATGGGGCGGAGGAGTCTTGTGCCATCGGCTTCAACGAGCGGAGATGAGCTCTGGCTCGGTTTCGGCTAGAGATGAAAAACGGAGCAGGCTTCGTCTCTGGTGAGATAGAGAGGAGTGAGTTGAGTTGTGAGTGGTTCGGTGGCTGAGGGAGACTCAGGGTAGCGTTTTATCTTGGAGATGGCCATCTGCCAGGACGTGGCGCTCGACGGTTGGCGACGGTGCGCGGTGAACGCGTCCACCAGGAAGGAGACAAGGAGGAGAGCTGGGGCTGCGCCAGTCGGTCTTTGATGGAGGGGCACGATCTGAGGCGAGGTCTCAGCAGCGGGGGTGGTCGGTAGGCGTGGAGGGATACCGACGAGTCTACGCCTGCCAGGTGTTTGACGAATCGTCGTCGACCAGAGCACGGACTAGAGAGGCCGACAGAAAAGATACAAAAGGGGTGTCGTGCTAGGGAAGGCTCAAGGGTGACAAGGGGATGCCAGTGGCAAGGTGGTGCAGGAAGAGGACCATGTTTTGAAAATTAACCATGCCCATGTCGGTATAGGGCAAGCCAGCGAGAGAGGGAGTTGGGGCTAGCCATGGAGCCTGACAGGTGAGGTACGAGTGCTGCTGGGGTCTAGGGACTCGCATGGTCACTGCATGGGGAGATGGCGGCTTGCTGCAAGGTTTTTTTATTTATTTATTAAAAACAAACTAGTAAACATATGTGTGAGCCTCTCTTCCTCCTTTCCCAAAAGCAATCAAACGAAGGAGGCACTGTAGAGCTACAGTAGAGGGTCGTCCAGAGGTGCACGAGATGGAAAGGTCAAAGGGGTGGAGTGGTGATGATCTAATATAAAATAGAAAAAAGGGAGAGGTTTGGCATAGATGTCATTGCATGGCATGGTCTGATTCCTTTCCTACTAAACAAGGGAAGGCAAGAGTATGTGCTCAATGATCACAACAGTCCACCACGAGCTGATGCTGGTGATGGCATGATCAATGGGGTAATTTGATGATATCTAAAATTAAGGAATTTGGTGATAGAAAAGGAGATAAATAATAATATATGTCCTCTAGGTATTAGAGCCCTTTTTAGTCAAAGAGATGATAGTGGACGAGGGATCAGAGGGGTGTGTTTGATGTGTAGAAAATGACATTCAAATATGGACCTGATCTGCATTAGTTTTGAACACAAAAAGGTTTTGACCCAATTTGAAAGAAACTCCAAAAGACTAATTTAAAAAATTATAAGAAAAAGGCAAGATAATAATTTGAGCTTAAGAGGTTCTACTTGCATGCCTATGCATAATATATAATTTTCGAGTTGAAAAGATGCAAAAAAAAGTAAGAGATAGCATAGCTGCCCTTCCCATGCATTTTGTAAAATGAAGAAAAGAAAATAAAGAACTTATTCATGGAAATTATTTTTGATGGAAAAATGAGTGATATAACACATATACCTCATTTCCCAGTTTTATTTGAAAATATACATATATATATTTTTGAAATGCTTTGATAAAACTTGAAGTAGTGTTGACAAAAAGATAGAGAAGAAAATAGGGTTTTAGTGTTTTGGGGACGTTGGAGGGAAAACCACATTCTGAAGTTTTGAAGGTTTGCCAAAGGTCACTGGATTATTTTGCAGGGATAGGTTACCAAAAGGTCATCAAAGTGGAGTCTATTCATACTCTCACATGCATTCACAAGAGAACACTCATGCCACTAGTCAAGCAAAGTCGACTAGGATAAGGGATTGGATATAAATAAGAAAAGGGATCCTAAGGTTAAAGGTGGATCTTGTAAAGATGATAGAAGTGATACCAGAGATGAATGGTGGATAGGGAAACTTTAAGATAGATATGGAGATTGGGATAGCTTACATGCACATATCCTAGATATTCTTTTTGATTGATTTGCATTGAGAGGTTGACCATAGCCAAGTGGGGTTTATGAAATAAAATAGCCAGAGACACTTTCATAAACCTTGGGAAGTAGTCTCATAATTTTCAGAGACAAGGATAATACCAAGAGGTATTCTTCCCATTCCTGCTATTTTCAAAAATAGGATAAGTAGTTGTGGAAATAATTTTATAAAATTCATTTGTAAAATGAAATGAGGTCTCATATAAGAGTGAACCACATTTCTAATTTTTGATAAACTTGTGTTTCGAAAATAAATACTCCTTTCATAAGAAATAGAGCTTTACCGTTAATCGAGAGAAGAAAATGCTTTAGAGGGCTTGGTTTGGAAAAATAATTTGAAAAAAAACTTTGCAAGCATATCCCCACTGACCATTCTATTTTGTTGTGTTTTAAATAGGTTAGGCCATAGGCCTACCTGTAGTTCATAGATACACACACATGAGAATCACACAGGTCCATTTTCACACAAGATCAAGCAAGGTCAAACATGCAGGATACTTCATTAAATTTAACTAAGAACAAAAAAGTTTTTGTTGGCCCTCAGTTTTGCATCACTAAATAATACTTAGACTTGGTTGCAAAAGTTGGGGTGTTACAGATCTTCCCCCCTTAAAAAGAATCTCGTCCCGAGATTCCTAAGCGTAGTATTACAAAGGTGTAGGGACTAGGTTAGAGTTAGGCTTCAACGGTTGCTCTCTCAACTCACCTGTGATACTTTGAGTTGCATCGAAGACTTGCTTCTGCCGAAGATGTAGATCGTCTTTGTTTGCTAAAGCTGGTGGCTGAAGAGTTGATGTTGCCGAAAGTATCTTGTCGAAAACCTTATTGAGACACCTTGGAAAACCTTGCCAAGACGTCTTTGAGGTTAATGGGGTCAAGCTATCTAGTATCCCTAAAATATTCTACAAGAGTTAGAGGGTTTCTCAGTTGCAATCAGGGTCTTGAAGTGTCAAGGCTTCTCAAGTAGCTCTTGTTGGCTTGGGGTCGTCGCTTCCTTCGCGTAGACTGATGGGATCTTTAGATCTTGGTGCCGCATCTTGAAGCTTGATGTTGGTGTAGATCCTTCTGTCTTGAGCTGGTAGTGCTCTAGCATGTCGGATCAGTAGACTTAACTCTTTATGTTTAGTAACTACTATGATGGATGTTAGTCCAAACTCGGGCTAGAGTGGAAGGTTGTTCTTTGGTGGAGGCGAGTCGAGGGCTTGATCTTGAAGAGTCTTCAGGCTTCCATTTGCTTGGTGGAGACCAAATACGTGAGTCTTTGGGCTTCAAGTGGTAAAAACATGTTGAACTTAATGTTAGCAGAACTCTAGATTTAAGGTTAGGCGATTCAGGTTAGTGAAGTCTTTGTCTTCTAGAAGCCTTCCATAGTCCACGCGGGTCTGTCTTCTGCTTTCTTGATGTTGTAGAGAGGTCTTGATGAAGCTTGAAGCACATAGCAAAAATTGTCACATCGGATATGGGGAAGGCGTTGCAAGAAGAGTTATTATCCACCATTATCAAGGTTAGATTTAGCGTCTTAGTTTCACTTTATGTATGCTACTCGAGAAGACATAAGTGGGTGAGAGGGAAAACACCTTTTAGAGAGGTTTCATATTTGGGGTTTTATTTGCCAGATGGGTTTTGAGGCTGAGATTGCCAAGAACAAGCACAAGCATAAGCACAAGGCAATAACACACACTCAAGAGACACGCAAAGCAATCTACAAACAATCACAAGAACATATGGGGTACATCAAGTACCTAAAGACGCCTAATACTCGCTCTATTTGGGGGTAGCTCAAACAAGGCAATTGAGCTTATCCTATTAATCCTAGGGTCATGGTTGGTCATAGTTGTTGATGTCTTTCTTCTTCTTGGCACATGCTTCCGTTGAAGTCTTGATGATAGTTGTCGATGAAGTGGGAGTGAAGCTAATGAGCTATCAATGCTGATTCGGAAGTGCATATTTGTAGGTCCTCTTGCTCACATCACATGGTTGTGAGGTCTTCAGAGGGATTACTGAAGTGCGCCATGTATGACAATGTCTCGTGTCAGGCCTAAAAATTTCTAGTCAAGCAACCGAGAGCTTGGTCCTTGACAACTGCAAAAGTGCATGTCCAAGGAGGAACAATATCAGTTTCTTGACAAAGCCGTTGGTGGTCAACCAAAGGCAAAAATATTTGCCAACACTTTTGTCTCTTTGCAGCTGGAGAGGTTTGAAGATGTCCGTCTGAATATATGTTCCATCTTGTGCTGCTAAACTTCAGGTCTGTTTGGGGTACAACGTCCAGTATTTAGATTTTGAAGGGGATGAGATAAGATAGTAAAGCTATGAAAACTTTGGCAATCGGATAAATAAGACTTGAAGCTTTGAATAGATGAGAAGAATAGAAGCCATGTTGTTGGCTACTTTAAAAAAACAAGTTTTGCAATTACTTTTAGCAAAATACTACCATCCTGACTAACACCCATGCTAACTAAGGTCTCCTACAGTCAGGATGGCTCTGATACCAACTCTGTGGGGACCCCGGATTACCCATCCAGAATACCCAATATGCATACAATTCACGATCCCATGATCAGTGTGTCGTGAATCCACATATTCGAGTTGATAACAGAATTACATCATCCTTTACAGTACCGAATAGTATAATTACAATTGGTCACATGACCAAGTCTGATATTGCCTCGCAGGGCAAGTCTACAACTAAGCAACGGATACCACGCAGCATTGATGACCCACGTCATGCCTAGTACCCTACAGGCAACTGACTGGGAGACGTTCCTAGTTCGCACCGGCGTCGTCGTAACCATCATCACCTTCTGTGTAGTCTTCTTCATAGTCTGACCAAGTTAATAGCCAGGGACAAAGCCATGAGTACATTTTGAATTGTACTCGCAAACCATCTAAAGGGGAGAGAACAAAATGCAGTTTGGCTATAGCAAGGAAAGGCTCTAGTCTAGTTTATTTTCTTTGAAAGCACGGTTTTCTCGTGTCGATATAGCATGTCCAAAACCATGTTCTACGACATCTCTATATCCTTATTAAAAACATTTATAAAACAATTTTAGTAAAATCTCTAGGAAGGGGGAAACCCTTTTCTTTTCATAAACCAGGTCAATCAAACATGACCATCTCCATTCATAAGACCAGGTCAATCACACATGACCATCTCCAATTTCCTTGGCAGTACCCTGCAAGTACTCCGAACCATATCCGTGCCACGGCAGTACCCTTCGAGTACTACGTCTGGCACCTTCCTCCATTTGTTTCTGAAAACCACTTTTAAAACCAAAACCAACATTGGGCTAGTTCCAGCCTAGTTCAACCATCCATGACCGAGGACTCGGCTATTCGAATAGATTTCACTCTGCAGAGGTTGTACACTTTACCCACAATCATCCGGATACTCATCGTGTGGGCATCTCCCCTGCATAACAATATATGCCACGACAAGCACCCGATCGTAGTTTTTCACCTGCCCACCTTAGCATAGGATCTACCGCCAAGAGGGGTATCCCTCAACACCGAAGCCCAAGTGGTTGTTTGACCCAGGAGTTGCAAATTCCCAAGCCCACTCGACCCTTCGGAATGACACTACCCGTAGTAGTCCTCTACTCACGGTAGCTCATTATTCAATGAGGGCTCTCGGCTTGTACCCGTGCCCCCTAAAAAGGTGACAAAGCGATCCTGGGTAACCGCTCCTACCCAGGGTGCCACGGAAAAGGTGTCCATGGTCGGACTGCCATTACATCTTGTAGATCCCATACTAAGATGAACAAACTACTCCGCTACGCCCCGTTCCATACTAGGGTAATTATGGTTGCACGGGTTAATTGTTCCGGGGTAGACCCTAGTGATCACCAATGTCATTTTCGAAAAACTCCTTCCTCCAACACCGGGATAAACATCCCCCACCTTATTTTCAAAACACATTTTTGAAATCCATCAGTGGAGCATAGCACTACTCCAAGGTTTTCGAAATCATTTTTCAAAGTCCCATTTGAGTGTTCCCAACCTAGAGTTTTTGCTCCACTACAAGTTTGTCCAAAGGCCATGATGCTAACCATCAAACCACTATCTCAGGGGGATAAATACGTATCAAAGGGGGTGTCATCCATAAGGATGATAACAAATGACTTGTGGAGCCAAGTCACCAATAATTGCTATCTAGGGGTAATAGCAATATAAAACATGCACTTTCATAAACATTTATAAATATGCAAGGTATAAAACTAGGATTAGACATGCAACAAGTTTAGATGGCTTGCCTTTCTCAGCTTTTCCCTGGTCTTCTCCCTGATATCCAAATACTTCCTCTTCCCTCGGTACTCTCGGTGTCGTTCGAATCTAGCGTCGATAAACAATGACAACATATAAGCACACAAGCACAAATAATTCACACACTTCACTATAGAAAGCAAAACACACATTCACCAGCATAAGCAGGTATCATAACACGATACTAAGCTACTCCAAGTGGTTTCACCCAATTATCAATTTCCTGGATTAAATGGTGAATTTAGCAAACAACTAACCCTAATAAGCCATTTATTACACTCAGGGAGTTCTATGCAGCCAAACCATACAAACAACATACCAACAGATAGATATGATTTTTCTGAATCCAACAAAAGTGGATTCACCCAAAAAGAATTTGTGGTTATTTATCTATGATTTTTCTAGTGCTAACAAAGGCTGAAAAGACAAAATAATTCTCAGATATTCCCTGTCTATCAGAAAAATATGCAAACAGGTAATATGCAATATAATCCAGTGCATGACCGCTGAAAATTTGAATCCGCTCAATATCTATTATAAAACTTGAGCTACAAATTAATTAACACAATATAGAAATAGATTAGTTATTTTTACTGCACACAAACAGTAGGTCAAAATGGGCTCAAACTTATGTCACAGGATAGATATGTTACCAAGGATTTCAGGAAACTTGGATTCATGCTTTTAGGGTTCTTAGAACTCCAGATTTAGAATTAATGTGAAAACTACACTATTTCATAAGATTAAAACTAAGAAAATTTATAGGGCACTAATTTACATGGGACTAGTACCAATGGGTAGATATGTAAACAAGGATCACTCAAAAATTTGAATCACTCCATTTAGAGGTCCAGGGAATTTATTATGCATTTTACAAACTCACAGATATGATAAAATTGTTAGCAGGTTCCAAGAAAAAACAAATTACTGGGCCAGAATCAACGGATCTAGCCGCATAGCGCCGGGCCGGCCCAGTTGAGGTTGCCCCAGGCCATTGACAAAAAAAAGGGGTGCTTTAAATTTCGTGCTACAGGAATTCCAGCACATGCACGATGCTTGGCGAGGTGAACGCGACGGAGATCGACGGGGTACTCACTGCGGGAGCCGTCGGGGAGGGTGGACGTGATGTGGGATACGGTGGGGGCTTGGTCCTTCTCGGCTTGGCCTGCTCCGCCGCACAGATGGGCTCCCAGCCATCGGTGAGCCGCAGGCGAGCTCGGTGCTGGGACGGTCTGCGCGGAGAAGAAGCCCGATGACGGCGACCTTCTTGCTCGTTCCTGGGGAAGTATTACAAAGGATTAAGGTAAGGGAGGGTGGGAGCAAGTGAGATTTACAGAGAGCTAGGAAGAAGATGGGGCGGAGGAGTCTTGTGCCCACGGCTTCAACGAGCGGAGATGAGCTCTGGCTCGGTTTCGGCCAGAGATGAAAAACGGAGCAGGCTTCATCTCTGGTGAGATAGAGAGGAGAGTGAGTTGAGTTGTGAGTGGTTCGGTGGCTGAGGGAGACTCGGGGTAGCGTTTTATCTTGGAGATGGCCATCTGCCAGGACGTGGCGCTCGATGGTTGGCGACGGTGTGTGGCGAACGCGTCCAGCAGGAAGGAGACAAGTAGGAGAGCTGGGGCTGCGCCAGTCGGTCTTTGATGGAGGGGCGCGATCTGAGGCGAGGTCTCAACAGCGGGGGTGGTCGGTAGGCGTGGAGGGAGACCGACGAGTCTACGCCCGCCAGGTGTTTGACGAATCGTTGTCGACCAGAGCACAGACTAGAGAGACCGACAGGAAAGATACAAAAGGGGTGTCGTGCAAGGGAAGGCTCAAGGGTGACAAGGGGATGCCAGTGGCGAGGTGGTGCAGGAAGAGGACCATGTTTTGAAAATTAACCATGCCCATGTCGGTATAGGGCAAGCCAGCGAGAGAGGGAGTTGGGGCCAGCCATGGAGCCTGACAGGTGAGGTAGGAGTGCTGCTGGTGTCTAGGGACTCGCATGGTCACTGCATGGGGAGATGGCGGCTTGCTGCAAGATTTTTTTATTTATTTATTGAAAACAAACTAGTAAACATATGTGTGAGCCTCTCTTCCTCCTTTCCATGAAGCAATCAAACGAAGGAGGCACTGTAGAGCTACAGTAGAGGGTCGTCCAGAGGTGCACGAGATGGAAAGGTCGAAGGGGTGGAGTGGTGATGATCTAATATAAAATAGAAAAAAGAGAGAGGTTTGGCATAGATGTCATTGCATGGCATGGTCCGATTCCTTTCCTACTAAACAAGGGAAGGCAAGAGTATGTGCTCAATGATCACAACAGTCCACCACGAGCTGATGCTGGTGATGGCGTGATCAATGGGTAATTTGATGATATCTAAAATTAAGGAATTTGGTGATAGAAAAGGAGATAAATAATAATATAGGTCCTCTAGGTATTAGAGCCCTTTTTTGTCAAAGCGATGATAGTGGACGAGGGGTCAGAGGGGTGTGTTTGATGTGTAGAAAATGACATTCAAATATGGACCTGATCTGAATTAGTTTTGAACACAAAAAGGTTTTGACCCAATTTGAAAGAAACTCCAAAAGACTAATTTAAAAAAAATATAAGAAAAAGGCAAGATAATAATTTGAGCTTAAGAGGTTCTACTTGCATGCCTATGCATAATATATATTTTTCGAGTTGAAAAGATGCAAAAAAAAAGTAAGAGATAGCATAGCTGCCCTTCCCATGCATTTTGTAAATTAAAGAAAAGAAAATAAAGAACTAATTCATGGAAATTATTTTTGATGAAAAAATGAGTGCTATAACACATATACCTCATTTCCCAGTTTTATTTGAAATAGTGTTGACAGAAAGATAGAGAAGAAAATAGGGTTTTAGTGTTTTGGGGACGTTGGAGGGAAAACCACATTCTGAAGTTTTGAAGGTTTGCCAAAGGTCACTGGATTATTTTGCAGGGATAGGTTACCAAAAGATCATCAAAGTGGAGTCTATTCATACTCTCACATGCATTCACAAGAGAACACTCATGCCACTAGTCAAGCAAAGTCGACTAGGATAAGGGATTGGATATAAATAAGAAAAGGGATCCTAAGGTTAAAGGTGGATCTTGTAAAGATGATAGAAGTGATACCAGAGATGAATGGTGGATAGGGAAACTTTAAGATAGATATGGAGATTGGGATAGCTTACATGCACATATCCTAGATATTCTTTTTGATTGATTTGCATTGAGAGGTTGACCATAGCCAAGTGGGGTTTATGGAATAAAATAGCCAGAGACACTTTCATAAACCTTGGGAAGTAGTCTCATAATTTTCAGAGACAAGGATAATACCACAGAGGTATTCGTCCCATTCCTGCTATTTTCAAAATTAGGATAAGTAGTTGTGGAAATAATTTTATAAAATTCATTTGTAAAATGAAATGAGGTCTCATATAAGAGTGAACCACATTTCTAATTTTTGATAAACTTGTGTTTCGAAAATAAATACTCCTTTCATAAGAAATAGAGCTTTACCGTTAATCGAGAGAATAAAATGCTTTAGAGGGCTTGGTTTGGAAAAATAATTTGAAAAAAATACTTTGCAAGCATATCCCCACTGGCCATTCTATTTTGTTGTGTTTTAAATAGGTTAGGCCATAGGCCTACCTGTAGTTCATAGATACACACACATGAGAATCACACAGGTCCATTTTCCACACAAGATCAAGCAAGGTCAAACATGCAGGATACTTCATTAAATTTAACTAAGCACAAAAAAGTTTTTGTTGGCCCTCATTTTTGCATCACTAAATAATACTTAAACTTGTTTGCAAAAGTTCGGGTGTTACATAAGCTGTCAATGACGATATTGAATAAGAAAGGCCAATGATTGTTAAATCTACCTTTACTTTTCTCATGTCAGAATCTAAGAAAATTGATACCCACCCACCAAAGAATAGGGTGTGGATTGTCCTTTTGCCAGATTCACCAACTCACGAAGAAAGTTGGCTTTAACTCATCCTGGGTTCCACCGTACATGGCTACAAGTGTGAAATCTTGTTTCCTTTCATTTTAATTGCAACATATAACTTAAATTGACTCAAGAACACTTAAAGATAACACCAAGCGGTCAACCAGTCATAATAGTCCATGTTTGAACAAACATGGGATGAACTTGTACAGATGTGGTCATCCTGTAAGCTTTTGTCACTCTCAATGGTTATTTTTTGGTTCACATTTTTTTTGAAACTACGGGCTTGAAGGAATAGTGGTCATTGCACGAGGAGATCCCACATGTTGGCAATTGCCGGCTCCAGGTCTGCAGCAGGTCCTTAGATTTTGTTGGCTCGACCCTACACAAGCAGATCCCACATGTCACTTGTTTTCTTTCATTTTTTATTGTATTCTTGAGATGAGATTGATAGAATGGGTTACAGATTCAATTTGATTCAACATTTATATTGTTGGGTTCTTTTCATGAATTTTGTAGTGATTTTTTGTTCAAAATGGTAATGATTATTGGTGACAACGAAGCTCTAATTCTTTTGATTCATTTTTTGCAAGGATCTAATGTTTCATGCTTGAAAGAGTCAAACCAAATAGTGATATTTATCTCATGTTTTATGGTCTATATGACTTGCTAGTTTTTCAGATCCATGGTCCAACGCCAACGATAATATGTGGAATTTATCTTAGCTTGAGAGGTTTTCTGCAATGTGTGTACTGGTAGGAGGAAGAGTAACATCTTGCCATTAGTACATGATCGATTTATGGATCTGCTTATACAAAAACTCAAGCTCCCGCTGGAACTGACGCCAGATCAATGTGCAAGCCGTTCGGCTGGATCACCTCGTGGAATTCTTCGACGGTCGGGGCACGACATAGTGGGCGAGCCACGATGACATACCTCCAGGATCATCCTGATGATGAGGCGGTGCACGTGGTGATGGGTTGATCTATACATCCCTTTCGTCTAAATCGCTCCAGCTCTGTGAAAAACTAAGTTAGATTTTGAGGTTTCTTGTCCGGGACTTGATATTACAAGCAGATGTGCCTCTAAATGTCTGCTATTAATATGGGGGTAAAAGTACCCCCAGATGGTTTCGTCGAAGGACACATCTGGGGCTCTCCCCCTCATTGCCTCGAGGCCTTAGGCTGTACTTTTACCTTTTGCATTTGGATCATATTTTTCAGAATGCTGTGGTTTTGTTATGATTAGTGGAACCGGGAGCGATCCCTGTTTTTCTCAAAAGAAATAGTACATGATCCATTGGCCCATATCCAAAATTTTGAGATTTTCAGGAAGAGTGCATTTCCACCTTATTTTTCCTCGGCTCTACCTGCAGATTGTTAACAAAACATTCACATGCCCAAGGAAATAGGTGTCTAGCAGTTAAGCAGTGCACACAGGATTGATAATCCAAGAGTAAAATGACTAACAACATATACATTTTACTATATTATACTGTAGTAAGCAATGATGCAATGCGTAAGTTCGCAAGGAATTGAACTCTGGTGGATGGAACGGCATCATCCCCTTCCCACTGTTGGACTAAGCCTCAGTATGCGACATGCAAGAGAGAGGTCCTGACTTTGGTAATCTCATTGGCCACTTCTTTCATACCGGGCCGGTTCACCGGCAGCTCGCTTGCACACGATGTACCAATCCTCATCACTGAAATGAGGCACCGCTCCACCGCCGTATCCTGATCCGGTAGCCGTCCATGTCCACGAGAGTACCCGATCAAGTTGCCCGGTAGCGCAGGATCGACGGCCGACAGAATGCCGGGTCCTCCGCCGTCCGCCGCCTCCACGAACCTTGCGAGCGTCAGCTCTTCCCGGAACATCGCCTCGGTAGGTCTCCTCCCGGTGAACATCTCGAGCAGAAGGACCCCGTAGCTATAAACGTCGCCGCTGGCACATGCTTGCCCGCCCATCCCATACTCTGCAGATTCACACAGCATTTTTTCCTTTGAACATTTCTGTGCTGATTTGTACATGCTTAATTTACTCATTTTCGATTGGTTGATCTTTACTTACCTGGTGCAATGTAACCGATAGAACCGTTGAGGATCTCGGTGCTGGACCGGCCACTGCGCTCGGCACTGTCCAGAAGCCTGGCGAGGCCGAAGTCGCCGACGTGCGCAACCATGTCGCCGTCAAGAAGGACGTTGCTCGGCTTGAGGTCGCAGTGCGCGATCGGCACCTCGCAGTCGTTGTGAAGGTAATCCAGCGCCGACGCCACGTCGACGGCGGCGTTGAGACGCTGCAGAAGGGTCAGCGTGCTGCCGCCGCCGCCGCCTCCGTCCTCGCGGGGCTCCGGGTGCAGCCAGCTCTCCAGGCTCCCGTTCGGCATGTACCCGTACACCAGCGCCTTGAAATCCTCCCCTTCGCGGTCCACGCTCGCGCACACGGTCAGGATCCTCACCAGGTTGCGGTGCCGAGCGTGCCGCAGGGCCTCGCACTCCGCGGCAAAGGTCGCCGGAGCGCCTCGCTGCCGGAGGCGGAGCACCTTCATGGCGACGGTGCGCTCAGAGCCCTCGTGGAGCATGGTGCCTCGGTACACCGACCCATGTGAACCGTCGCCGATCAAGTTGCCCGGAGAGAACCCGTTGGTCGCGTCGGAGAGCTCGGCGTACGAGACCTTCGGGTGCAGTTCCTCCAATGGAGTTGTTGCCACTTTTGGCAGAGCCGTTTTCCTACGCCACGCCACGAGCGAGACCGAGACGAGAACGGCCGCGAAGACTATGCACGCGATTGGAACAGCTAGTTTCACCGTCAGCGATCTGTCCGTCGCCGCAGCTTGGCCTGCACAAGGCGGCAGCCGCAATTCCCTGATTCCACCACACAGATCACCATTCCCGGTGAGGTGGACGGCCGTTGCGTTGGCGAAGACTCCGTTGACCGGCACCTCCCCGGCGAGACGGTTGAAGGACAGGTTCACGAGGCGTAGGTACTGCAAATCTTGCAGAACGCGCGGGAACTCGCCGGACAGGTTGTTGCGAGACATGTCCAGCTCCTCCAGTCCCCTGAGGTCTCTGAACGACGACGGCGAGACGCCGCCGCTTAGCAGGTTGCCGTCGAGATACAAAATCTGAAGCATCTCGCACTGGCCGATCGTCGCCGGGATCTCACCGGTCAGCCGGTTATTGGAGAGATCCAAGGTTGGGAGGTTCAGGAGATGGCCAACCTCCATTGGCACCTCACCGGACAAGAAGTTGCTGGACAAGTTTAGGATGTTGGACATGGCCGAGATGGTGAAGACCTGCGCCGGAATGGTGCCAGTAAGCCGGTTCCCACCAAAGCTTAGGTAGGCCAGGCTCCGACAATTCGCCAGGCTCGGAGGCACCTCGCCGACGAGCTCGTTTCCGCTCAACTCGAGGTGAGTCATCTTGGTGAGGTTGCCCTGTTGGTTGACCTGTTAGTTTTAACAGGAATAAAAGAAAAGACTGAAAAGGCAGAAAAAGGCCCAGTCAAAATAAACGTTAGGAGAAAGCCCACGAACCAACGATCGTGAGCTCCTCGTACGTAACTAACGCGCCCTGATCGGGGGCACCAAAACCAACTCGATGGTTTGGTCCCCTGTCGCCTGCGCCATATTAAAGGGGGAATCTTGGCAGCGATCTGATCTACACGTTCACGATCTGCCACAGCTGCTTCCCCACAAACACCCTACCGATCTAGGGAGGCTCAGTAGCGACAGGAAGATCGACCTAGATCACTCCTCTCTGCACCACGCCTGCATCAAGCAGGCGACGATGGCAGCTCCAGCAATGAGTAAAGTTTCTCCATGCCCCTCTATCTGATGTTGATCCAGTGTTCTATCGGCTAGCAATTGTCGTTTATGCACAACACTTTATGTTTGTTTTCCATCAATGGTATCAGAGCCGAATTGCTTAGCACTAGAACCTACAGTGATCTGTTGATCTCTTATGATGATTAGATCATATTTTTTAGGCAATTGTTTTTCGTTTATGTCTCAGATTAGCCCTCTGCATGATAAGAATCTTTTTTGCTCACTGCTAATGGTAAAGGATCCAGATAGTTAGCCAATTAAGTTTTTATGTGCAATTGATGTTCTTTGGTTAATGTTTTCTAAGACCTGCTGTTAGTCATGTGTATGCAATTAGAAGAGGGGAGCACGATTTCGCAGTAAAAGAAAATCCCCAATTTCGCATGAACCCTAACCCTAGCCGAATTCCCAATTCGTCATCTGCACAAATTCATGCAATCAAAACATAAGAGCACGATTTGGGAATTACCTGATGCCGCCGGGTCGTCGTCTCTCCCTTCGGGGCCCGCCGGAGCACCCACAGCTCCGGTGAGGATGAGGATCCCGCGCCGCCGTTCTCTCCCGACGGAGGAGCGCGCGGATGGACGCGCTGGAAGGCGCAGAACGGACGACTGCGCCGCTGGTCGAGGTAGCCACCGGTCGCCGCCGTCACCTGAAGAGGCCGCCGCCGGTCCGCCGGCGAGCACCTTCACTTCACCGCCAGAAAGTACACGACGCCGGTAGCCACGGTCGACGGCGGAGCACGCCGGACTTCGTCCAGCACATGCTCTTCCGGCGACCGCAGCCACCGCGTCGGCATGGAGAATGGGGAGGGGAGCACGCCGTCGGCGCCGTCTCCTCACTCGCTCACTCACAGACAGAGTGGCCGAGAGTGGCTGAGTGTGAAGTGAGGTTAGGGTTTCTTTGACTTAGGTTACGGTCGGGATGAATCCTAGCCGTCCGCTCCGATCCGATGGTCGAGGGAGCCAAGGGCATGTAAATGGGCCCTGACGGCTTAATGGGCTAGATCTGAGGACGGGTTTCGGCCCAAGTCGTGTAAACTCAGTAATTTTTTCTGGGCTGCTGACTGTATATTGTTTTTTCTGTGTATTTCAGTGTATATAATTAATGTTATAAATTTTATGGGTTATGCACTGTTTTCTGCAGAAACTAATTGCCTAAAATATGATTAGTAAACATGTTATTATTCTGAATAAAAATGAACCAACGAGATTTTTTGTTTTGAATATTTAATATGTTTTAATGTTGTATGATCATTTTAAGCATCAAATAATGTTGAAATTCCTTATGATCAATTTTGATGCTTATTTTGATAATGTAATAACTGTAAAATTAATTCAGACCAATGTTGTTTTAATTTTGCATGTCAACCACTTATGTTGTTCTAATTTTATGTCAATACTGCCCAACGGTGTTTTGACATGGAGCTAGAATTTTCTACTTATGGCATGTCTATTTTATTTTACCAACGTAAAATATTATATTCATGCAAATTACTAATGAACATCCATGTTGTTTTTTCAGCTTCCGCTCCATTTCGCCCTGAAACTGTCGAACAACTGACAGGCAGCAACTTTCCAAAATGGAAGAATGCAATGGAATTATGTTTAGCCTTTAGCGAGTTTGATTACGCCTTGATTAATGAAAAACCCACGGCACCAGCTGCTGGTGTCGAGGGGTATAATGAACTCAAAAAGGCTTACGACTCTAAGATTGAGAAGTGGGAGAAGTCGTGTCATGTTGCAATGCTCGTGATGCGATCATCCATCTCTCCTGACATTATTGGGGCTCTCCCCAAGAAAGACACTCCTAAAGAGTTTATGGAAGCCTTGGAGGAGCAATTCAAGGGCTCCGAAAAGGTTTATGCTCATGAGCTTTTCCACAAGCTACTTGGGAAGTACAAAAATGAAGGAGATGTCAGGAGCCACATTCTAAAGATGGTAAACGCTTCAAATAAATTGAAGACCCTGAAGTGCGAGCTAAGTGAAAATCTCTTAGTTATAATGATCTTAGAGTCACTTCCTGAAGAATTTGATCAATTTAAGATCAATTATAATTCCATGAAGGAAAAATGGTCTCTCTCTGAGATATCCCCCAGGATAGTCGAGGAGGAACAGAGGATATTGAGGGCAAATAAGGACCAAGCTCTTCATGTTAGCTCTAAAAAGAGGAAGCATAATGGGCCTACTTCTCCTCCAAAGAAGTCTTTCAAGAATGAAATGCCGAAGTCTAAAGGAAAGGAAATAGGACAGTCTTTAGGCAGCACTGCTGCTGATAATGTATGTTTCCACTGCAAGAAAGCAGGCCATTACAGGAAAGACTGTTTTGAATACATTAAGTGGATGCTAAAGAAAGGTACTAATGAAATCACTTTTGTTGATGAATCCTTTTATGCTGATTTCTCTAGTACATCTTGGTGGATTGACTCAGGTGCAACCTCTCATGTCTCTAACTCCATGCAGGGATTAAGTATGACCCAAACCACAGCAAGAGGAGCAAGAAGACTTAAAGTAGCAAATGGAGTTGAAGTCGACGTTGAAGCAATAGGGTCACTTACCTTGGAGCTTCACAGCGGCTTTAGTCTTAAGTTAAATAATGTTCTTTATGTACCTACTCTAAGTAGGAATTTGATTTCAGTCTCTTGCTTAGATGACGATATGTATGAATGCTTGTTTGGGCACAAACAATTTATTTTGAAATATTGTAATAAGGATGTTGGCCTCGGTGTCAGACGAGGCAAATTATATATGTTATCTTTTAATGATTATGCTTTGCATGTGAGAAATGTTTCTAATGATGAAAAGAAATGGAAGGGTACTAGCACTTCTTCGAAATTGTGGCACCGTCGTTTGGGCCACATTTCGAGGGGGAGAATGGAAAGACTTATTAAAAATGACGTACTCCTCTCATTAGACTTTTCAGATGCAGACATTTGTGTAGACTGCATTAAAGGAAAATATGCGAAAACAATTAAGAAAGGAGCCATAAGAGCCACAGGTGTCCTCCAACTTATTCATACTGACATATGTGGACCCCTGAATGTTAAGTCTATAGATGGTTTTGATTCGTTCATCACATTTACAGACGACTTCTCCCGATATGGGTATATTTATCCAATACGCGATCGATCGGAAGCTTTGGACAAATTCAAATTGTTTAAAGCCGAAGTTGAGAACCAACTAAATGAGAAAATTAAAGTTGTACGATCTGATCGTGGGGGAGAATATTACGGAAGGCATGCTCCTTATGGGCAAATTCCCGGACCTTTTGCCAAGTTCCTTGCTGAAAATGGAATTGTTGCCCAGTATTCAATGCCTGGCGAACCTCAACAGAATGGTGTGGCTGAGCGCAGAAATCGCACACTCATGGATATGGTGCGAAGTATGCTTAGTCATGCAAGTTTGCCAGTAAGCCTATGGATGGAGGCTTTGAAGACAGCCGCACACGTACTAAATCTTGCTCCTACTAAAGCAGCACCATGCACACCTTATGAGATGTGGACGGGAAAGAAACCGAGCTTGAACTATCTACGTGTGTGGGGTTGTCCTGCTGAAGCTAGAGTTTTCAATCCACAACTTAAGAAGCTAGATCCAAAAACAGTTAGCTGTTTCTTTGTTGGATACCCTCATAGAGGAAAGGGATATCGCTTCTATTGTCCAGGTCACACCACTAAGTATGTGGAGACCCGACAAGCGGTATTTTTTGAGGATAATGAAGTCACAGAAATAAGAAAGATCGATCTTGAGGAGAAGCGGGTGTGTGCTCCAACCCTGGCCATCCAAGAGATTGTTCTCCCAATACAAAGGAGAGTAGCATCTCATGATGATTCTGAACCTTCAAGTTCAGGTCCTCAACCTAATGATAATTCTGAAACTGATAATAATGAAAATGAAGAAGATCACCAGTCAGAAAATGAAGATCCTCAAAATAATGACGCTCCTCCACCACCGTCTCCTGTGAGAAGATCACAACGAGAAAGAAAGAAAGCCATCCCAGATGATTATATCATTTACATGGGTGAGGATGTGGAAGATATGGGAAAGGTGGAGGATCCAACCTCATACAAGGAGGCCATTGCAAGTGCAGATTCGTCCAAGTGGCATATTGCCATGGAAGACGAGTTGAAATCTATGGACTCAAATGAAGTTTGGGACTTAGTAGAAATTCCTGATGGTGCTAAAAGAGTAGGCTGCAAATGGGTCTACAAAACTAAGTATGATTCCAAAGGGAATGTCGAACGGTTCAAAGCTAGACTCGTGGCAAAAGGTTTCACACAGAGAGAAGGAATTGACTACAAAGAGACCTTCTCCCCTGTGTCATCTAAAGATTCCTTTAGGATCGTTATGGCTCTAGTAGCTCATTTCGACCTAGAATTGCATCAAATGGACGTTAAGACGGCGTTTCTAAATGGTGACCTTAAAGAAGATGTTTACATGACTCAACCGGAAGGTTTTGTTGTGGAAGGAAAGGAACATTTGGCATGTCGTCTAAAGAAATCCATCTATGGCTTGAAGCAAGCTTCAAGGCAGTGGTACCTCAAGTTCGACAAGATTATTAGAACTTTTGGTTTTACGGAAAATGTTGTGGACAACTGTATTTATGTTAAGTTTAAGGGCAGTAGGTTCACAATATTAGTCCTGTATGTGGATGACATATTATTGGCCTGCAGCGATAAGAATATGCTGCATGAGACCAAGAATTTTCTGTCTTCCAAGTTTGATATGAAAGATCTCGGTGAAGCCTCATATGTTCTTGGCATAGAGATTCATCGAGATAGGTCTAAAGGTGTGTTGGGACTATCACAAAAGGCATACTTTGAGCGAGTACTAAAGAAATATAATATGCATAAGTGCTCAAGCTCACCTGCTCCTGTAGTCAAGGGCGACAAGTTTGGGACATTTCAATGTCCAAGGAACCAAATTGAAACTGATCAGATGAAGTCGGTTCCTTATGCTTCGGCTGTCGGAAGCATTATGTATGCACAAGTGTGCACACGCCCTGACTTAGCTTTTATTACCGGGATGCTTGGTAGATTCCAATCAAATCCAGGATTAGACCACTGGAAGGCCATAAAGAAAGTCCTGCGTTATATGCAAGGCACGAAAGATCACATGCTTACTTATAGAAGGTCTGATAACCTAGAAGTTGTTGGTTATGCAGATGCTGATTATGCCGGTTGTGAGGATAGTAGGAAATCCACATCAGGTTATGTATTCACACTTGCCGGAGGAGCCATATCGTGGAAAAGCTCCAAACAAACAACGACTGCTACATCTACGATGCACGCAGAATATATGGCATGTTATGAGGCCACTGGGCAGGCTGTATGGCTAAAGAATTTTATTCCCGGACTTAAAGTGGTTGACAGCATTTCAAAACCACTTTTGTTGTACTGCGATAATGAACCCGCAGTTTTCTATTCAAATAACAACAAGTCTAGTGCTGCTACCAAGCACATTGACATTAAGTACTATGTTGTGAAAGATAGAGTCCAGGATCAAACAATTGATGTTAAGCATATAAGTACAACTCGTATGCTTGCGGATCCGCTAACGAAAGGCTTACCACCCAGTATTTTTCGTGAGCATGTTGCCGGCATGGGATTACTGGAAGTCTTATGATTCTGGAATAAAGGGACAACTAAAAGAACCACTCCTATTAAGAAAATGTTATCCATTTTAAAATAGGCTGGTATGCTATAGGTGTTGAGTTTCAACGATATTTCATTGATTGTTGTAACACCTCACTTTGGCATATTATTCCTATGAAGAATGAGCAAATGAAGTTAAAACTAACGATCAAGGGGGAGAATGCTGGTTGACCTGTTAGTTTTAACAGGAATAAAAGAAAAGACTGAAAAGGCAGAAAAAGGCCCAGTCAAAATAAACGTTAGGAGAAAGCCCACGAACCAACGATCGTGAGCTCCTCGTACGTAACTAACGCGCCCTGATCGGGGGCACCAAAACCAACTCGATGGTTTGGTCCCCTGTCGCCTGCGCCATATTAAAGGGGGAAGCCTGGCAGCGATCTGATCTACACGTTCACGATCTGCCACAGCTGCTTCCCCACAAACACCCTACCGATCTAGGGAGGCTCAGTAGCGACGGGAAGATCGACCTAGATCACTCCTCTCTGCACCACGCCTGCATCAAGCAGGCGACGATGGCAGCTCCAGCAATGAGTAAAGTTTCTCCATGCCCCTCTATCTGATGTTGATCCAGTGTTCTATCGGCTAGCAATTGTCGTTTATGCACAACACTTTATGTTTGTTTTCCATCATGCCCAACGACGACGGTATCGTGCCGGTGAGCCGATTCTCGTACAGGAGCATCTGGAACATGTCCGTCAAAAGACCGACGGACTCAGGGATTGCCCCGCTGAAGTTGTTCGCCTGGAACCGTAGGGTCGTCAGCCCAGCAAGGCTGCCGATGCCAGAGGGGATGGTCCCGGATATCCGGTTGTACGCGAAGTCCAGCCACCAAAGCTCCGTCGAGAGGTTGGCGACCGACGCCGGCATCTCGCCGGAGAGATCGTTGTGGTACATGTGCAGAACCTGCAGCTTGCTGCAATTCGTCAGGGTGTCCACGAACTGCCACTCGCCAGGCGTGCCGGCTTGGAGCATGTTGACGCTCAGGCCCAGATGGACGAGCTCCCTGAGCTCTCCAAGACCCGCGGGCACCACGCCGATGAGGTTGTTCTCGCCGAGCGTGATGGTCTGCATCGCCGACGCGTTCGTCAGGCTCGCCGGTATCTCCCCGACGAGCTCGTTGCCGAACATGCTGAGGAAGTAGAGCTCCGGGAGCAGGTCCCCGATGTCCGTTCGGAGGCTCCCCGATATCGAGTTGTAAGACAGCTCGATCATCCTGATGGAGCTGACGTTGTAGATTGATGCCGGGAGGTCGCCGTAGAGGTCGTTGGCGGCCGCCACCATGTACTGCAGGCTCCTCGACTGGCCTATCTCCTCCGGAAGTCTCCCGTGGAGGCTGTTGTAGCTGACCCCGAATTCGCGGAGGGCCGTGAGGTTGGCGAACAAAGGCGGTATGCTCCCGGTGAGGTTGTTGTTGCTGAGGTTGATAGACTCCAGCGAGAGCGCGGCGAGGGACGGCGGTATGCTCCCAGTGAGGTGGTTCTTGGAGAGATTCAGTTTTACGAGAGCGCCGCCGAGGCTGCCGAGCTCCGGCGGGATCGGGCCGACGAGAAGGTTGCGGGACAGGTCGAGGTGCGTCATGTTCGTGAGCAGCGCCGCCTCGGGCGGGATGGCCCCGCCGAGCTGGTTGCCGGAGAGGTCCAGCAGGCGGAGGCGCTGCATACCGCCGATCGACGCCGGTATCTCCCCCGTGAGCGCGTTGTCCGGCAGCTCAAGGGAGGAGAGGAAGGTCAGGTTCCCGATGGCCAGAGGAATAGCTCCGGCGAGGCCCACCGACGGGAGAAGCAGCGCGGCCGCTCTGCCGGCCTGGCACGAGACGCCACGCCACTGACAGAACGGCAGGGAGTCATTCCATGAGCTGAGCGGGTCGGCCTGGCCGCCGCCGGACACGGCGCGCTTGAACGCCAGCAGAGCGGCGCGGTCCGTCTCGTTGCCGCCGCCGGCGGCGGAGCAAGTCCTGGCCCGCTGCAGCAGCAGGAGGAGGAGAGCTAGTGCGAGGCGGCGGCACAGCCGGCCTGCGACGGCTTGCATGTCGATTTCTAGCGTGAATGCAACAAAGAAAGCATCTGAACAATGCCACTCATGACAAGGAAGGCGAAGAAATTTCTCGCAGAATTTGGGGCAGAAAATACAGAATTGAGTCTCACTCACAATGTGAACCGATCCACTCGTTGCGCCTTGGCATTGACAAATTCGGGTCCTATGAAAACGAAACGAATTGCTCATGACGTACTTAGTGTTGAATTCGTCTTGGACGGGATCCTCTGACGTGCCCAACTCTATCATTCAGGCCCATTGAGGAGCACGTGCGAGGGCCCCCAAAATTTGGGGCCCCCAAAGATCGAGTGGTCTCGGGCTCTCAGCTTCTATCTCCAGAAATCCAACCATGCCTGAGTTGGACGCTAGTCCTAGACGAGATCGTTCGACGATCTACCCACGAACTGATCGATCAAGCGATGTGCCGAGGGCGAGAAGGTCTTGACCTAGGCGGCGGGGGCCTACCAGTACGTGGTGGTCTTCTTTTTCTGAGTGGCGTTGTAGTCTTTCGTCATGGCGGAAAGGCAGTCTAGCGGCGCCAGAAGAGCTTGGAAGGTACCGGAGGCCGCCGCGCTCTCAAAGTCACAGTGCGTCTCTTGACCCATCATCGTTTTTCTTCTACGGTCATGTCGATTGATGAACCTTTGCTTGTCGTTGGTTTGTGTCATGTCTTTTCCCCCTTTGCTTTGTTAGATGTGTCCGTGTTACTATCAGCATCAAGTAGTCTAACAATTTGGATGTATCTACTTCTAAATTTAGATAAATCTGTATAAAGTAAATACATAGTACATACACTAGTCGATGAATTGAGTTTGTTCCCTCGTAGGCCCCGAGCCCGCAGCTCTCCCATTGCGGCATTCGCGGTCCACTTAACCTCGACCGGATGGTTGACGTCTTTGTCCATAGATTCATTCCAATATGTTGTGGAGAAAATTATTTTGATAGATCTCTAAATATTATATGAAATACAGAAACAATATGTAATAAAGTTATAACCAAGAAAAAGTATGCATTGGTCATATTAGTTATATGGATTTTTATTTAAAAGAATTAGGGCCCCATTTTGCAGTTCGCACCGGGGCCCCGAATTCCTGAAGACGGCCCTGCTACCATTGAGTTGCTGACATGTGGGACCCGCCAGGCGTTTGACGAGGGTTAACTCGACAAATGTCCTAGATGAAGGACTTAGGATCAGAGGAATAGGACGTCGGATGAACTCGAAGGTAAACCAATCAAACAAGGTGTGTATCAAAAGTAAACGTGGTGGTGAACTTGACTTGCTTTCAATCTGTTCCTCACCATCCTCTCCTAGCCCCTATATATAGGTGGCCAGGTCTCAAGGTACAGGAGGGGTCCGATACATATTACAACATCGGTATACGACATGAACTCATATTTCGACTAGGATTACACTTGGGCCTAGCTTAACAGGCCTCAGGGGTACTCAAGTAACGGGCTCTATTATCTATACCCTTGTCAGTAGCCCTCGAGATTCTACCAGAATTGCATATTTGGGTTGAATCTCCAATCTTCATATCTTTGACTTGATCAATCTTTCGACTTCTTCTTCTTCCTGTAAAAATAATTCACTTCCATTATATTATGTCGCAAGGAGTTTTGATGAATCAAGCCTGACAACTCTGACAGATCAAGAGGCCAGTTAACTGCCGAAGCAGATACTTGTCACCTACTTCAAATTCAATCCCCTTGGACTTGAATCTAGGAAACTGGTCAAACCCATTCTTTTGCCGCATTTAGGACTTACAAAAACGAGTCCCAGTGGTTCTTAGGGTACCCAGTGCGTCCACCAGGATTTTTTTCGCGTCGTAGACACAGATAGTTACTAGCAGAGCGCATCCATGTGCGTATACCAGGCCACACAGGACGGATCCTGGGGTCTTACCTTCACGATATGTTTCAATCATGGCATTCGAGTTTCGTCGCGATGATGTAACTCGAGAATCATATGTTGCAGCCTTGTTTGACTGCCTTTGTGATTGCACTATTCAAGTCTTCTTTCGCCTTCTTTTACTCTCTTAGGAATTTTAAGAATTTTGTCGGGTGCGCGACCAGCGCTCCCGATGGGAGTAGCCCCCGAGGCTATAGTCAAAAACGTGTTTCGACTATAGGCTCAAATAAATTTTTCTTCCTTCATCCGCCACATAGCAGCTCATTTGATAATATCATCGGGTGCGCGACCAGCGCTCCCGATGGTAGTAGCCCCCGAGGATATAGTCGAATATTTTCGGGTATAGACTCAAAGATGGGTTTTCTTACTTGATGCCTCTTTATCTTGTGTAACAAATTTCGTCGGGTTCCTTGATCAGCACTGATGGCATGCTAGACTTCTTGCTAAATTTTCTATGAGTATCCATAACGGTCGCGTTGTATCTTTGATGCTTTTATTTCCCCGTTACTCGAACGGTTATGACGTCATTAGTAGAATCACTCTGTGTGTGATTTGACTGTGCGCTGACCGTTGCTCATGGGTAGCGTAGTAGTTTTATGATTTTTCCTGCCCGTTAGTGGGCTACCGCTTTTGCTTCTTGCGCCACGTCTCAGCCCATGTTCCTTCATCAGGAAGCTTTATAAGGGGCATAGTGGGGTTGTTACTATTTACCAGTTCCTTGTCCTTCCGCTGCCACCATTGCTGCATCTCGCTTGCGCTTCTGACCTCCTTCGCAGCCCCCAAGCGTAGCTTCTGTAGATGCGCATCAAAAGTCTCGCTCACAAGAACCAGATGGGGAAGAAGAAGATCACCAACGCGTCAACCAGCTGGGTGCCCTCTGAGTTCGAGCAATCTGATCTGACCAAGGCCCAGGACAATGGATTTCTCGCCGGAGGTGACCAAGTCATCTTTCCCAGCACCGAACGCATCCCCAAGCCCCCGAGTGGCTATCGGGTGATGTTTCTTGCATTTCTTTTGCGCGGCTTGTCCTTTCCTACCCACGAATGTCTTCGTGGGCTGCTCTTCGTTTACGGCGTGCAGCTTCGCCAGCTCACACCAAATTCTATTTTGCACATCGCTTGTTTTGTTACTCTTTGTGAGTCTTTCCTGGGAATCGAACCTCATTGGATTCTCTGGAAATATCTCTTCCGCCTTCGCCCTAGTATCTCTTTATCAAAGAAACCTGAGCTAGGCGGGGCTGTTATTTTTGTCCTCGCTGAGGCACATTATTTGGAGTTTAACATGGCTGCCTCGGTGCAAGGTTGGAGGAAGAAGTGGTTTTATATCAAATATCAGAAAAATTCTTCCTCTGACCAATACGGCATTGCCCCCTTTGATGCCAATAAAGATCTGAAGAAATTGTCGTCGTGGGATTCTCCTCTCACAGAAGCTGAGATGGAAAGTATCAAGCCCTTGCTGGCCCGCATCCAAGCTCTAAAGAGTGCGAGTGGAGGTGCGTTGTCGGGGACGCAGCTCATGGTGTTCTTTCTACAGTGGCGAATTCATCCCCTTCAACATCGCATTTCCAAGCTTTGGTCATACTCTGGCTCGGAGGACTCTTCTCGAGTGTCCGAAGAGGACATAGATAAGAAGGATCTCGACAAACGAGTGAGAGCTCTGACTACTCTCACAAAGGATGACGAGATTCCAGCGTTAGCAGCTGGTTTCTTTGACTCCGAGCATCCCTTGCCTGCGGTATTTGCTTTTTCTTCTCATTTATTCGTCTTCTTGTATTTTGGTGCTGCTTTCGTGACAGCTTTGCGACTTGTTCTTGTGCAGGGCCACCAATCCTTTGTTTCCCATCCTCCTCTTCCAAAGGGAGGACCTATTCAGGCTGATCCTGTTTCTGCTACTTCCGAAGCCCCCGAGACTGACGAAAGCCAGGACAGAGATGATGCCGAAGTTTCGCTAGAAGAAGATAGTTCGACTATGTCGCCTCCTCCTGCACATTCTGAAGAACCTAGCCTTGATAAGAAGAGGAAACGTGTCGAAGAGCTTCTTTCTTCGAGTACTTATGCTCCCAAAAATGCGGCCGGGGAGCTCTCTGCTCCCAATCCTCCTGAAGCTGAAATTTTCGACCTTTTGGACTCGTGAGTCTTGCTGATTCAAATACCTATCTTTTTTTTTGACTAATGCAAAGTTTTTGCTTTTTGTTCCCTTTCCAGTGATGATGAGGACCTGAAAAGGGATGTTGCCACTTCTTCCCTTGTTGATACTTTTGCTGCCAATGAGCCGCCTTCTCGAGAGGCTGCTGTGGTAGTAAAGTTGCCAGAAGCCCCTGTTAAGAAGGGCACCTCTTCTCGTGCTTCCAAACGTCTGAAGAAGGCGACAACGGCGAGCGCTTCCCTTGACACCCATCAACCAGTGGGTTCTCCTGATGACGTAAATACTGCTTCTTGTAGCTTGCTCTTTTTATTGCTTGAATTTTTCTTCTCATACCTTCCTTTAGCAAATTCTGATGAAAAAATTCGTCTCCCTGTGCACTGAGTGTGTCGAGTTCCTGAAGGCTAATCAGGCTTCTCGGGGTAAGCCTTTTTTATGTTGCGTCTTCTGCCTGTCTTGTGTCTCTTTCCATGGTTTCTTATTCGCCTTTCCTTTCCTTGTTCCGTACTGCAGATGCTTTGACGGCGGCGAATGCGCGCATAGCGTCTCTAGAAGCCGAACTCAATGCCTCTAGAAAGGCTTGGGATACTGCTACTGCTGCCAAGGTTGCTGCTGAGAAGGCTGCTAAGTCAGCAGCAACCAAGGCAAAGAAGGCTGAGAAGGCACTTGCTGATGCTGATCAGGGGCGTGTTCGAAGAGAGCAAGCCATAACCAAACGCCTCAATCAGATTTTGGCTCTTGCTGGTGGTAAATTCCGTGCAGTTCTCTTTTTGTCTATTTGCTCATTCTCCTACTTGCTGGTGTTTGCTCATTATCTCTTGTCTCTGTCTTTTGTGTTTCCGCAGAGAACACTGGAGTATCTTTGGCGCCTTTACAGCCGAATGATGAAGATCCTCTAATGGATGCAGTGAATTTGCTGGAGTCAAACTGGATATCAGTCCAGGAAATTCCCGAGCTTACTCGCCGCGTGCTAACGCGGATGTTTGTCGGGTTATGGCTGAAGAAAAGGGCAGATATACCAGCTGATGACCTCAAGAAACTTGCCGCAACCTTTGACACTGTCGAAGATCCTATTCTGGTGATGAAGAGCTGTTCGGTGAAGCAAGGTGTCAAAGGGGCCATTGCACTTGCTCAATCGCACGGCGAGGAGGTGAATTGGGAGAAGGTTAGCTCTTCTCGTGCTTGACCTCTTTCGGAGCTGCTGGGCTTCTTCGAGAAGGCGAAGAAGTATGCGCCAGGCATCGTGTCAATTATCACTCCATCAGTGGCTTCTTCGACTTCCACGTCGACCTCTTCGACTCCTGCAGCGAGTGCTTCAATGCCTCCACCAAGCGCTGATGCTGCCTCTTCCGCACCTTCTACCGCCACGGAGCCTGCTGCTGAGGTGGCGTAGATTTAGTCTTTATTTGCAGTCTTCTTTTCTTTTGATGTAGCGAACTCATTCATATTTTGCTAGAAAATCAGTCAGGGAACTCTGCACTCTTTGTAAATACTTTGCCTTTATGAAATGTTGTGCTTGTTTGCTTTTCTGAGTTGTTTTCCTCTTGTCTTCTTGCCTTCCAGCGTGAGTGTACTGGTGGACCGATGGATCGTGGTTGTGATTCACCTCCTGCCAATGCGTTTCGCTCTGCGATTCCTTCGCCTCCTCATTCTCCTTGCCGATGCACCGAATACTTGTCGAGGATTTCGGACCTCGAAGGTCGTTTGTCTTTGATGAAGTGTCAGGCAAAAACTGCTATGGACCAGGCCGGCAAATCTTATGGCTTGATGAAGCAGATATCCATTCTGGAAGATAAAGTGTCGGGTCTGGTGGCCCAGGTTACACATCTGAAGGAGTGTGTGTAAGGGTAAATTGCCCCTAAGTGTGCTTTTGGTAATTAATGACAATCCCTATGGACAAATGTTTTCATTGAGCTTTTTGTGAAGGAATTGTTCATAGGAATTGCTTGAAGTCCATGTGTTGGATTCAAGGCTTGGATGCCATAAAGATAAAGATATATCTTAAGTATTGGCATCAAGATCATTGAATAGAAGAGATGAATCCAATATGATCAAGAAGAAGAAATAAAGATGTAGTTCTTGTGTAGAACTCAAGTAATCCATGCTCTAGCTTATGTGTTAAGCCAAGGAGTCTCAAGATCTTGAGAGTTTGTCTACAAGAGAAGAATTCAATATATGGCTCTATGTCGAGGTCATGATGGTCTCATGAGTTGAGATATGATTGACTAAGACCTAGAGCATGCGATCAAATTAAGAATTCTTTATGTGGCTCAAGATATTGTGATAGAGCATGAGAAGATTCAAGGTTGACCAAGGCAAAGATCAAAGATTGGATTCTAGATTGGTCAACATATGAAGCATAAGGAATGTGCCACATGGGACCAATCGGTCTTGTGGTATGGTATGGTTTGTCAATTATGCTTTGTGAACTAACCCATTACATATGTGTGTTTGTGTTGTCTATGTGGGTTAGGTATTGTGTCATGGATATGCATCACTAGTGAGATTTCATATAGACCATGAAAGGATGACATCAAGTGGTGGTTGTCATCAAGGTTGCGAAGTGCAAGTTTCAAGATAAGCATCTCGAGAAGATCATATGCTTGAAGCTTGTCATCCATTTGGTGATAATGGAATTGTGAAGATATGCCTTAGTGAAGGTATCCCATTGTGGTGTATGGGGGAGCATATTGGAAGTCTTCATGAAGCAACAATGATCAAGTGAAGCATTCCGGCTTGACGGAAGCATGAAGCATCATCATCAAGCTCAAGCGGGGTCCGCAAGGCAAAGGTTTGTCCTTGCTAGGTTTTCCTTTTACCGGTCTCAAGGTGTTTGTTGGGAGACCGGGTTATAGGATAGATAGCCGCACTATCAAGAGGGGCTTTCGGTTGGGCAACTTGATCACATCGTCTTAGGGAGCTCAATCCTTTGCATACTTTGCATCTTCCTAGTTTGTTGCTTCTTGGTGTTTCTCCATGTGAGGTTCTTGTGCTTGTTGCTAGCTTTCCAACAAGTCCAAGTTCATCGAAAACGGAATCCGTATGCATCTTTTATCGCGTTTTCGAGTTTGGAGGTTTTACCGGTTCTTTCCTATGGAAGGTTCTCACCTCTCCTTATTTGATTTTTTACCTCTTACTAATTCTTGGGTTTTATGTGGTTCATTGGATAGATATTTTTCTTAGCTTTTCAAAAAGTCCAAGTTTGCTAAAATCGGAATCCGGATGTGAAAGTTATCGCATTTTTCGTGAGGCTATTTTCTGCCGGTTCCGAGCTCGGATTGAACCAGAAATTCAACCGGAAATCAACCGAAAAGTTGCAGAACTGTTTTCTTGTATTTTCGGATTTAGGTCCGGTTGGACCGGGTTTTGGACCGGAAATCACCCGAACATGTGGGAAATGACCCCAACGGCCATATTTGGCTTTCCATATAAAAGGGGCTTCTTCCCCAATGGTTTTCTAGGGTTCCTAGTGTGTTCTTGAGCATTTCTCTCACCTCTATTGTTGACTCTCTTGAGCTTGCTCCCTCCCTCTTCCCTCCAACGATTCTTGCATATTTTTGAGGGATTTGGTAGAGGAGATCTTGATCTACAATCTCCACCAATTCATTCCTCCTCTAAGTGAGGGGAATCCTTTGAATCAAGATCTTGGGGTCATTGGTTGACCTCCACCCTTGTTCTTCCTCTCTAACTCCTCCATAGCATTTGTTGTCTTTGTGGGATTTCAGAGAGACGGATTTGAGCACTTCCCCTTGTGTTCTTGCTTTGCATCCTTGCATAGTGTTGAGCTCTCCATTACGATTTGTTCGAGTGAGAGACCGTGAGCTTGTTACTCTTGGAGGGTGACCTCCTAGTTGGCTTGGCGGTTGGTGCCTCGGTGACCTCTTCGTGGAAGATTGTGAAGAGGCCCGGGCTTCCCCTTCGTGGGAGTTGTGAAGTGGTTGTGGAGCTTGCCATCTCCGGAGTGGAGGAAAAGCTAACCATAAGAAGGGGTCCCTAGCTTCGTGGGGGACTCGGAGAAGAAGGTGAGCCTTTGTGGCGTTCGGGGGCCTTCGTGGTTACCCGCATCTCTCCAACGGTGATTAGCTTACTTTATGTAAGTGAACATCGCGGTACATCTTCGTCTCTATGTGCCTCGGTTATCTCTATACCCGAGTTTATTTCCTTGTGATAGCCATCGTGCTTGAAGTACTTATATCTTGTTTATTACTTGTGAATTATATCTTGTGCTATCTTGCTTATCTCTAGTTGTTGTTGTTGCACTTAATTGAGCCTAGCATATTTAGGTCTTGTGCTTGAAGAAAATAAACGTTAGTTTAATTCCGCATTCCTTCAAGCCAATTTCGTAATTGTTTTTAAAACGCCTATTCACCCCCCCCTCTAGGCGACTTCTCGTCCTTTCAATTGGTATCAGAGCAAGGTCTCTCCTTGTTTAGGCTTCACCGCCTTGAGAGTAAAGATGTCGGCTAGTTATTTAGTGCACAATGACACAATTATTTTTGATGGCACAAATTATATGCTATGGAGAAATCGCATGCTTTCTAATCTTCGGACTTTGTGTCCAAATATAGAGCGATTTCTAGATGTACGTTTTTCTCCTCCGATGGATCTTCAAAATCTATCTATTGAGGATGAGAAAAATTTACATCTTGAAGCTCAAGTATCTAATGAAATTTTATTGTCTGTGAGCTCCATAGTTTATGTTTGCTTGATGGGTTCAAAGTGCAAGACGTCTCATGAGATATGGACCAAGCTAGAAGAGTCATTTGGTGGGTCCATTTCACTTGAGGTTGAAAGTGAACCCAAGGAGCTCTCTTCACCTTCACATCATGAAGAGCTCCAAGTTGCTTCCACATCCGGTCGTGATGATAGTTCAAGTTCTTCCACCTCACCAACATGTGACTTGTCACAAGGTAATGATATGGTGAGTGAAGAAATCATATGTGATGATGGTAGTCTTGTTCTTTGCACCAATGATTCTATTTCTATAAATCCTAATGGTGTAGAGAGTTTGGACCTAAACACTTCTTGCAAGAAAGTCTTTACTCATTCTTGTGTTAATGGTCCTTGCATATCTCCTAAAATTTGCTTGATTAAATTTTGTGATGATATGCTTATTTCTAGTTGTGACCATACTCAAAATGATTCTATTTCCTCTAGTTGTTGTATGACTAACCATGTAGAGGAAATTAAAGAAAAATTGGGTCGCATAATTAAAGAAGAAATCAATAGAAGAACCAAGAAGGTTCCTATCAAGAGAAGGCAATGCTATGAATGCCACGAGTATGGACATCTCGCAAGAGCTTGTCCTACACTCAAAAATGAAGAATGTGCTTTAATTGATGTTCCCTCATCATCTACCCAAGTTCACATGTGCCTTATGGCAAGCGGCTCAAAGGTAACTCCTACTTTGAATCCCGACACATCTCCTTATGATGAGAGTGATGATGATGATGTTAATGATGATAATGAAGTTTTCTTGCATGAGATGGGAATTGTGTATGCCTCTCTTCGTGGTAATAATGATGCTCGTGCCAAAGTCGAACACTTAATGGAAACCTTGTTTGACCACAAGGAGACCATTAAGAAATTGAACTACCTCGTTAATGAGGGGAAATGGAGATTCAATCTCCTCAAGCAAGAGCTATCCGAAGAGAAGCATACTAATTCTTGCCTATCTCAATCTATTAAATCTTATGAGCTTACAAATGCTAAATCTATTAATAATGCTTGTGCTACTAACTCCACTTCTTGTGAAGCATCTATATTAAAGGAGAATGTTGAGCTAAGGGCTCAACTTGAGTTGCTCACAAGCAATTATAAGAAATTGGAGGAAAGCCATGAAAAGCTCTCGGGCTCTCATGGGGATCTCTTAATCTCTTATAATGGGCTAAAGTTAGCTCATGAGGCAAGTATCTCTAAGAAAACATCTTGTGAGCCTCATTTGGACATTAGCACTACTTTGGACCAAAATGCTATATTATCTTGTGCTAGTCCAAGTAATTTGTCTAGGCATAATATTGCTACATCTTGTGATGAATTACTTGCTATGCCTTGTTGCTATAACAATGAAGCTTCTACCTCCTCTAGTACTTGTATTACTACTAACCTTGTAGAGGAAATCAAAGAGCTCAAGGCTCAAGTCACTAGTTTGGAGAAAGACTTGGATAAGCGTCATGAAGGGAAATCCACACTCGATAATATTTTGAGTGTGCAAAAATCCCCTAATGACAAGAGTGGACTTGGATTCAACTCCAATAATAAGAACAAGTCCAAGAGCAACAAGAAGAAGAAGGGCCAAGACCAAGTCAAGAATTTGGCCAAAATTGTTTGCTTCAAGTGCAAGATTGAAGGGCATCATGTGAGATCTTGCCCATTGAAGAAGAAGCACTTGAGTGAGAAGCAACAAGGGAAGCGGGCACAAGGTCAAGCTCAAGTTCGACCTCAAGTTGAAGATAGGACACTTCCCAAGAAGAAACAAGATGAAGCTTCCCAAATCAAGAAATCAACGAAGAAGAGAAAGGGAAGCACTTGTTGCTATATTTGCCGTGAGAAGGGGCACTTTGCTTCTTCATGCTTAAGCGGTACCTTATCTAATCCTATCATTGTTGATGATGATTATTCTCTTAGGAAAGATAAGGATGGCAATGTGCTTGCCAAGTTTGTTGGAACTCAAAGTGGTGTCAAGAAAAGAACCATTTGGGTTGCCAAGCCTATTGTGACTAACCTCTTAGGACCCAACTTGGTTGGGGACCAACAAGCTAAAACTTGATCAATAGGTGTTTGTGGAGGGCATTGGAGACTTGGCTACCTCATGAAGAATTAAGGGATCTTCATTAATTTTATTTCATCAAGCCAATTCATTGACACTATCATCTTATATATATCCAATGTGCCTCTTTGCGGTAACTTGTACTTAACCTCTTTACATTGTAAGTTACTTGCCCCTTTGCATGTTTTGGTTTTGTACCAAGTATGTGTTTGTATATGTTGGTCCTTACACCTTCTTAACTTGTGTATTCAAGTAGGTGTTGGTTGTTTGGCACATCATATACTTGTGTGTTTGCTTTGAGCCTCTAATGCATCTTGTTGGTATCTTATTTGGCTCTTATTGAGTGATTAATGGAACATCCCATTTTGGGGGAGTGATTTTCCATGGGCACCTCACAATCCTATAAATGCGTGCACATGAGTAATACCACTTAGTATTGTTATTGCAAGATTATCTAGTCTCTATGTGGTATGCCATGCTCATGAGAAATTCAAATTCTATATCTCCATTAATTATCTCTAGTTGGATTTTATTTGCCTCTTGTAGTAAAGAATTGAATATCACATTATGGGGGAGTAATATGCCTTGTGCATATCACAATCCTAGGAAATGTGAACTTTTGAGGTATTGCCACTTAGTATTGATATTGTTAATTATCTTGTTCCTAGGTGGCATGTTTGCTCAAACAAGCTCCGCTCTCTCTTAAAAGTTTTTATAGCTCATTTCTTTTATCTTGGTTTGAGTAAGAATTCTTGGTGCGGTTTCACTCAAATATATTTATATATATATCATAAGTAGAAAGCCGTTTGCTTCTAGTTACTCTAATCATTGCTTTGCATGATTGTTTGACTATTATTGGAGCTACCAAGAATCCTTTTTTCGTGCATGGTGCTTAATATGCATATTTAACCATATGCCTTTTATTGTGAAGTTGATCTTGAATATCTTTGCAATACACCACCGGAAAATAATTCCAATATGAACTTCTTGTCTTTGACAATTGGTATTCGTATATATGCGTGGTAATTTCTCTAGATCATCTTCACCTTGGAATTTGCCTCTTATTGCCCATATTTCTTGCCAAGAAATTATTTTGACTCCCGTTGTCTTATTGCCTTCTTGCGGATCTTTTTGCTTGACTTTGTCTCATCTCTTGATCCCCATCAAGTGTGTATTGTTGTAAGACAAACCTTTTCTTTTCGGTACTTGTGCCATTGTGAAAAGTGTAGAGGGTTTGGTTTATTTGTTGGAACCTTGCTCTTTTGGGAGTTAGTTATCACATTCCTTCTTCTATGATTTATTTGCTTGAATGAGATAAATCTTTGAGCATGTGTTTTTTATTTCTTTCTTGCTCAATGAGTTGTTAGGTTCATTCGTTGAATTTTGTTGAATAAATCATTTGTTGATTTGTTCCTTTGATATCATTTGGACAACAAATTTGTTTTACCACACCTTTTATACCTACTTGTACTCTTGGTGTTTTTGTCTAAATTGTATCTTCTTTGGATCTTGAAAGATAGGTGCATGCATATTCTCTTTATGCTTAATTTTGTATCTTAGTAGCCTTCTTTGATCCAATATATATTTTATACTCCATCAAATCCTAAATGGCTAAGATGTGCATGAAATTCAAATTTCATCTCTAACTATGCACATATTTATATGGAGTCTATCATATGTATTATGGTTAGTCTAACCACTTTGGACCCAATAAGTTTGGGGACCAAGATGTACTTGAATATGTCTTAGGTACATTGGAGATGCAATGGATGCTTGTCTCGTTTATAAGGAAGGTGTTATCATCATATGATTATTGGAGCCAAGCTAGGATGATCGGTGAACTCTTATCTACTACATCACACCATTGCTATCTCGGTAACAAGTATAACATTCATGCATACTTTTCTAGCATCCCAACTCTTGTAGGTTGGTTCTTGGCATGATAATATTTATTTGCAAATGTTGCGGTTCTTGCAAAGGTCTTAAAAAGAAATATCTTTATTTCATATGTGAGCAAGTTGAGATGATTGCATATGATGGGAAGTATATAAAATCATGTTTATGATTCACCAATCTCAAATATGCCTTTTTAGCAATTTATTGCATATTAATTCCTCAACGCTCTCTCATGTGCAATATAGATAATGTTGCAAGTTGTACCCTTCTTTATTATGCTTGTTGCCTTTCAAAGCATCCTGACTATCTTTTGATCCCTTATTGCTAGTTGTGATGGCTTTGATGATTTTGCGTGGGGAGTTTATTAATATACCATAATGGAAAATGGAGCCTTGAGCTATATATGCTTTCCAGCAAAGCTATTTGGTATATTCTATGACTCTCTCTTGGATATCATGTCTTCCTTAATTTCAACTAACCTCTTGTGTATACATGTTCCTTTGTGGATTGTTCATCATGATTTTTTTGTCCACTTAGAAATATATATGCATAAGAGTGTTAATTTCTTTCCTTGATATTCTCGTTCTTTGCCGACCATTTTTCTTATCCATTTTGTTCTTGATGGTGTTGGTAAGAACTTGATTTATGAGTGCTTGTTTATTCTTTATTGCTTCTTCTCGCACTCATATCTCGTGAATCTTTTTGGACTAAATTTAACTTTGATAAGCGTATTGATCCTTTTGTATTCTTTCGTGCTCATGTTTTGTTTTAAATGATATAGAGGGAGTGAGGATTCCATGTTTGTGCATATTGTATTCAAATGCAACAAAAATTCAAATTTATGCATGAACCTTGGGGAGCTTCCTTATTTCATTTAAAGCACCTAGTAGCTCTTATCATCACTTCTTCTTGTCTCCAATTGGTTCTTTGGGTCTCTTGATTGCTTGCTTGCTTCATTCGTTGAAGCTTCCTTCACTATGTCATCTTTTTGCAATCTTTGATCCTCAATATGGTTTGACTTCCTCCAAATATTGTTAATTTGATAAGTGCATATGATTTCACTCATTTTTATGAGAAATGCACATCTTGGGGAGGAACTCATACTATATTGGCCTTCTAAATTCCTTCATCCATTTTGGCAATCGTTGCCAATGGGGGAGAAGTTTAGAGGGTTTAAGGGAAATGGTTTTTATACTTAAGTTTGGTTGTGCTTAAGTATTTGCCTTTCATGCATCTCTTCTTTGTTAGATGTTTTGCATGGTTGAATATATAGTGTACACTCCATCAAAGGTTTATCTTGACAATGTATGCAATGAAATTCAAGTTCATCACACGCGCATATATTGTGGGGGAGTTTGCTCTATATATATTGGTTGCACTCACATCAACCATATTTGTTGTAGTTTATGTGAGTACAATTGATTTTGATATGCGGTAGTAGCTTCGTGTTACTTGACCATATCAAATACAACCTCTTGTATGCAATTTATTCTCGAATAGTTGCATATTAGTTTCTATCATTCATTATATAAACCCTCTTGTTGAGATTGTCATCATTTACCAAAATGGGGGAGATTGTAAGGGTAAATTGCCCCTAAGTGTGCTTTTAGTAATTAATGACAATCCCTATGGACTAATATTTTCATTGAGCTTTTTGTGAAGGAATTGTTCATAGGAATTGCTTGAAGTCCATGTGTTGGATTCAAGGCTTGGATGCCATAAAGATAAAGATATATCTTAAGTATTGGCATCAAGATCATTGAATAGAAGAGATGAATCCAATATGATCAAGAAGAAAAAATAAAGATGTAGTTCTTGTGTAGAACTCAAGTAATCCATGCTCTAGCTTATGTGTTAAGCCAAGGAGTCTCAAGATCTTGAGAGTTTGTCTACAAGAGAAGAATTCAATATATGGCTCTATGTCGAGGTCATGATGGTCTCATGAGTTGAGATATGATTGACTAAGACCTAGAGCATGCGTTCAAATGAAGAATTCTTTATGTGGCTCAAGATATTGTGATAGAGCATGAGAAGATTCAAGGTTGACCAAGGCAAAGATCAAAGATTGGATTCTAGATTGGTCAACATATGAAGCATAAGGAATGTGCCACATGGGACCAATCGGTCTTGTGGTATGGTATGGTTTGTCAATTATGCTTTGTGAACTAACCCATTACATATGTGTGTTTGTGTTGTCTATGTGGGTTAGGTATTGTGTCATGGATATGCATCACTAGTGAGATTTCATATAGACCATGAAAGGATGACATCAAGTGGTGGTTGTCATCAAGGTTGCGAAGTGCAAGTTTCAAGATAAGCATCTCGAGAAGATCATATGCTTGAAGCTTGTCATCCATTTGGTGATAATGGAATTGTGAAGATATGCCTTAGTGAAGGTATCCCATTGTGGTGTATGGGGGAGCATATTGGAAGTCTTCATGAAGCAACAATGATCACGTGAAGCATTCCGGCTTGACGGAAGCATGAAGCATCATCATCAAGCTCAAGCGGGGTCCGCAAGGCAAATGTTTGTCCTTGCTAGGTTTTCCTTTTACCGGTCTCAAGGTGTTTGTTGGGAGACCGGGTTATAGGATAGATAGCCGCACTATCAAGAGGGGCTTTCGGTTGGGCAACTTGATCACATCGTCTTAGGGAGCTAAATCCTTTGCATACTTTGCATCTTCCTAGTTTGTTGCTTCTTGGTGTTTCTCCATGTGAGGTTCTTGTGCTTGTTGCTAGCTTTCCAACAAGTCCAAGTTCATCGAAAACGGAATCCGTATGCATCTTTTATCGCGTTTTCGAGTTTGGAGGTTTTACCGGTTCTTTCCTATGGAAGGTTCTCACCTCTCCTTATTTGATTTTTTACATCTTACTAATTCTTGGGATTTATGTGGTTCATTGGATAGATATTTTTCTTAGCTTTTCAAAAAGTCCAAGTTTGCTAAAATCGGAATCCGGATGTGAAAGTTATCGCATTTTTCGTGAGGCTATTTTCTGTTCCGAGCTCGGATTGAACCGGAAATTCAACCGGAAATCAACCGAAAAGTTGCAGAACTGTTTTCTTGTATTTTCAGATTTAGGTCCGGTTGGACCGGGTTTTGGACCGGAAATCACCCGAACATGTGGGAAATGACCCCAACGGCCATATTTGGCTTTCCATATAAAAGGGGCTTCTTCCCCAATGGTTTTCTAGGGTTCCTAGTGTGTTCTTGAGCATTTCTCTCACCTCCATTGTTGACTCTCTTGAGCTTGCTCTCTCTCTCTTCCCTCCAACGATTCTTGCATATTTTTGAGGGATTTGGTAGAGGAGATCTTGATCTACAATCTCCACCAATTCATTCCTCCTCTAAGTGAGGGGAATCCTTTGAATCAAGATCTTGGGGTCATTGGTTGACCTCCACCCTTGTTCTTCCTCTCTAACTCCTCCATAGCATTTGTTGCCTTGGTGGGATTTGAGAGAGAAGGATTTGAGCACTTCCCCTTGTGTTCTTGCTTTGCATCCTTGCATAGTGTTGAGCTCTCCATTACGATTTGTTCGAGTGAGAGACCGTGAGCTTGTTACTCTTGGAGGGTGACCTCCTAGTTGGCTTGGCGGTTGGTGCCTCGGTGACCTCTTCGTGGAAGATTGTGAAGAGGCCCGGGCTTCCCCTTCGTGGGAGTTGTGAAGTGGTTGTGGAGCTTGCCATCTCTGGAGTGGAGGAAAAGCTAACCATAAGAAGGAGTCCCTAGCTTCGTGGGGGACTCGGAGAAGAAGGTGAGCCTTCGTGGCATTCGGGGGCCTTCGTGGTTACCCGCATCTCTCCAACGGTGATTAGCTTACTTTATGTAAGTGAACATCGGGATACATCTTCGTCTCCGCGTGCCTCGGTTATCTCTATACCCGAGTTTATTTCCTTGTGATAGCCATCGTGCTTGAAGTACTTATATCTTGTTTATCACTTGTGAATTATATCTTGTGCTATCTTGCTTATCTCTAGTTGTTGTTGTTGCACTTAGTTGAGCCTAGCATATTTAGGTCTTGTGTTTGAAGAAAATAAACGTTAGTTTAATTCTGCATTCCTTCAAGCCAATTCCGTAATTGTTTTTAAAATGCCTATTCACCCCCCCCTCTAGGCGACATCTCGTCCTTTCAGTGTGATTCTTTTCTTGTTGACTTCATCGAATGAGCTTGTGAGCAGATGAAGTGTAGGTTTCCTGCAGACCTTCTCGAAATTATTGCCGCTACTTTTGTCTTTGTATTTTGATGAGTTTGCGTCTTCCAGGTACTTGCTTACATCCTGCTGATGAAAACCGTCGAGTTGCCGAGCGAATCATAGCTTTGGAGAAAGAATCTAAAGATACGACTTCTTTGTGGGCTAACCTGCAGCGCCGCAGTGCTGTTGTTCTCCTACAGGATCGTGCTCAGCACATTGGGGAGGCTGTTGATGGTTGTCAAAGATCCTTGACGACCATGTACTCTGTTATGCTTCCCCGCAATCCTCTGCCAGGAAGCTTTAAGCAGCTACTCGATTTTTTCAAATCGAGTCAATGAATTCATCGGCTGATAGAGCTCAACTTAGTGGCTGGTGCCAATTTTGCTCTTGGATGGATACGCAAGTGGCATCCAAGGCTGAATTATAGTTCTATGTTGCTAAGTTATCCCCCAGGGGGCGTGAGGCTGCGAGTTCATATGGATGCTACGCTTCAACCGGCGAGGAGGATCATAGCTAGATTGCTTTGAGAGGATGTCGGGTTTTTCCGTGAACACCATTACTTGAATCCCCTTAGAGTAGATGATTCGGATCAACCAATGTTGTAATGCTTTTATTGTATATATGCTTCGTATGTAGAACGCAAGAGTTTTCGTTTCTGGGTCTTCTGCTTGAAGTTTTTTTGTTCTCAAGGCATTTTGTGTTTAGTGCGTTTGCCACAATTTCATTTGAGATATTGAAGACACGTAAACTCGAATAGGAGGAACTTTTTCTTTATTTATGCTTATAATGTAAGATACATGGGGTGTCCCAAGAGATCCGGCCAATGACCCGTGTTCTAGATCTAGAGGGCATTGCCTTAGGATAGCTTGTGGCTTTTATAGCCTTATTTTTCTACTCTACTTTTGCGTACTTGCTCCCTACGTCGCCGAGGTCCTTCCCTCTTCTCCTGTAGCTTCCCTTGGGTCTGACGGCTGTACCCACGGTTTCTTCACCTCTGGCTCTGTGGGATATCCTTTGAGTTGTTGTGCGGCTCCTATAGTCGCGCTTTTTGCCTTGTCTTTGGGTTCTTCGTAGTTGGCCATCATGCCAAAATTTTGGGCCATCTTGTGGAATTCCTTGTCGCATAAATCCGAGAGTTTGAAGCTTCCTTTTTACCGTGATAATTCCGTTGGGTCCTTGCATCTTGAGTACCAGGTAAGTATAGTGAGGTACTGCCGTGAATCGTGAAAACATGGGTCGCCCGAGGATCGCGTGATATTATGATGGCCAGTCCATGATTTCAAAGTCGAGCTTCTCTCTTCTGTAGTTTTGGCGATTCTCGAAGCAAACGTTGAGTGCTATTCGACCTAATGGATAGTTAGCACTCCCTGGGACGATTCTGTGGAAGGAACAGTCGGTTGGTTTTAGGAACTCTAATGATATGTGCATTGCCCGGAGAGTCTTTGCGTAGATGAGATTTATTCCGCTTCATGCGTCCATGAATACTCCATCGACGTCGTATGTCCCAATTTGAGCTTTGAGTACCAGATGCGCATTTCCCAGCTGAGGTACTGTTATGGGGTGATCGTCCCTGCTGAATTCTATGGGTTGCTCGGACCAGTGTAAATATTCCGTTGTTGCTGGAGGCAATGTTACTGCAAGGTTAACTTGGCGAGTTATGCTCTTTTCCTCTTTGTTCGACTTTGGCACTGGTTGTATCATTGCTGTGATGTGCCCTTTGGATGGGACATATCATCCATCATTGTCGTGTCCCTGATTTGGCTGATCCTGACCTTGTGAGGCTCCATTGTTTGCTTGTTGATCTTTTGTAGGCGCGTTGTTGGTGTTCCCTTCGTATCATTGTCTCTTCGCTTCGGCTTGTTTGCTTATTGCTGCCTCCTGGAGTTTCAAGAACGTCGTGCAATCTTTCATTGCGTGTCTGGACACTCATTTTCCATCAACGAACGCGGAGTGTATATGGCACGGTCCGTTTAGCATATCCTCTGGTGACAGGTTGTATTCTCTAGGTTCCTTTGTCTGAAACTTTTTGCTACTCCCGTAGTCTTCTTTTCCATAGCTACGGTATCCCGAGTTTCTGTGGTCATTTCCTTGATAACTATTGTCTTTGTATCCTACGGCTACTTGGCTATGGGAGCCGTAGTTGTCGTAGTTGCGGGATCTTCTCCTTTGGCTACCGTATCTGTTTCTGCTGTCGTCTTCTGGTGACTGCGTTCGTTTGTTGTTGCACGCGTCTTCACCATCTGCAAATCTGTTTGCTATATCCATTAAATCGGATACTGTCTTCGGCTTGATTCTGCTCATTTCCTCGACTAGGTCTCCTCGTCGCAACCCGAGCGTGAAAGCGTCTATTGCCCTTTCGTCTGAGACTTTGACTGCTGAATTTTTGATAATGCTCCACCTTTGGATATACGCCCTTAGTGTCTCATTGCGTTGCTATACATAGGCTTTGACTTCTTCTATCGACGCTGGCCATTTGTATGTCGACTTGAAGTTGCTTGTGAATTGCTTTGTGAGTTCCTCCCAGCTTCCAATTGTTCCTTTTTCTAATTTGCTCAACCATGACCTTGCTGCGCCGGTGAGGTGTAATTGCAAACTTTGCATTGCTATTTCCTTTGTTCCTCCTAATATTTTTACTGCCTGTAAATAATCCGAGAACCATGACTGTGGCTCCTGAGATCCATCGTACTTTTGCTGATCATGGGGTAGTTTGAAACCCTTGGGTACTGGCATGGTGTGAACCCTATGAGTAAAGCATGATGCCCCCATCTCCTTTTCATCGTCTTCATAGTCATATGCTTTGTTGGGAGTCCTGGATCTTTGGGTTCATCCATGCTTTGGGCTTTTGTGTCGCCTTGGTGATGGTGTTCTAGATCGTCGGCTACCACTTCTGTGCCGATGACTATTGTGACGGCGTTGTGACCTTGGTTTATGTGTTCCTCTATTGCAGTGTGCCTCCTCTTCTTTTGCTGACAATTTGTTGCCTACCATCTTCAATCCTTGTAGTGCTGCCCGGTGCATATGTTCCCTTGGGTCTCCTGGACTTGGCCGTGTTGTGTGCAGATATGCTTGAGCTGCCACAAGTGCTACTTCTGGTGTCTTTGGTACAATGTTCCCTTGCTCGTTGACTGATAGGAAGGACGAGTTGAGGTTCTTGGAGAGGCCTTGCCTTTCTGAGTACTCGAGGTTTTCAAACCTTGATCCATGTCGACGATGCCTTCTGTTGTTTGTGTATGATGCATTGCTGCGTGCTCTGTGATAAGCTGCGCTTGCTTCAATAGCTGAATCTCTTCTTTTCCGTAGTTCAATTCTCTCTTTTGCTAGTTGCTTTAACTGCTATCTTAAGGCGTAATGATACCCTAACAACATATTCTTGCTTGCATCTGGTGGTATTGGCGTGTCGTGTTCCACGACTGTTTTGATTATCCTTCACTCTTCGACTGATAGTCGAACTTTCTCCCTGCTTGCAAGGGAATCTGCAGTTTCTCTTTCTGCTAAGTGATTTTCTCCTCTGTTTACGTTTGCTGGGTTGAGCACTGGATTGTTGTTTTCGTCGAGTTCTTCTGAGTTGTCTCCTATAATAGCGAGTACTTGGTACCGATTGTCGAACTTGTTGTTGAAGCTTGAGAAGATTGAATCGTCATCCTCATGAAGCTCTAATCATATTTTCTAGGTGTCTGTTGATTTGTCTGAAGTATCATCATGGCAGATCATGAGGCCTTTGAGTTGATCTCCTAAGTCAAAAGTCTCCATGGTTTCGTCGACTTCTGCGATTTCTCCTTTTGCTATTTCTGTTGCTGCGAAGCTGACCGGCGAGTTTACCTCGCTGGAAGAGCCCATTGATGATTCTGCTACTGCAACTATCTTGGATTCGCTTGCCGACGGACCCGGTTTCGTCGGAACTGAAAGGCGAATTGAACCTAAAGATCCGATGCGAAAGTTTAAGCTTCGAATCGTCAGGTCCATATCTTGGTCCATGCTCTTGAATATTGGAGTGAAGTTTGACGGGTGAGGCTGAAAATCGATGGTTCTGAAGGATATCTGGTTTTCGTCGACTTCTGAACTGTTGTTGGCTAAAAGCAAAAAAGCCGTCGAATTCATGATTCCAACACCCAGAGTCCCCACGGTCGGCGCCAATTGACGAGGGTTAACTCGACAAATATCCTAGATGAAGGACTTAGGATCGGGAGAATAGGGCGTCGGATGAACTCAAAGGTAAACCAGTCAAACAAGGTGTGTATCGAAAGTAAACGTGGTGGTGAACTTGGCTTGCTTTCAATCTGTCCCTCACCGTCCTCTCCTGGCCTCTATATATAGGTGGCCAGGTCTCAAGGTACAGGAGGGGTCCGATACATATTACAACATCGGTATACGACATGAACTCATATTTTGACTAGGATTACACTTGGGCCTAGCTTAACGGGCCTCAGGGGTACTCAAGTAACGGACTCTATTATCTATACCCTTGTCAGCGTGGGCCCCACACGTCTGTGAAAGAAAGTCAGGGCCACGGCAGGATACGCACGTCAGAGGATCCATGTCCATTCGTCTTATGTTGTGAACTTCTGATCGATCAGCAATCTTTCAATACGACATTTTTGGTTGCATGGCGATTTCTAGCATAAATGCAATCTGGAGGCACTCATGTGTCGTGACAATGAAGGGGACAAAATTTCTCGCCGCATTTGAGGTGTACAGAAATACAGAATTGAGTCGCACTCATGGTGTGACTCGCTGCGCCTCGGCTTTGACAACGAAACGAATTTGTTGATGCCGTACTTGGTGTTGAAGTCATCTTATGCTCTGAAACTTCTGGTCGATCAACAATCTTTCACTATGACATTTGTGGTTGCATGCGTCTTTATCCCGTTTCCGCTCCGTCGTTCCCACTTTTTATATGCTTTAGAGCATCTCTAATAGCTTACCTATATTTTGGATAAACGAAGTTGGTATAGATAAGAGAAAGAGAAAATTAAGGTAAGGAGCAAACGGTTTGCTTTTCCGGCTTACCCATAGTTGCTTACCCAAAACTAGCACTACACTAGGTCCCACATAGCAGTGGGTTAGTTTCCATTTATTTTTATTTATTTTTATCATCTCTCTCTTTGCCAATAAGGTTGACCATGAAATCGAGCTCGGCGTGGGATCGAGTGCCTCCTGGAGGCAGGCTCGCTGCGGACGAGGCATAGGTGCAGCGAGGTTGGTCGAGTGCCAGCAAGGTCGACTGTGAACTTGGCTTGGTCGAGTCCCGGCGGGCCTCACCTTGGTCGGCTACTGCGAGCTCAACTGCGGCGCCGTCGGCATGAAATTGGCGGAGGAGGTCGGACACGGCAGCGGGGCCCAACGGAATGGAGATCTCGGCGGTCGCTTGGGTCGATTGCGACGGTGGGGGCAGTGCGCGTGGGGGAATTGGGTGGCGGGCAGCAGGGGTGGTGGAGTGGTGGCGGGCGGGAGCTCGCTGGCGCCGTCAAGGGTTGGTCGGCGACACACTGAAGGTTTTGCGCTGGCCATTGGAGGATCCCGCAGTGGTCTTGCTGACGTGGAGCCTTACCCAAAATGTGTGTGGTCTTACCCAAATATTGGTAGGAGATGTCAAAATATGGGTGATTGTCCTTTTTTTTGGTGGGGACCACTTTTAGGTAAGCTGTTGGAGCAACAATTTTGCCCCATCTTACCTAAAAATGTTGTTGGTTGCTCTCTTTCTCATATTTAGGTAAGCTGTTGGAGATGCTCTTACTCTGGTTCGTCTTAAGCATGAGAAATAGTAGAGTGCCACCGTAGATATTCTCTCAATTTTAAATAAATGACTTAATTATTTGTATCTAGATATATTTTAATTATAGATATATCCATATCTACAAAAAAGTCAGTTATTTTGGGACATATAGAGTATGAGTTTTTATTACATCGACGCTACGCCATATGGCAACGGTCGATTGTCCTTGTAATTTTTGCATTTCTCCATGATAGGCTTTTAAACTAAGGGAGAAATTTGTTAACGAATAATGATACATGTAGTAAAAATTCTATCCTACGATTTTTTCTTAAAAAATATATTTAGTTTTTTAGAACATTTGAAATTCAACAAACCTATGGCCGTTTTCTTATAATATTTTTTACCGAGATATATTTTAAAACTTGTCCAACAAAATTAATAATACTATGCGCACACTCTCTATTTTTCTCTCTGCCTCCCTCGGTCTCTCACTTAAGACTCCAACTGATTGTTCACGCCCTTCAAGGTTGTATGAGTCAGAGAAGGGCTCCCAGCTACTCCATTCTTCTCAGTTTATAAGGCTTGCATGTACATCTAGGTAGTCAATTTAACTTGTATAAAATAAATTATTTAGTATAAAATTATACTATTAGAAAATAGAACATCTAAAGTTTTATTAATATATTTTTATAATATTTATCCTATACTAAGTTGGTCAAATTAACAATCTAGATTTATAAACTGAGAAGGATAGAGTAAGAAACTTATCACATTAAAAATATCACAGTGATTAAGGTAGAGTCCGATTACAATTCCTCCTCGCTTAACTTGTTGATGTTTAGTACTCCCCTCCGCATTTCAGTTTAATATACACACACGTGAATAAAACAGATATAATATGTCACAAAAATATACCATTGAATTTTTTTCTAAGATAATCCGATGATATAGTTTTTATGAAATATTATATAAACTAAAACTAATGGTCAAAGTTATTTTTAAACCACGTGTATGCCTGTTAAACTGATCCAAAGGAAGTAGTGATGAGTAGGAGACTGTAGTATGTATATCATTAGTAGTGTGTGTCAAAATCGAGTTTTATGTATCGAACTGTACATAGTAGTGTGTACCGGAATAGAAATTTGAATGTGGATGACCTATTTTAAATCATCTGAAAACTTTTCAGTGCCTATTATACATCATCAGGTACAAGGTACAGACGACATTTTTTCCTAAAGCTCAAAATCATGCTCAGGGAGACGAGCAATTTCAAAATCTCCGAACCTTCTCCCTCCGGTCCCTAAAACGTTTTCACGTTTCCTAATAAACAGCTAGCTGTTTTGCAATTAAAAAACAGTCACTTTTTGAGCCGTTGGATATTTGTCCCGAATCTCAGCGCGCGCTGAGTCGTCAGCTCGTCGAGTCCGTTCTTTTTTAGTTTTTTTATTCTCATTCTCTGGAGCCACCGCTCTGTCTCGTCTTCCTCGGGAGAGCAGAGGCGGAAGCTATGGCGGAGATTGCAGCGGCGTCGCTGCACCAGCTCGGCTGGTGCCGGAGGGGGCAGTGCGTCACGATCCGGGGATAAATACGTTGGAGAGATCAGGGGACCCGCAGCTGGCGACTGAGATGGAGAGAGCTGCCGCTTCCGCTTCTTCTACTGCCACGGCGAAGAGACTGTGGATCCGCGAGTGTTGAAGGCATGTGCACTGCTGGAGACATGGGTATTTTCCTCCAGCCTTCTCCCCGTGGCTGTTATGTTGTTTTGATAGGGATTCTTTGTGGTGCATTTGATGGGATTTGGGTGTGCGTTGCTGCAGTGCTTTTGTCGACGGCGGATCTGATAATTCACTGCTCTCTCATTTTACATGTGGTGGTAGCTCGTGTTTAATACTATGTAGAGCAGTTCATGTATTGGACTTCTTTGTTTTGGACCTTTTGTCAATTGTTTCTGAAATTGGGGGTCAGTCTCCCTAGGATGCAGATTCATACCTGGGTAAAGGTTGCAGTAAGCTAGAGTTATCCTTGTTAGGTGATGTACATGTTAAGTCGTGTTGAGTGTTTCCGACTATATATTGTTAGGTGATATCCTTGTTAGGTCGATGATGTGTGCTCATGATGGTGCTTGATGCTATGTAGAGCAGTTCCATCTAGTTCCACGGCGGCGATACAGTGTATTAATTAATTGGAATCTGAACTAAAGAGAGTACAAGGGTTTATATGAATTGTACTTCTCGTTCCATGCACTAAACATTGCATGTACTGTCGTGGAAGTATTATCAGGTAAGGAGGTTCTGTGGTGGCACTGTTCACCTTGATCGTTATTACAACAAATCCACAAATTGTGTCCTTGAGAGAGAAAACCTCGATGTTTTATGCCTACATCTGATAGTATTAATTGTACAATAAATAGATGATGCGGCAACGACAAGCCTGTGACTGCATGACGGCCTTATCTTGGCCTCCCTAGCATGTCAGCGCGACACATTCTTGGCCATCCGGTTGCATAACGTGACAACACACTGTGTCTGATGGAAGCAGGGCACACGTGGAAGGTGAATCCAAACATCGCAATGTAGCTGCCTCTTTAAAACTTTATGCAAATTATAAGATGTTACATTGTGTCTCTGCGACGCTTGGGCACTTGACAGTTTGACGGATATATTTAACATAATGTAACTTCAGTTAGCGCTAGCTGTTTATTCTCAGACTGTTTTTGTTAGATTTTCATGTATTCTTATATTTATTTTCTCACTGATTATTCTTCATTATATCATATTTTTGTTTATCTCATTTAAACTTAATATCAATGTTTCGGAATGTTCATTTAATCATAATTTCATTATACATATCTCAGCTAGTTAGCTTTCAGTCATTAATATCTTCATTCTGTCATTGTTTCATTTCCTCATTTAGTTCAGTTTTCATTTTTTTTCATTGCCTATTTCTTCATTATCTCTTCATTCTCCTAGTATTACATTTTCTTAGTATCTTCATCTATTCTTTCATTTCATTCTATCTTCGTTCTCTTAGTTTCTTCATTCTTTTTTCATTGCCTCTTTCTTTAGCCTCTGCTCAATCTTCAGTCTATTAGTATTCCATTCATAGATTTATCCTTCTTCAGCCTCTCAGTATTCTCTTTGTTTATTATCTTTCTTCATTGTCTCAGCTTCTTATTACCTCCGTTACTTTCTTCATTGTCTCCGCTCATTGTCTCAGCTTCTTTCTTCATTGTTTCAGTCCTGATGTTGCTCTTCTATTCATCAATTATTCATTACTTTAGTGTTTCAAGTACTTCGTCACTATAGGAATTTCAGTATTTCAGTTTTCTTTGTCTCCATTCCTTCAGTTCTCCATTTTGTTCTCTCATTAATCATTTTCACTTACTTATTATCTCAGTTTTCAGTTTTAAATTTGTATGCTTCACTTACTTATTATCTAAGTTGTTCAGTATCTCATTAAGTACCTTAGTCCTATCCAAATTTCTTCAATGCTTCAGTCCTAGCGTTGCTCTTCTATTCCTCCTCACTTATTTCATTTCTCTAAATCATTTCATTTCAGTTTATAATTTAGTTTTCAGTTACAAGTGCATCAGTCTGTTCTGAATATTTTCGTCATTTTATATCAATTATCCAGTCCTCTTCATTCCTCAATTTTCAGTTCAGTTTTAAGAACATCTCATTCTTTCTTTAGTCCCAGTTCGTCTTTTTTTCTGTTCCTCTTATTCTATTTCTTAGTATTGTTCTTCTTAGTCCCTTTATTTATTTATTTTTTGACTGGTGTTTTTGTGTGGTGGGCCTGTTTTACGTGCTCTGTTTTTGACTGTTGCTTCTACTTGAGTTGGCTACTTTTTACGGTTGTGCACGAGGAAGTGCGGTAGTGGGATCAGTTAGTGGCACAGATAGAAAGGGGAACATAACGGCGGATGGCAGAGAAACAGTTGTCGTCATCTCTCTATCTCATTACAAATCATTTTTTGTTTTGGTTCACAGCAGATGATGGCTTGCTTCATATGCAGTACGCAGCAGATTTGGAGCTGGAAGATTGAACGAGTGAGTTGGAGAGGCAGGGGCTACCCCAAAGTTTGGACAATAGGTAGAGGGTTTCTTCTTTTTCTCCTTGGGCATTGAATTTTTAATGTCCAGGTTTCATCCTGCTACATTTGTTTAGTTATGTTTCATCCTGCTACATTTGCTTAGTTTATGCAGCTAGTTGGTCGCTGTTCTTTATAATTTCTCAAGTCTCATGTATGGTGTTCTTCTGTTGCGTTTTCGAAGTTCACATGGTGGCAGAGGGGGAAAACGACATTTGCAAGCATGTAAATTAATGTTTTCAATGATACATTCCAACGTCGATGCAGGTTAGTGATCCATATATATTCATATCAAACTATATAAATTATGGCTACATAATGCTTCAGAAAAAACAAAAATAATCATATATAGTATTTTGTCTCTGATTTGAACGACAACCAAGTACTTTCTATCATTTAGCACATTTATGGGATCAACTGCAGTAATTATTGTTAAAACGTAGACAAGTACCTCACTTTCATGCAGACCCTTTTCGCCAGTAGGTTTTTGCGATTTTCAGTTCAACATGTTGATCCTTCTCAGTTGCTGGATTGAGTGTTTTTTTTTTGCGGGAGAAGAAGGTCGAGCTGGGAACCCACACCGGTGCTGGGCGTTTGTCTCCGTTTGTGGGCTTTACTCCTCATTGAAGACAGTCTGGGGTGGAAGCCAGCTAAGAAATGGGCTAACGTGTGAACACTCGAGGACTAACTCAAATATGTGGTAGTTGGGCTAACGTCTGTGGACTCAAAAGTCAAAACACGAACTCAGAAATGTGTCTGTTCGGAATATATTGAAAACAAACACTTTTTCTCTCTCTCATTTCTTTTCAGTACTGAGTTTTTACAGCTGGCAAGTTTGTATTGGTTAGAAAAGTGTCTGTTTTTCAATTGAAAAACAGCTAGCTGTTGATTAGTCACTCCCAACGTTTTTTAAGACGGGCATGCTCTACTCCACCTCAGTCAGCCGTCTCCCGTCCCAAACGGCCAAAATCTTCCCCTTTCGGCCTTTTCACCGAGCCGCCGCCTTGAAGCCCCCTTCCCCTTCCTGACTTGATCCCTTCTGCTGGTAAGGAAGCCCTAGATTGCAACTGCATTTGCTGTTCGATTTGCTCTGGTATCCTCTTTGCTGTGAACAATCGATCCACCGGATCTTTCTGGATAAAGATCTGTCGCGGTTGAACCCAAATAGGGTTTACCCAAAGGTGCCGGAGCTGCATCCGCCCCATTTTAGCAGCTATTACGCTGAATCAATCCTAGTACTGGACGTTAATTTCCAAGGCGATTTGGGGGACTTTGACTGACCCCCCATGCCCCGCGTGAAGTCGCCCCCTGCCATGTTATTTTTTTGACCGTGAGCGTCGAATTGAAGGTTTGGAGTAGCATCGCAAATTCGCAATGGCAGCTATGACATGCTCTCGAAAAAAAAAGAGTTAGGGCACCTTTTACATGAGTGGTTCTGCACTTCATTCGTTAATTCTAAGGATTTTAGTTATTCTTCATAAGCTGTTCATCTTGGGTGCTTGTGTAAGGTTTGTAGAACCTATAAATCACTCTTTGTTCAGAACTTTGGAACATAGAGACTGTGTGGTGTTCACATTTTAGGGACTAGATCTAAGTACCTTGATTTGAAGGTGTAAACCGAGTATGGTAACCAACAACTGCAAAATCTTCTTGCTTATGTAACGTATCTTGTATAATTAGATTTCTTCATGCTAACATCTTGTGCCCTAAAGGATTGCTTGATTTTGTTTTCATCTTTTGGCAGTAGTATGGAAGAAGGTAGTGACTATTATGTTGTCAAGAAAGGGGACATGGTTGCTGTTTTCAGAAATTTAAATGATTGCCAGGCACAGATTTGCTCTTCGGTATGTGTTATAAACTTATAATATGAAGATTTGACAGTTGTGTTTGCACTTTTCCACTGTGCTAATGTGTAAATTTTTGTTATGCCATCATTAAAAGTCAGGATTATGACATGATGTATCGACCCTACTAGTACTAATTTAAACATGAAGTTATTTTAGCAAATGGTCCACTTGTCCTTGCTCCTTCAGTCAAGACTAACAGGCTAACATAACTCACTGTGGTTGCATGTGTAGGAATTGTTACTAAACCTTGTTTCTTTTGTCTTCTTGCCTTGGCATGTTCCTTACTTGGCCGAAGGGAGATGAAACATGTCAACATAGCTCCCCTTTTAGCTTCTATTGCTGTTTGCTGCTCCATATCTATGTAATAAGTAATAACATTGTTCCTTGCATTTTTTTCTAGTGCTGGACTGCTGGTTTACCAGTCTGAGGTTATAAGATATTTCTTGATAATTACTTGGAGTTAATTTAGCCTGCTAATATTCATGTTTGAGTTGAAAATTATAATACCAATTAACAATGATGATTTTTCTATTTCTACTGATGCGTGCTTTTATTTTTTTAATAAGCTGTTTACTATTTTCATAGTCTAACCAAATCATGACAACCACATAATTTCAGTTGAACTCGTACAGTATTTTGCCATCAACTCCTTGTTATTCAGATAAGTATTGTGTTAATTATACACAGTTAACAACAATATATGTTTTGAGTTGGGAAAATAGTGTAGTTAGCAGCCTGTATTCCTACTATCTAATTATATATTTTTTCTTTCTATTTTCATGTTAGATTCAAGAAAGGATTGCAACTCGTAGATAGAAAAACTATAAAACTATTCCACATTCTGAAACCTCTAAAATATTTTTGTTTTGGAAAGACGAACCATCACCAGTTCACCATTAACTCGGATATTGATATGAGCAAAGACATCATCTTCTTACATTGTTGATTTTGTTTTGGAAAGGTATCTGGTCCTGCTGCAAGTGCCTACAAGGGTTACTGCTGGAGCAAAGAAAAGGCGGAATACCTCTCTTCACGTGGACTTATTAATGCTTCATATACAATCAGTGCAGCTGATCTTAGGGAAGATTTATTGGGCACCCTTGTGCCGTGCACTTTTCAGGTAAAGTGCTAAAATTTGCACTTGAGTTTCTATTTCCGTAACCAGATTACACGTTTTAATCTGACATTAGTTAGTACTACTATTTAATATGAGGTCAAAGCATGACGGAATATTTTATTATTTTTGACCTAGTACAGTTGAGATCTTTGAGGCATTGAATAATCAAATGCCATTTCTTTGTAGGAGGTAACTGGTCCTAGTTCAAACCAACTAGCTCCAAATCCAGCCGGAATCTCTAGTGATACAAGGTATCAACCTGGCATCCGTAATGATATAAGATATCAACCTGGGGCACAACCTGTGGATCTGAACTATGTAAGTTATCCTATTTGCAATTAGCCGAGCACTATAATATCACCAGTTACATCGTACTGTGTTATTACAGAGTGCCGCTGGATCTGGTCAAACCCATGGTTACTCGGATCAGGAACAAGCATTTAACAGGCTGGTATGCAATATGACACAATAAGAATATACATGGTCTCCACTTCCACTTATCATTACAAATGATAACCCTGTGTTTGGATGCACAGAATTGGGCCTGGAATTGGGTAATTGGAATTGTCCACCGTATTCAGCTATTCCGTTTTTCCTGGAAATCAGGCCTGAAAACGAGGCTCAATTCCACGCCCAGCCCGCACGCTCAGTCCTCCTGTGCAATCCAATCTGGAGCCCCGCACCTCCATATCGCTTCGGAATCGGGAGCCCCGCACCCCGGGTGCCCCTTTGTTCCTGAAATTCGAGCGAGGCAGGGGAGTAGAGCTTGGGCGGCTTCCCGTCGGTGCGCCGGCAACTTCCCGTCGGCCGCACAGGTGAGTGACCCCGCCGCCCTCGTCTGCCCTAGCACTGGCCTCCATTCCTCCCGTCCTTCTCGCCTCCTTTCCCATCCTAATCCCACCCCCCAGGTCGGTGCCCTAACCTTAGATGGAACGAGTAGGGGAGCGGCGTTGGGAGGGAGACGGCGGTGCCGGAGGGTGAAAGGCGCATCACCCTCCCCTTCCTGACCCTCCGCTTTTTTTCTGTATAATTTGAGAACTAGTTACTGAAGTCAAAAATAGAATTTTGGTGTTTTTTCTTGATTTTTTACTATAGTTTAAGGATTATGAGTTGCTCGACTTGTCGTGACTTGTCACGCGACTAGTCTACCTGTCGCAACCTGACTCTCGACAACACAGAGCAACACGACTAGTTGAACCTGGTCGACTGACAAGTTGACTAGTCGCAACAAATCACGACTAGTCTCTGTTTTTTAATCGAGCGACAAGTTTGACTTGTGGGCTGGAACTAAAAGGCCTCCTGTGCGAAACCCTAATGGGCTGGCTCTGGTATGTCTGTTCTAGTCGACTAAATATCGACTAGTCTAGCACTAGTCGACTAGTCTAGCACTAGTCGACTAGTCTAGCACTAGTCGAGACTAATCACGACTAGTCTTTGAGCCGGTACCCCAGCGACAAGTTGCGACTCATCGACTCGTAATCCTTGCTATAGTTTGATGTTTGCCTAGTGTGCTATGATTCCAATTCCATGGTCTCTACATCCAAACATGAATTGGAAACATCCTCTGATTCCAATAGCGAATTCCAAGCCACCCAAACAACAGAATTCAAATTGTAAGCCGTTTCCTTTCCAACTTGGATTTAGAATTACCACTCCATTCAATTCCAGAAATCAATTCTGTGCATCCAAGCACAGCATTAGAACCAGCATATATTTTCCGTTGTCAAATATCATTGCAAGTCACTTATGTAGTACTGAAGTATTGGTATCTTCTATATGATGGGGTTATGTGCAGGATGCCAAACCAAGGTCCTCCAGCCAGTCCTCTCCAAATAACATCAACCATGGTGGTCATATTGATGCACAACCTGTCTCAAAACAATATGTAATGTTTGGGCTGATTGCTTTTCCACCTCTACTAGAATACTTGTTCCTCAGTAATTTTATCTATTTGAGATGCTGTAGGAAGTAATCTGTGCAGTTACATACTTTCTAGATTAGGTCCAATATAAAATAGTTAAGCATACTTAGTTCATATAACAGACATGAAAATGATAATTTTTTTTACAATTAAGAGGACATATACAGTCATCCATACTAGGTACTTGTTTAACTAAATCGGTAGATTTGAGTATGAAAGTTGTTATCATGATCCTGCAACTTTTTTTGTGGTTCCTAGGAATAGATTGATCCAATGAATAGGTCTTAGAATATAAGATTGTATGACTTAAATCAACATGCTGGAAACATAGCTCATAATCACTATTTCGTTTTGGCACAAATCAATCAAATAGGTCCCCAACTACCTGTTCTGGCACTCACTCAATTTCCAACCAATAAAAGAAAAAATCAATTAAATGTAGTTTGAACAATCCTTTATGGAAACGTATATCTATAATATATCCACAAATTTTAAAGTACTCAAGTGCACATGGCTGCTATAATTTGCGTTATCATGGCTGGTGTATTAATATTAGTCTATTCAATTAAAATTATTAGCCCATAAAAGGTGTTTCAGGTGTGCTCATTTCTTGCACCTAGTTTTGTAAATGCTGTAGCCAAACTGTAGAACATAGCATACATGTTGGTTGTGGGGCCTACTTCTCTTACATAAAACTTGCCTCAGTCGGTCATCAGTACATGCTATATTTTCATGTCAAAGTTCATACCAAGCTTTCAACGTTTCTTGTTATCAGATGGTATGTGTTGTTCACTTTGATGGTGCTTCAAAAGGAAATCCAGGAAAATCAGGTGCTGGAGCTGTACTTATGACTGAAGATGGGAGAGTGGTATAATATATAATTTATTGTCCTTCAGAGTTTTATCATTTCCAGTTGGTCCATCTATCCCCTGACATCATGTCCTGACATATCCTTGAAGATATCTCGACTTCGTGAGGGTCTTGGTGTTGCTACCAATAATGTTGCTGAGTACAGGGGCCTTATCTTAGGACTGAAATATGCTATCAGACATGGATTCAAGAGAATCAAAGTATATGGTGACTCCCAATTAGTCTGTTATCAGGTACATGCTTATAAGCTTATTCTTTCTGAGTGATCAAGTTGCCTCCATTTTATGGTTGTCTGGTAGCTCTGCACTTCCATTCTTATTTAAGCCAAGTCATGCTGCTAACTGAAAAACAAAAGAGACCTGAAAGAAAAGGAAGAGTGAGAGTGATCTTAATTTTCTCTGTACATAATCAACATGCAATTAGGAATCAATGTGCCTATAATTATCGCTATATATGGTAACATTAATAAAAAATATTTGGCAAGTATTTTCTTGTTTTGTAGCACTTCATATATTCTGAAACCGAGCACACGAACACCCTAAAGATAGCGTTCCTGAAATCAAATCATTGTGCATTTTCTTTGACAACTTCATCGCCCAACTATTGAAAGCAAGGTTCAAAAAAGCGCTAAGCGCTAAGCGAGCGGTGAGGCACTGCTTAGAGGAACTGCTGCTTAAGCGAGCTTAAGCGCCGCTTAATCGCTCAGGCTGGGAAGTCAAGCTGGGCACATATACGCCTATAATATGTTGTAATTTTGTATCCTAAGCATGTAATGCTACATTTCCAAGGAATATGGGGATTAATACCTTGGTTGGCCTTGGTTTTGCTCCATTTTCTTATAAACACGCAAGCAGCTAAGCAAACAAGTAACAAACACAAACAAGCAGCTAAGCAGTACTGGAGTAGCAAGCAACTAAGCAAGAGACCTAATCTAATTAATATAGCATCAACGCATTGAGCAAGGAGCAGAGCAACACAGGCAACACACCAACACTCGCACGGAGGAGATTCTAGCAAAAACACGACCAGATTCCCTGTCTCGCTTAATCGAACGCTTAGGCCAAAAGCGAAGCGGAAGGCAACTGCTCAGCGCTTAAGCGCGTCTAGGCGTACGCTTTTTTGAACCATGATTGAAAGTATATACTAGAGCGAAGTAGGATAAATGGGTCTAATGTCATTTTACAAGAAAACTTCAAAAAATTACCGGAATCATGGGCAAAGAATGATAAAACTGGAGAAGATTTTCTTTTCTTTCTACAGCCTTCTAATATTGCTTAAACAGGTCAAAGGTACATGGCAAGCAAAAAAAGAGAACATGATGGAACTCTGCAAAGAAGTGAAAAAACTCCAAGAGAACTTCATCTCTTTTGAGGTCAACCATGTGCGAAGGGTATTGTACATTCTATCTCTTCCGGTGCATTGTTGGCTTAATAAATCTAGTGTGCTAGTTTCGTAATTTGATATGTAGGCGTACATAGTGAGGCCACATTATTTTCTGGAGTCTTGTTTGGTCCATCTTTTTATTCTCAACTGTCCAATAGAATAAGTACTACAATTGTTATGATGTAACACATGCACTTTGACATGCTGACATGCATCACCCTTTTAGAAGGGTGGTGATGCACAAAACCACATGTATGTTTTTCATCTCAGGTAATGGCCATGTAGAACACTAGTGGATTTGCTACATCAGAGATAAGACACCTGACCTAAGGATCTCAATGCAACTACTTGAAATGTCCTGGGATTAAGCAAGAATGGAGATGACCTTCGGGGTGTTCAGAGGAATGCGCAAACTTGAAAGCAAGGAGTTTGCGAGAAGGGAGGGGGGGTTTACATCTCTAAAATTCTGGCGTGAGGAAAATAGACTAGGGTTTGGAGAATTCTGGGGAAAGGTGGGGATAAAGCAGACCCAATACACTAGAGTAAAACAGGCTTTTGGGAAGATGTGGGGATTTTGGATCAGACTGGGAATCCGAAACGCTCCCTTAGGTGATTTTGCGACTTCTTGTGGGCCCTACGGGTTTACCAGCCCTGCCCCTTGGGCCATTATCGTGTATTGTCCATGGCTCAAACACTTGTCTCATTTGAAACCTCATGTTAGAAACTTTAGGAAATTTACTCAGGGAAAAGTGTACAATCAACTCAACTATCTAGCTGACGCGACTGTTTGTCAAGTTTTGTACAAGTTGTCCAAGCCAATAATGAGTCCTTCCTATTGACAGATTGGAAAAGACCTATGGTGTCAGCGAGATAAGGACCCAATTTTAACGTCAAGTGGAAAAAACCAACCGAAGGAGGTTGGGATAGCACTGCTAGTGGGCCCCACCAGTTTCCCAGCAAAACTGATCAGAAAAATAATGTTGGAACCACATTGGGCCAACCTCTAGGGTGGCCTTCCACCTCCTTAGGGTGAAAAGTTCATACTTGTCGTTAAGATGAGGCCACTTATCCATTGACCCATTAGGTCTCCATCGTTAAATACAAGGGACTCTCATGATCTGTATTGACCATTAGGTCTCCATCCATATAATTTGGTATATATTAGTTGTCAAGTTGTGCATCAAATACCATGTGGAAAAAAGCATGCCTTACAGTTTGGGACAGAGGGAGTACCTGAGAAAGAAATGATGAGAAGAAAGTTCCTCCTACATATTGTCTCTTATACTTTTTGTACTCGTGCGTTATTCGTGTCGTGATTGACTACCTTGCTGCCGCACAACCTTTGACCGAACTCCTCTCTGAAGGTTCTGTAACACGTTATCAACACGACTCTCACCGCTGAGCCTTCCCTTTACATTGGATCGTGAAGGTCAGGTATCGCGTTCGCCGAATGTTTGCTAGCAAGGTCCAATTTTAGCCTACCAAGAAGGCAGCTCATGGAATATGTACGATGCCACTTAGAGACGTGAAGTTTGGATCGAGGATCCTCACAAACTCATTGATGATATCTTAATGCCGATAAAAAATTACTCACCTTGATACAGTGTGTTATTTCTCCAAATTGTTGTCAATGTGAGGTATTTGGATTTTTAAAGCATATGCAGTATAAGATAATCCCACCACTAGGAGCAATTCCTCCACCTCCTAAGGAGGAAGGTTACCACTTATATTGTTAAGTTGTGGGCACTTATTATCCATTGATCCATCACTAGAATAGCAGAGCTGCAAATCAGATATATTGCATAATATTTCCGACAATGCAACTTGATTATGTTTACTCTTCCTGTACATTTGTGTTGTCTGCTTAGTTGAGCAAAGCTTGAGACATTTGCATAATATTGTATTTTGCTTATCTGTGTACATTTTCTGCTGCTTGCAAGGAATGGAATTCTGAGGCAGATCGCCAGGCAAACATAGCTGTCACTCTTGCAAGTATGATCACCACTTCTCCCTGCTATTTTTTCACGTGCTTAATCACTTTATGTTGATGGCTTGAACAAACTGTACACCTCAGGTGGCGCGGTTTCTGAGGAGCGTGGCGATGGTTTCTAACTTCTGACAGCAGCCTTCTCCGCTCTGATAACCATTCCATGTAGTTAGTTAACCGTAGCCTTTGTGTTCGATCCAGTGGTTCGGTGTATCTGTTTCTTCTTTTAGAACTCCATGTATTCAGTTGAATGTGATACATCGTGCTTCTATGATTGGTTACTAGTTGCAAAATGGACTTCAATGTTTGGACCTCGTTTTGAACAATCATGTACGTAGCTTTCATGGTGTAAGGCTGTAGGCTTCCTTAAATTTGTTTTGCTTTGCTGGCTTCTTTACTGTTTTTGCGAGAGAATCGTCATATGGTTTCTGACCTGACCCAGACAACTCACATGCAAGCTTCAAGATAACTTGGTATAGACCTGAGCTGGAAATCTCCTGTGTTCTGCAAATGCCAAGGAAGGTGCTTTCCATGTGAACTGGAAGGAAATTTCAGATTGGATTTGTCACAGTTCGATTCCTCGAGTGGACTTGTGCGGCAAGATAAAAGTACCAACTGCATGCATTTCATCTCTATTTGTACTGCACACATTTTGAAGCATTCGAATTTGCTACCTTAAAATTTAAACTACAGTCACGTCACGAATTATGGAGCGGACCAAGTACCAACTAGCATTAGCTAATAACCACCCGAAACTGTTTTCTAAAGAGCGGTACTAAACGGTTAAACCCACAGGGCCACAGGAAAAACATAAATCTCCAAACGGCACAAGAACACCGATCATCACTGTCTATGCGAATCAATCTCGCTTCACTTGCCCGGCAGTGTCATCTGGACGATGCTGCGTTGCATGTTGGAATGCAGCTCCGCGGAGAAGGTGGGGCTGCTGAGCGGCCGGTACTCCGGCACTAGGCGGCCCTTCCCGTACCTCACGCCGCACGCGTTGCACAGCGTGCCGCGGCCCTCCGGTCCCTCACGCCATTGCGGCGTCTCCGTCGTCCCACAGTGCCGGCACCGTCGCTGCCCTGGTTCTGTGGCTGGAGACAGCTGCGGCGAGAGGCTCGATGCTTGTGCCCGTCCCCCCCGGAGCACCACCGACGTCTCTGGCTCTGGCTCCATCACCGGAAACGTGTCCTTTCTCGAGAGCACCTCGTGCTCCCCTGCAGCCACTGCCTCGCGCCGTTGCAGCATCATCTTCGTCCCGCAGCAGTCAGCCAATCGAGCTCCTCCGCCGCCGCCTCCCACAGCCGTCGCCTCCAGCCCCTGCAAGAACCAAACTTTACCCCCATTTCCGTACCAAGAACCCCTGCTGCCCGGGTGAATGTGACTTGACGGCATTCGCCTCCGGCCCCTGCAAGAACCAACCGTCGTTTTCTGTTTCTTGAGAACTTTTCTGCTTCGCGAGCTTCTGGGGAATGGGCTAGTCGAAGGATCGAGGGCATTGGCGTCTGCGCCTGACGAGCCCGGGCGGAGGCGCATCTCCACGACGCAGCGGTGTTTGTTGGAGTGCGCTTCCGGGGAGAAGGTGGGGCTGTTGAGCGGCCGGTACTCCGGCAGCAGCCTGCCGCTCCTGTACCGCACGCCGCACGCGTTACAGAGCGTTCGAGGGCCCTCCGGTCCCTGGCGCCACTGCGGCGTCGTCGTCGCCCCGCAGTGCTGGCAACGCCGCTCAGCCGCCATCGGCTTCGTCCGAGGCCCCGTCAGCGCCTCCATCGTCTCCACCGCCGGGAACGCATCGTCGTTTAACAGCCACTCGAGCTCCTCCTCCACCGCTTCCAGGCGGCCACCTCCGCCAGCCGCCACCTCCAGCTCCTGCAAAAACCAACCTTTAATCGCCATATCTATCGGTGCCAAGAACCCCCAAATTAGATTCCCAACCAGATTAAAGGAACGACCGTAGACAAACACGTACCGCCTGGTGAAAGAAGGTCTGGAGGTCGCCGTCGCTGGCAAAGATATCGTCGGCGGCCGCGTCGCCGTGGAGCCCGTCCTCCGCCGCCACCACCATCGCCGCCGTCCGCTTCTTTTTTCCCCAAGGAGAACACGAAAGGGGATTCCCGAAACTTCTTTCGTGCTTCGTGGGTTTCTGGGGAGCGGTAAGTCTGCAGAGTGAAACGACCCACAGCACATTCGCGTGGGCGGGCCGAAGGGATTCTAATTTCGTTCGCGGGAATGGATCGACGAGCCGCGCTAAAACGAATATAACATTTTTTTTGCAGTTGTGCTTATGCACCTTTGCCGCGAACTCGTGATGCTCCAGTCCTGTGGCGAAATTGATGCTAAGATAAAAAAGATTTGTCCAGTTTTAGGATACAATTGCGGTCAACCTTTTTAATTTCTGCTCTTGTTAAATCGGTTCATATGAAGAGTTGGCACATCTTTATTTTTCTAAGGGGAAACAGTATGTGATCCTACTTCATCTTTTAAAATATAAGATGTTTTAGCCTATCATTAACATGCATGTATATAGACATCTTTAAGTGTGTAAGTTAAAAATAAAAGAAGTGAAACTGTATACTAAAAAATATCTAAATACTTATGTGTCAATGATAGACTAAAACGTTTTATATTTTAAAACAAAGAGAGTATTAACAGAAACAAAAACTAGAAGAGGTTTGCTTCAGTGCACCCAGAAAGTCAAACTAGAAACTATGTATTTGTACGTGGAATTACATATAAGGTATCAAAAAATGCGTTGTTGGAACAAATGGTAATTTTAGAAATTCCTCCGCTCTATAATTCTCCGTTCTATAATTCTTAAGAGTACAAACCAACCATGCAATTAAGGGTGCTACTACAAACTAGTACTCTACTATAACAACACAAGTGTTACATAGGGCTTTAAGCATCGGCCCATATGTTTGAAGGCCGTGGCTATGGTCACATAACACTTAAAGCCGTCAGAAATACATGTGTTGGAAAAAGTGGCGATTTGGCATATGCAGAATGATTTTAGCTTCAACAAAGCAAGCTTTCTATCTTTTATGCAGGCTATCTCTATGGTTATTCACTGGATCCATATGTGGTCCTATCTCGATCCGCCGCGCAGGAGCACTAAGACATAGATATTAGGTGCAACTATTTGTCAATGGTTGTATGAGATATATACAACCTATACGGTCGGCGGTTTGGTAAAAAACAACATGTTGAGGGACATGCGCAACATGTTACTGAGTTTCTTTGGATGACTTATCCCTATCTCCCCGCTATCCGATCCATAGGATGTAATCGTTTTGATACCTTTTTCCTTTGCTTGTAAGAATTTGAATAATAATATTCTAATAATAAGCGATGTATGCATCGATTGATGCGTATGGCTTTCCTTTTTTTTAAAGAAGTGCCAACCTCCGAAGAGGAATTGCTGAGTATAACACTCTACAACATTTGTCGAGTTCCTTTGTTACGATAACAGAGTATAAAATATACTCGGCAAACAATCCGCTGCAGTGGTGTCTTAATCAGTGAACTCCTTGCATCTGTATTTTCAGTGTAGTCCTAGTCTCACACAATATTTTTTATTTTCTTTTTTGTGTAGAGATTTTGAGTTTGCCTGCTGAGGACTTAGACCGAGAACGATGATCCAACCGAAGACAAACGAGGAAGACGTACATTTTCCGCTCCATGCTTCTTACATGAAAAATCACAATTTTTAGTTCTCATATTTTTGATAAAGAGCGTTTTATTACTTAAAGATTTTTAAGCATACACCCGGCCTCTGCATAACTAAGATGCACACAACCAACATTCCAATCTGACAACCATAATAAAGGCAAAATTACATATCATTATGAGCAATTGTAATCTCGCCTAAACTCAGGGACCAATGCGAAGACTATGCGGCCACCCATGTTGGGCAAAAGTATCCCTCGCCATAGCCTCCAATCGAGCACAGACCTCCATAAAGAGGTCACGATCCTCCACCCTCTGAAGAAAGGACCATAAACAAAGAGTACTTATACCCCGATAGATAACCTGTAAAATAGAAGAGTTTTTGTCATTAAACACTTAATCATTTCTATATAGCCAAAGCAACCAAATAAAGGCAATCGCTCCCACCCTAATATACTTTTTGAACCTATTATTTATTCCGTTAAGCCAATTCCCAAAAATGTTGGTAATGCTGCGTGGCAGAAATAAGGTCGAAGTTGATGAGTGACCATATAGATCTTGCGAAACGACATTGAAAGAATAAGTGTTTAATTGTTTCATCTTGATAACAAAAAACACAAGCTTTACTCCCATTCCAGTTCCGTCTTGCAAGATTATCTTTGGTTAGAATCACCCCCTTACGTAGGTACCATCCAAATACCTTAATGCGTAGAGGAAGTTTCAATTTCCAAAGTCTATTATTACTAATCTTATCGATTGGCAAATCAGGTTGGATAAGTGCATTGTACATGGATGCTACTGAAAATTTACCATTCTTATCTAGGTTCCATCGGAATTCATCAGGTCCCGGTTGTAGCTGGATATTTTCCAAACGTAAGAGTAAGGCATTCCAAGATATAAGCCGCTGACCAAACAAATCCCTTCTAAATGACACATTTGGTGGAGAGGTCTCCAAAACCTTAGCGATGGTATCGTCTTTGTGACGCACAATACTATACAATGCCAGATACTGTTCACGAAGGGACGTAGCACCAAGAGACGGCGCCTAGTTGACGTGGGAGTTTATTCTTCTTCAATCCCAGGCAACAGCTCCAGAAAAAGTCTGGATGTCTCACAGGACCAGTTGGGAAACCCCAAGAGGAAGGTATGATGAGCACAACAGTAAGTTTCCCCTCAGTATGAAACTAAGGTTTAATCGATCAGTAGGAGAAAGAAACCACTCCTGAAGGTTGTTCCTAACTGGTGCTAGAAAACAGTCTAGCGCGTGGATGCTTCGGCGCCAACAGCAACATGGAACCTGCACACAACACAACCAAAATACTTTGCCCCAACTTACAGTGAGGTTGTCAATCTGACCGGTTTGCTGATAACAAAGGATTAAATGTATGGTGTGGAAAAAGGTGTTTGCTTGCAGTGAAATAACATAGTACTTGCAGAAAGTAAACAGTGCTTACAGTAGATGGTAATTGACAAGGGTATAGATAATAGAGCCCATTGGTACAGTACCCCTGAGGCCCGTTAAGCTAGGCCCAGTTATAACGCTAGTCGAAATACGAGTTCATGTTGTATGTCAATATTGTAATCTGTATCGGATCCCTCCCGATCCTTGAGACCTGACCACCTATATATAGAGGCCAGGAGAGGACGGTGAGGGACAGATTGAGAGCAAGCCAAAGTTCACCCTAAGTTTACTTTCGATACACACCTTGTTTGACTGATTTTACCTTCGAGTTCATCCGACGCCCTACTCCCCTGATCCTAAGTCCTTCATCTAGGACATTTTTCGAGTTAACCCTCGTCAATTGGCGCCGACCGTGGGGACTCTGGGCGTTGGAATCATGAATTTGACGACTTTTTTGCTTTTACCCAATAGCAATCTAGAAGTCGACGAAAGTCAAGAGATGGAGCTGACGATCGGAAGTTTAAGCTTCTATGTCGGACCTTCGGGTTCAACTCGCCTTTCGGATCCGGTGAAATCGGGTCCATCGGCAAGCAAAGCCGAGAGAATCACAATGTTTGGATCATCCGTGGGCTCTTCCAGCGAGGTAAACTCGCCGGTCAGTCTCACAGCAACAGAAGATATGCAAAAGATACTAGAGGAATTCGATGAAACTCCGGGAAATCCTGACATGGAAGCAACAGTGGTTAAAACTCACGATAGTCCAAGGGATTTCGCCACCGAAAGCAGTGGCGTCTCCAAAAGCGTACACCAGTTATGCGTCATTATCACTGAAGTAGCAGAAGATAATAATCACGAAAGCAACAGAGAGGTCGACATGCAAGTCGACAAACCAAGGAGTAACAGCAAGAAGGAAAAGGAGAAAATTCACGTCTCAACCGAAGAGTGGAGAATCATCATCTCAGCCATCAATCACGGCACGGAAGTACCCGCGGATTCAAGGAGAGAAGTTCTGATGGGATATCAATATGCGCTGCACCAGCGCAGAAAGAAGTTAAGGAAGGAAAGAGACATGTTTATGAGAAGCCGAGATAACAACAACACATCAAGTGGAGGATATTGGGATGAGTACAGCGATGCATCAGAGTCCAGCATGGAAAGGCACAGAGACCCAAAGCACAGCAGGAGGACAACAACACGGATAAGAGAAGAAAGCTATACGAAAAGTCTAAGTGCGCACCCATCAGATGAGGAAGAGGACTTTATGCAAGAAACACCAGAAGAAGCACTAGTAGCAGCACAGGCGTACCTACTAACCACACAACCAAAGCCTGGAGATCCGCGGGAGCACATGCATCAAGCCGCAATACGAAGCCTCGGGTTGATAGAAGACAAACTAATGGGAAATCTTCCAGAGAAAAAGGCGACACATCATAAGGAAATGCGAAAGGAAGAGTTCAAGCGCAAATCCTTGCGAAACGAAACCAGTGAGTCATCAGGTGATGAAAAGCGACAAAAACAGAAAGAGGACACAAGGAATATAATAGCACAAGCAAGAGTAAACAACTCACACTATGCGTGGAGAGAAGAAAATTACAAAGACGATGAAAAAGAGATGGGCGCGCTATGCTTTACCCGCAGGGTTCGCAAAACGTGGGTACCCAAAGGATTCAAGTTGCCGCACGATCAACAAAAATATGATGGGTCGCAAGAACCCACTCTATGGTTATCAGACTACCTGCAAGTAGTACAAATACTCGGAGGAACAAGAGCAACGACCATGCAAAGTTTGCAGTTACACCTCACCGGCGCAGCATGGTCCTGGTTGAACACTTTACCCAACGATTCCATTGGGAGTTGGGGAGAACTAGAGAGCCAATTCGCAAGAAATTTTTGCTCAACATATAAGCGCCCAGCGTCTCGGGAAGAAATCAAGTCGTGCGTGCAGAAGAAATACGAAACCCTACGCTCTTATATACAACGCTGGAGTGTAATCAAAAAATTTGCAGAAGACGTCTTCGACGAGAGAGCAATAGATGCTTTTTCGGTTGGCCTTCATTGTTCGGACCTTGTGGAAGAGATAGGGAGAACAAAGCCAAGGACAGTGTCTGAATTAATGGAAGTAGCCAACAGATTCGCCAATGGAGAAGACGCATATAACAACAAAAGGGGACGTTCACCAGAAGTTGATAGAGCGAGCAGGCAAAGACGAAGATACCGCAACGGAGATAGCCACGCAAGGCGAAATCAGATAGCCGCAGGGTATGAAAGAAGGGACGAGGAAGGCTACGAAAACAGGGAGTTCCAGGCAAGAGGTAATCGTGAAGTAGAAAAACCAAAGTACTCAGGCCCATCGGCGGAGGACATGCTCTACGGACCTTGTCGAATCCACTATGCGTACCTAGATGGAAAGAGAGTTTCTAACCATCAGATGAAAGATTGCAGAACCTTCTTGAGGTTGCAAAGTGCCATGGACTCAAACCAAGGAGCACGACAGGGAAAGAAAAGTATGAGTCAAGGAAACCAAGTACAACGACTAGCGAAACATCTGGAGTCGAAAGTATATATATCTGCAATGATCCAACCAGTGCCAAAATCCAAGAAAGAGCGGAAGAGCATATCCAGGCAAGTAAACCTAGCTATATCATCACCACCAGCCACTACAGAGTACCTACAATGGCCCGATCAGCCAGTCAGGTTCAGCAGAGCAGACCACCCGAGGAAAGTGCCTAGGCTGGGGCACTCACCGATGGTGTTGAAGGCGCAAATAGGGGGGTACGATATCGAGAGAGTATTCATGGATGCAGGAAGCGATATAAACCTAATATATGCAAGAACTCTGAAGGCAATGCGCATCTCACTGGAAAGTCTAAAGCCAACAGATTGTTCTTTCCACGGAATAGTACCAGGAGGCGCAAATTACCCTCTCGGAAAAATAGAACTCGACGTTTGCTTTGGCAATAACAACAATTATCGCAGAGAGAAGCTGGAGTTTGAAGTCATGGACTGGCCTTCACAGTATCACGCAATCCTGGGGCGCCCAGCATTTGCAAAGTTCATGGCAGTACCTCACTACGCATATCTCATGCTCAAAATCCTAGGACCCAAAGGAACAATCACGGTACAAGGCAGCTTTGAAGTATCCAACACTTGTGATAAAGAATTCAACAGGCTGGCGCAAACTTTCGGTATGACAGCAGAGTACGCAAGACTGAAAGGCGAAACTGACCACAACGTGCTACCCGACGTCGGACGATCCCTGCCAGATCAGGCTTTCGATGCAACTCAAGACTCAAAGAAAATACAGGTCCACCCCACGGACCCAAACAAAACCACCTCCATAGCAGTAAACTTGGATCCTGCATAGGAAAGCGCGCTCGTCGAGTTCCTCCGTGAGCGCTGGGAAATCTTCACCTGGTGTCCTTCAGACATGCCAGGGGTTCCCAGGGAACTCGTCGAGCACGCACTAAATGTGGATCCTAAAGCAAAGCCAGTCAAGCAACCACTGCGACGATTTGACGAACCCAAAAGGAAAGCAATAGCATTCGAGCTACACAGGCTAGAAAACGCCGGATTCATCCGAGAAATCAAGTCATCAACCTGGGTATCTAACCCAGTCATTGTACCCAAGAAAAACATAGGCGTACAAAGAGTGTGCGTCGACTACACATCTCTCAACAAGCACTGTCCAAAGGATCCCTTCCCTCTACCTCGCATTGATCAGATAATTGACTCAACAGCGGGGTGCGCAAGGCTTTCCTTCCTAGATGCATATTCTGGTTATAACCAGATCAAACTGAAGAAAGAAGATGAGGAAAACACAGCCTTCATCATACCATATGGAGTGTTCTGTTATCAAGTCATGCCCTTCGGCTTAAAAAACACAAGAGCAACCTACCAGCGGATGACGCAAAACTGCCTCGGAAGCCAAATAGGACGCAACATCCAAGTCTACATCGACGATGTGGTCATCACCACAAGAAAAGAAGAGTCCCTGATCAGTGACTTGGCAGAAACTTTCGACAATCTAAACAGGTACAAGCTTAAACTCAACCCGACAAAATGTTCCTTCGGCGTATCAGCAGGACAAACTCCTGGGGTTCCTGGTATCAGCGAGAGGAATAGAGGCAAACCCAGAGAAGATTCAAGCAATCCTAACAATGGGGAAACCGACAAAACTGCACGACGTACAGAAGCTCGCAGGATGCATCGCGGCATTAAGTCGATTTGTTGCTCGGTTGGGAGAAAAAGCACTCCCTTTCTATGCACTCATGAAAAAGTCAGATGACAAATTCGAATGGACAGAAGAGGCAGACGTAGCTTTCACACAGTTGAAAAAAGTGCTCTCCACACCACCAGTGTTGGTTGCACCAAACGAAAAAAGAGCCACTACTACTGTACATTGCAGCAACACATCAAGTGGTGAGTACAGTATTGGTAGTCGAAAGAAGTGAAGAGGGGAAAGCTCATGGTGTCCAGAGGCCAGTATATTTCATCAGTGAAGTACTATCTCCAACAGAACAGAGGTACCCGCAGTATCAAAAGCTTGCATATAGTGTATTCACAACAGCACGAAAACTACGGCAATATTTTGCGGTGCACCCAATTATAGTGGTTAACGAAGCACCACTATCCAATATATTGAACAACCCTTCAGCAACAGGACGTGTCTCCTTATGGAGAATTGAGTTATCACCCCTGGACATCACGTATGAAAAGCGAAAGGCGATCAAATCACAAGTTTTACTAGACTTCACAGCAGAGTGGCTGGAGTTGCAAAACACAGGACCGCTAGATCTATCGAGTGTATGGACAATGTACTTCGACGGTTCGAAAAGAATCCAAGGCGCAGGAGCAGGAGTGGTCCTAATATCACCACACGGCGACAAGTTGAAGTATGTGTTAAGGATGAGTTTTCCCCAAGCTTCTAATAATGAAGCCGAATACGAGGCGCTGCTCCATGGAATGAAAATGGCCAAAGCATGCGGAGCAACTCGACTGAAAATATTTGGAGACTCGAATCTCATCGTCCAACAAGTGATGAACAAGTGCGACGCCATCAGCGATAATATGACAGCATACAGAAACTTATACTATTATCTAGAGGGAACGTTCAATGGATGTGAAGTTTTGCACGTCAGCAGAGCCAGTAACGAGGAAGCCGACAATCTAGCAAACAACGGGTCCCAGTGCCTACCCGTACCGCAAGGAGTCTTTTGGGAAGAAATCATAGAAAGATCAATAAAGAGCAACAAAACTTCAGCTACGGAGGAACAAGGCCAGCACCAAGCAACAGGCTCGGGGGCTGGAAAAGCAAGCACAGCAGAACCAGAAGAAGTCATGATGATCAAAGAAACCTGGATGCAGCCATATTGGCATACATGATAAACAAAGCACTACCCGAAGACATAGTAGAAGCGAAAAGGATAATACGACGATCCAAGGCTTTCGTCGTGTTACAAGGAAAATTATACAAGAAAAGTATAACATGCGTCTTGCAACAATGCGTCACTCCTCAAGAAGGGCAAGAAATCTTAAGGGACATCCATGCATGAGTATGTGGACATCATGCTAGCAGTAGAGCCATTGCAGCTAAAGCCTTTCGTGCAGGATTTTACTGGCTAACAGCCATTGAAGACGCGAAAGATATAGTGAAGAAGTGCGAGGCTTGTCAACGTTTCGCATCTCAACCACACGCGCCAGCAGCAGAATTGCAACCAATACCTCTATCCTGGCCCTTCGCGCAATGGGGTCTCAACATGGTAGGAAAATTGCACAAATCTTGGCCAGGAGGGCATGTTTACATGTTGGTGGCAGTCGACAAATTTACAAAGTGGGTAGAAGCAGCCCCTGTAACAACCCAAGATTCTACAGCCGCAATCAACTTCATCAAGTCCATAGTCTTTCGCTTCGGAGTACCACACAACATCATCACAGATAATGGGACAAACTTCACATCGAAGGAGTTCAAGAATTATTGTGAAAGTTTGGGAATTAAATTGAAATTTGCATCTGTGGCGCATCCGAAGACAAATGGGCAAGTCGAGAAAGCCAATGGCTTAATATGCAACGGGATACAAAAAAGGTTGTTAGCACCCCTCGAGAAAGCCAAGCACGCTTGGGTAGATGAGCTACGCTCCGTACTCTGGAGTCTCTAAACTACACCAAATGCAGCTACTCAAGAAACGCCCTTCTTTCTGGTCCATGGCGCAGAAGCCGTGCTTCCAGTCGAGATCACCCATGAAGCTCCAAGAATCGCGGCGTATGATGAGACAACTTCCACAGAAGCGCTTGAGGATGATGTCGATGCACTCGACGAGGCAAGAGACGTAGCACTCGCCAGAGCCACTCAATATCAGCAAAATCTACGAAACTACCACAGTAGTCGAGTTCGTCCATGATCTTTCGTGGTGGGAGATCTAGTCTTACGACTCAAGCAAGACGGTCATGGAAAATTGGAGTCCCCATGGGTGGGACCTTACATTGTGACAGAAGTAATACCAGGAGGAGCTTATCGACTACAAGACAAGAAAATGGGGAAAGACGAGAGCAACCCGTGGAATGCAGAGCAACTACGGCAGTTCTATGCATAGATGACATAAGGCGACAAAGAACTTTCGAGTTATGACCCTCTGAACCCAGAACATGAGGCCACAGGTCGGGTTCTTTGGGTCAACTCGACAATATGTATAAGTATTTTACTTTCCACTCGGGGGCTCAGACCCTCGAGTCGTACAAAATAAAATTAACAAGTTATTGAGATTTGTGATTATCCGAGACATACTACTAGGTTGTTTGCAACCCGATATTCAGCAAAAATACGCACGGTTCAAAGGAACCCGATAATACATTAAGTGCATACCTCGGAACGACGATCCGTTCCCATGGTCTATTAATAAAAGCAGGCACAAAATATAATCCAACATGACTACTTATTACAGATAGCACGCGAAAGGACAACTAGGAAAAGAGATTACATAAAGGGAGAATCTAGTGAAAGTGCACTTCAGCTTCGTACTCCTTCTGGCATTGAGTACAGTCGTAGATCCTCACGTCAAACTTCGACGTACCGATGTGGAAGTCGAAAGTCATGAAGAAACCTTGGTGGAGGTCATGATCCTCTGCAAACTGCGACCAGCCGCCTTTGAAGTACATCTCACCGGCGCCGTCGTACCAGACCTCCACTTCATAGGGAGTTCCTCCCCGAGAGTGTTCACGAAGAACCGCTTCCCGCAGCTCTCGCCCGTCCATAAACTTGGTAAACTTCAACGGCACCCGCTGAATCTCGCGGCATTGCGCGCTGGCGATGCAGAAGAAGGAATACACTTTGGGTGGAGGAGGAGGAGCATTATGAGGAGGAGCGCTTGGACCTGGCGCAGCAGATGAAACCTTGGGTTTATTTTTACTCCCCGCCGGATGGCCGGGGCGCCGCTTCGTAGGAGCGGACGACGAGGGTACCACAGATGCGGTTGTAGCCTTGTTCTTACTACCGCAGGGGCGGCTGATATGTCTCAAATGTATCTATAATTTTTGATGCTCCATGCTTGTTTTCACACCATTTGTTTAGTGTTTCGTTACACTTCGTGGCATTTTATGCATTTTCCAGAACTTAACTATTAACGAGATGCCATAGTGCCAGTTCCCTGTTTTCTGCTGTTTTTGTGTTTCAAAAAAGTTACACAGGAAATATTCTCGGAATTGGATGAAACAAAAGCCAGTAATCTAGAAATTTACCGAAGCTTCCAGAGAACCGAAGAGGAGACGGAGTGGGGCCACAGGCCGGCCACATAGTAGGGCGGCGCGGCCTAGGCCCTGGCCGTGCCCCCTATGTGTGAGGCCGCCTCAGTCCACTTCTGAGAATGCCCATTCGCCTATAAAGACCCCCCCAACGGGAAAAACCTAAGGACCCAATCAATTTTCCAGAAACACATCGCGATCCGCCGCCGTCGTCGACCCGAGATCGGGAGGGTCCAGAAGCTCTTCCCGGCACCCTGCCGGAGAGGGGAATCACCACCGGAGATCTTCTTCATCATCATGCTTGCCTCCGGCGCGATGAGTGAGTAGTCTACCTTGGACTATGGGTCCATAGCAGTAGCTAGATGGTTGTCTTCTCCACCATGTGCTTCATGTTTAGATCTCGTGAGCTGCCTTACATGATCGAGATCACCGTTATGTAATTCTACATGTTGTGTTTGTTGGGATCTAATGAATATTAGTGTTATGATTGAGTTGATGTGCTGAATATTATCTTATGTTATCTCTATGTTGTTTATGATCTTGCATGCTCTCCGTTGTTAGTAGCTATCTTGGCCGAGTAGATACTAGTGACTCTAAGAGGGGGTATTTATGCTCGATAGTTGGGTTCATGCCTCTATTTAATCTGGGGGAGTGACAGAAACCTCTAAGGTTGTGGATGTGCTGTTGCCACTAGGGAGAAAACAACATTCATATGTCCAAGGACATATGCTATGTTTACATTACACACTTTGCTTAATGCAGTTATCTGTTGTTCGCAACTTAATACTTGTGGAGTTATCGGATTGATTCACCACAAGTGGATTATTAGTCATAGATGCAGTTGGATGGCGGTCTATGTATTTTGTTGTAATGCCCAGAGTAAATCTCATAGTGATCCTCTTGACATATGCACGTTATCTTTATTCTATCAATTGCCCAACTGTAATTTGTTTACCCAGCATGTGTTATTTTATCTTATAGAGAGACACCACTAGTGAACTGTGGACCCCGGTCCTATTTCATTTACATTGCTATCACCTGTTTACTTTAATCATACTGTTTACTTTACTCATATATTACTATTGCTTTCCACTCGATACGCTCATTCCTTTGTTTACAGCAAACCGGTGAGATTGACAACCTCATCGTAAGTTGGGAACAAAGTATTTGGTTGTGTTGTGTGCAGGTTCCACGTTGCTACTAGTTGAAGACGCGCTAACAAGATATCTTTAATGGTGCCCTTGTTGGAGAGTCACTAGGCTAGCAAGCATCACCTTCTGGAGTATTGGATTTTTCCTACTGGATTGACATACCTTGGTTTCGTACTGAGGGAAAACTTGCTGCTATATTCATCAAACCTTCTCTTGGGGTTTCCAACTGGCCGGTCATTTACTTCATCAACTACACGCCAACAAGTTCTCTGGCACTATTCAACACCGCGCCATCAACAAGTTTTCTGGCGCCGTTGCCGGGGAAAAAGAAGACTTCTGCAAGGGGAGTTTCGCACATCCTTTACTTTGTTTTAAGTTTTGCTTTACTTTATTTTTACTCGTTTCATTTTATCAAAAACACAAAAAAATTAGTTTCTTTATAGTTGTTTTTACTTGTCTGCTTTTAGTTTTGCTAGAATGGCTACTCCTGAGAACACCAAGTTGTATGATTTTACTAGCACTAATAATAGTGATTTTATCGGCACTCCTATTGCGCCACCTGCTCCTGCTGCAAATTTTTATGAGATTAAGCCTGCTTTGTTGAACCTTGTTATGAAAGAGCAATTTTCTGGTGCTAGTACTGATGATGCTACAGCTCATCTCAACAATTTTGTGGAGCTATGTGAGATGCAGAAATATAAGGATGTAGAGAGTGATATTATTAAGCTTAAGTTGTTTCCTTTTTCTTTGAGAGGAAAAGCTAAGGATTGGTTGCTGTCTTTGCATAAAAATAGTATTGATTCATGGGCTAAGTGTAAGGATGCTTTTATTGGAAGATACTATCCTCCTGCTAAGATTATAACTTTGCGTAGCAATATTATGAAGTTTAGCCAGTTTGATAATGAACATGTTACTCAGGCTTGGGAAAGAATGAAATCTACGATAAAGAATTGCCCCACTCATGGACTGACTACTTGGATGATTGTCCAAACTTTTTATGCAGGACTGAATTTTTCTTCAAGGAACCTATTGGATTTAGCTGCTGGAGGCACTTTTATGTCCCTTACCTTGGGCGCCGCAACAAAACTTCTCAACAATATGATGGTAAACTACTCTGAATGGCACACCGAGAGAGCTCCACAAGGTAAGAAGGTAAATTATGTTGAGGAAACCTCTTCCTTGAGTGATAAGATTGATGCTATAATGCTTATGCTTTCTAATGATAGGACTCATGTTGATCCTAATAATGTTCCTTTAGCCTCTTTGGTTGCTCAAAAAGAGCATGTTGATGTAAACTTCATTAGAAACAATAATTTTAACAAAAATGCTTATAGGAACAATTTTGCTAGTAACAATTATAGGCAGTTTCCTTCTAATGGTGATAATAGCTACCTTGGTAGACCTAAAATGCCTAGTGAAGAGAGAATTTTTGAACTTGAAAAGGCTACCAAGAATTTTATGCAGGTGCAATATGAGCAGAACAAGGATTTCACCAAGACCATGGAGGAGCAATCAGTTCTGTTGAGGACTATTAGTCATCAACTTGAAAATTTAAACAAGGCTATTCCTGAGTTGCAAGCTAAGGTTTCCAAAGCTGAAACCAATATTTCTTCTTTATCTAATGTGCAATCTTCTTTAATTAACAGAATGTCCGCTAAGCCTGATCCTTTTGCTATTGCTAATGCTATCCAAGTTAGAATTGATGAAAATGTTAGGATGCTAGCAGAATTGCATGCCAGGTGGGAAAGAGAAGATGAGATGGCTAGAAAGATGAAGGTATGTACCATTACTACTTCTAATGATGTTGTTCCAAATGCTAGCAATCCTCTTACTTTGATTGGTGTAGAGAAAACTCCCACTCTTTGTGTTAAAAAGCCCAAAACTGCCAAAACTTTTTCTCAAAAGAGTGCTGAAATTTTTCGGAGTGTGGGAGATGATAGCTCTATTTCTTTTAATGATTTTGATGTTGATGGCTGCAATATATCTGAAGTTATTTTGTTCTTGCAAAACCTTGCTTTGACCCCTGATGCTAGTTCTTTAAATGTTGCTTTTACTAAGCATATTACCAATGCTCTTATGAAAATTAGGGATGAAAAGTTGAAGCAAAAAGCTTCTATTCCCAATAAGTTAGAAGATGGTTGGGAACCCATCATTGATATGCATGTTAATGGTTTTGATTGCCATGCTTTATGTGATCTAGGTGCTAGTATTTCTATTATGCCTAGAAAGATTTATGACATGCTTGATTTACCACCGCTTGAAAAGTGTTATTATGATGTTCCTATTGCTGATGTTGCTAAGAAGAAACCTTTGGGAAGGATTAATGATGTTCTTATAATGGTTAACAATAACCTTGTTCCCGTTGATTTTCTTGTCATGGATGTTGAATGCAATGCTTCATGGCCTATTATTTTGGGAAGACCCTTTCTTCGAACTGTAAGTGCCATCATTGATATGAGGGAATGCACCATCAAATATCAATTCCCACTAAAGAAAGGTATGGAACACTTCCCTAGAAAGAGGAAGAAATTACTTTTTGACTCTATTCTTAGAGCAAATTATGAGCTTGATGCTTCATCACTTGATATTACTTGATTCACACTTTGTGCGCCTAGCTCAAAGGCGTTAAAGAAAAGCACTCTTGGGAGATAACCCAATGTTTTTTACTTTCAGTTATTTTTCTTTTATTTGAGTCTTGGAAGTTATTACTACTGTAATGACCTCTCCTTATCATTTTTATTTCGTTTTTGTGCCAAGAGAAGCCTCTAATTTGAGTGAGGTAAGATTTGGGGATGTTGCTGTCCTGAAACAGTTTTCGGTGTTGCACCGTAAAAATTCGTGAAAATTCTCTGTATATCTTTTGGACCTGCGATTTCTTGTGCATATGCCCCAGGTTATATCCAAACTTTCATTATTTTAACACTTTTTGATTTGAGCAACATAAAACCCTCTAAAAATTCGAACTTTGTCAGCTGTTCTGTTTTGACAGATTTCTGCCATTATTTGTGTTTGCCGCTCGATCGCTTTCTTTTTGAGTTCTTTTGATCACAGAACTTTTGGGGAAGTTGCTACAGTAGTATATGCTTTATATGTGGTTGTTTTGAGTTGAAACCTGAAGCAAAAAGGGGTTGATTCAATGTTATGCTTACACTAATGTTGCTAATAGAGTTGTGTTGAGTTTTGTATGAAGTTTTCAAGTGTAGGGATTGGAGAATGATGAGATGAGTTGAAGAACGGACAAAAGCTCAAGCTTGGGGATGCCCACGCACCCCAAGAAATATCCAAGAGGTACAAGCATCAAAGCTTGGGGATGCCCCCGAGGCACCCCTTCTTCATCGGCAAAAATCAGGTCACCTTTCAACACACTATATTTTTATTGCTTCATGCAATATGCGTTTTTTTGGAGCGTCAGTTGTTTTAGTTTTCAGTTTAGTTTAGTTTTGTTTGCTGCAATAAATGGTTGGACCCCAACAAATTTCTTTTGGAGAAGTTGCCTTGCTTTTCATTTGCCAAGAACACTCCGTTTTTCACTCTTATCGTTTCAACGAGTGTTCTCTTTTTCTAGAACTGCGTTTAGCTTTCGATTTTCGCCTTGATTTGTGTTCAGATCTTGTTATATCTTTGCATCAAGGTGTATTTTGACCTCTGGTCCATGTTGGTTTTCATCAAAAAGAGTTGTTTAAAAAAGTTCGAATGGTGTTGGAAAAGAGAAAAAGCTTTATGCAAAAAAGTGGTACAAAAAGGAGCTTGTGTAGACTGCGGCTGACGAGGGGTTAACTCGACAAACGTCCTAGATGAAGGACTTAGGATCGGGGGAAGAGCAACGACTAGAGATTCCGGGATCGAGATTGGCACACGATGTACCCAGGTTCACGTCCCCATGGTGGAGGATCGCTACATCCTGCTAGCAATCTAGTAGATAATCACAATGGTGTTTACATGGTGCCGCCGTAGGCGGAATATTGTATCTAGTCTATGTCTAATCTATCTTGTATCTCTAATATTGCTTGTCTATGATATTCGATGTCTATGAGATATCTTGAGTTATATGTTCTAGGGGCGCCGTTGCCTGGCTTTATATATGCAACCAGGCTAGAGTTTACAGTGTCCTAGTTGAATAAAGATTAGAACCTTCCTTCTTTGTCTCCAAGTCATCTTCGAGTCCTTGTACTTGTCCACTTCCTTAATGGGCCAGACCTGGTATACTAATCCGTGAGTACCCGAAGGGCATATCCCTGTCAGTAGCCCCCGAGACTCAATTCGAGTTGCAGACTCGGGTTGAGTCTCAAAACTTCAATCTTTGACTTCTTCAATCTTCGACTTATTCAATCTTCGACTTCTTCAAACTTCGACTTCTTGAAATCTTTTATTTCTTCAATCTTTGACTTCATATATCTTCGACTTGTTCAAATGCAATGGCCAAAATCATCGGGTTCTTGAGTCCGCTCTCCCGATGGGAGTGAAATGTTGAGTCCATGGACTCGAATTTTTCTTCGTCGTTCTTCTCGAAATAACTTTTCATCTTCGACTTGATCAATACTTGACTTCTTCATATCTTCAAATCTTTGACTTGGTCTTTCGACTTATCTTTTATTATAATGTCTCGCAAGGGGTTTTGATGAACAAGCCTGACAACTCTGACAGATCAAGAGGTCAGTTAACTGCCGGAACAGATACTTGTCACCTACTTCAAATTCAATCCCCTTGGACTTGAATTCGGGATACCGGTCAAACCCATTCTTTTGCCGCATTTAGGACTTACAAAGAATGAGTCCCAGTGGTTCTCAGGGTACCCAGTGCGTCCACCAGGATTTTCTTCGCGTCATAGACACGGATACATACCAGCAGAGCGCATCTATGTGCGTATACCGGGCCACACAGGACGGATCCTGGGGTCTTACCTTCGTGATGTATTTCAACCACGGCATTCAAGTTTTGTCGCGATGACGCAACTCGAGAATCATATGTCGCAGCCTTGTTTGACTGTTTCAATTCTAAAAATCTTCGGGTTATTCAACCTTGATTGATATAAACTCCCTCCAGGTGGTAGTAATGATGATTTCGAAATCTTCTTTCGCCTTCTTTGCTTCATTATTCATGAAAAAACATCGTCGAGTGCGCGCCCAGCGCTCCCGATGGGAGTAGCCCCCGAGGCTATGGTCGGATACTTGTAGTCGATCATAGGCTCAATATTGCTTTTTCGTCTTCTTCTTCTCTTCTTGTCGAATTCTTTCTCAAAATTATCTTTCTATCGGGTGCGCGACCAGCGCTCCCGATGGGAGTAGCCCCCGAGTCTATGTTCGGGTACTTGTAGCCGGGCATAGACTCAAGTAGCACTACTCGAAGAAGTTTGGCTCTTTGATGACTTTGATGAATTTGTCGACTCCTGCAGAAAATATGAAGAGTTGTGAAATACTTTGTCTCTCGAAGAAATATTGCGTTTGCATATTGTAATGATGATGTAGTATGTAAAATAAAAACTCGATGTTTTTTGTGCAATTTTGTTGCTCGTACGTAAGACCCTTTCGTTAGTCTGATGCACTTCATGGCTCGATCAGCTACTCAGGTCAGACGTAATGTGATGCGTTTGCCGCATTTGAATTTTCAAGATACTTGCTAAGCCTTTTCGTTAGCCTGACGCCCCAAGATTTTGTGCCTTGCCAACCGTTAGTCGAGCTTCATGCGACTGTAAACTAAATTGACAAGTATTCGACAAGGAACTCCAGCTACTAGGGCTTTCGCAATTTTTCGAAGTCAATGATATGCAAGATGATTTTTCATGGCGGAGCCCCCGAGCGTCGGGTGTGGTGAAAATAAATGATAATCAATTCTTGGAAGAGGAAAACTTAGCTTTTATCTGGTGCGGCGGGGTCGACGCGGCCGTAGTTGACGATGACGTAGTCGAGTTGTTGTCGTAGAATCACAATCACGATCAGCGGCGAAGCTGTTGTCGAGCCCCCGAGCGCTGTTGGGATCGTCGCGTTGCGGATGTCGACGAAATCGTAGGTCTTGAGTATGAGCTTCTGTACTCCGGGGCGAGTTGATGTCGAGCCCCCGAGCGTTGCCGATAGTTTGCGCGAGTGCGCGACGGCGAGCCCCCGAGCGTGACAAGGCACAGTCGATGATCTTGAAGACGAAGTAGTCGAAATATTTTCTTCGGGTTGTCCGGGCAGCCAAGCGTCACATCGTTGTAGTCGAAATATTTTTCTTCGAGTTGTCGAGCTGCTCTTGTAATTCACCGGTGCAGTACCGCTGATTTGTTTGATGTCTTCTTTAATTAATCTTCACACGTACATGTACGTACAAACCTGGCATCTTGATAGATTTTTCTTTTCCTTGTCTTGGACGTTGCATCGTAACTTTGTATAGAACTCGGTCTACACTTTGAATTTGACACTGATTTCTTCACGGAACTTGATCCGATATGGTATAGACTAGAGTATGCCGAAAATAAAATCTGCTTCCGACGTGAATATGCGTAGCTTGATTGGATCTTGGAGACCATGCTTAAATTTTCTTCATGAGCAGCCGTGGCTTGCTTTTGCTCTCCGCGCAGTAATTTCCTTCCATGAGACTTGGCTGCGGTGGTTGATGCTTGATTTGCGACTACTATTTTCTCTCTTTGCTCCATGTATCGTCGCAGTGCACGCGATGTCGATCTTTGATGATTTTTTTCCTGCCACCTCATGTGGTGATTTGACGATTTGACGGATCGGTTCCGTTCTAAACTTTAATCTTGTTCCTGACTACTGTCGGCAGCCGCAAAAGTTGCTGATCTTGTCGATGAAGAAAGTTTGAAGGATCCCGCCCGGATAACAAAATCCAGTCGTCGCGATCCCCACGGTCGGCGCCAATTGACAAGGGGTTAACTCGACAAATGTCCTAGATGAAGGACTTAGGATCGGGGGAAGAGCAACGACTAGAGATTCCGGGATCGAGATTGGCACATGATGTACCCAGGTTCACGTCCCCACGGTGGAGGATCGCTACATCCTGCTAGCAATCTAATAGATAATCACAATGGTGTTTACATGGTGCCGCCGTAGGCGAAATATTGTATCTAGTCTATGTCTAATCTATCTTGTATCTCTAATATTGCTTGTCTATGATATTCAATGTCTATGAGATATCTTGAGTTATATGTTCTAGGGGCGCCCTTGCCTGGCTTTATATATGCAACCAGGCTAGAGTTTACAGTGTCCTAGTTGAATACAGATTAGAACCTTCCTTCTTTGTCTCCAAGTCATCTTCGAGTCCTTGTACTTGTCCACTTCCTTAATGGGCCAGACCTGGTATACTAATCCGTGAGTACCCGATGGGCATATCCATGTCAGCGGCCTAGGCTTTTGCATGTCGTGCTTGATGTCTTTTTGATAGTATGCTTAGTGGTTTTGCTGTAGCATGACTTGTCTCAAATGACTGAGATTGCTTAATGAGCCTTTGAAAAAAATAATGCGTTATTTTAATTATTTGGAAGCATTATTTTGGTTTCCTCCTTGATGCTTTATTTGGGTTGACTTGGCGCATGCTCACACATGTTAGACTCATACAAAGTTGCCATAAGCCTCTATGATCATTTATTTTTTGACTTTTGATGCCATCTTATGCTTCTTTTAATGTTGCTTTGTCGCTCTGCATGATTATGGCCGTTATTGCTCTCTTAGTTGATCGCTCCCAGTCTTTTGCTAGCCCTCATTTTGTACTGAGTATGAGCTCTACTCGTGCATCCAACTCCTAAAAACCAAGTTGTTCCAATGTGTCCACCATACATACCTATTAGCAATTTGCTATTCCAAAGTACATTTGACTTGCTTTTATCTATCCTTCAAATTAAACTCTTTTTGGTATTATGCGAAAATTGGTCAGTAAAGCTCTCATGAACCTGATGGCACACTTTATTTTTCTCGCTTTAAATTTTTGACATTGTGGCTCTCTTATGTTGAGTTGTTATGCTTGCAAGTTGTAAGTTGGAAATTAGCCCAGCCATGCCGTCACGGGGCAAGCTTTCAACATTGCACCATCTTTCATTTGAGTTGATATCGTGATCTTTTGTTTATGGATACTCGCGATGTGAAATAAATTGGGAATCTTGTTGGATCATGTAGTTCTTATATGTGTTAGGGAAACGCCTGGGCTGCTAATCTAAGCCATGCATCATTCATGGTGGAAATTTACAGCATGCCCATAGTGGACATTCGACGACGCATCTCAAAATAAAAAGCTATACCAATGGTAAATAAAAGAGATGTCGAGGTGTTTATTGTCTGTTTGTCTTGTCATTTTGATGTGGGCTTGTTCCATGTCATCGAGTAGGAGGTACCCCGTTGGCGGTTCTCTATGATACACATATATTTACAATGACAAGAGCCTGCTTGGGACTCTAAGTCGAGTAGCATGAGGTTTGGGTATTCGTACTTCACGGGACATGAGGTTTTCAACTTATGATTTGTCAAGCATATGCTTCATAATTGTACTCGCATTAACTCTAACCATTCAATATGCCTATGATGGGGGCAATGAGAGCTCAAAGCTAGTAAGAACCATAATTTTTGAAGGTTTATAAAACTTGCAATCACTGCTTCCCTCCACGAAGGGCCTTTCTTTTACTTTTATGTTGAGTCACCACCTTCTACCTTTATGCACCGTCTAAGAGAGCATAGTTGTCATTCTGAGTATAATGTGCTTACTTAGATGATCAAGATTGTGTAGGTGCATGTCACCTCAAAAATTATTTCTTTTGTTATCACTTACCTACTCGACGACGAGCAGGAGTTAAGCTTGGGAATGTTGATACGTCTCAAACGTATCTATAATTTTTGATGCTCCATGCTTGTTTTCACACCATTTGCTTAGTGTTTCGTTACACTTCGTGGCATTTTTATGCATTTTCCGAAACTAACCTATTAACGAGATGCCACAGTGCCAGTTCCCTGTTTTCTGCTGTTTTTGTGTTTCAGAAAAGTTACACAGGAAATATTCTTGGAATTGGACGAAACAAAAGCCAGTCATCCAGAAATTTACCGAAGCTTCCAGAGAACCGAAGAGGAGATGGAGTGGGGCACAGGCCGGCCACACAGTAGGGCGGCGCGGCCCAGGCCCTGGCCGCGCCCCCTATGTGTGAGGCCGCCTCGGTCCACTTCTGACGATGCCCCTTCGCCTATAAAGACCCCCCGACGGGAAAAACCTAAGGACCCGATCAATTTTCCAGAAACACATCGCGATCTGCCACCATCATCGACCCGAGATCGGGAGGGTCCAGAAGCTCTTCCCGGCACCTTGCCGGAGAGGGGAATCACCACCGGAGGTCTTATTCATCGCCATGCTTGCCTCCGGCGCGATGAGTGAGTAGTCTAGCTTGGACTATGGGTCCATAGAAGTAGCTAGATGGTTGTCTTCTCCACCATGTGCTTCATGTTTAGATCTCGTGAGCTGCTTTACATGATCGAGATCACCGTTATGTAATTCTACATGTTGTGATTGTTGGGATCCGATGAATATTGGTGTTATGATTGAGTTGATGTGTGATGGCGCGGTGATGATGGTGCCAGAAAACTTGTTGGCTTGTAGTAAATGACCGGCCAGTTGGTAAACCCCAAGAGAAGGTTTTGATGAATATAGCAGCAAGTTTTCCCTCTGTTAAGAACCAAGGTATATCGATCAGGAGAAGAGCAGGCAATGTGACTGAAGGTGATGCGGACTGGCTTAGCGACAGCTTCGGACAATTTATATATGGCGCCTCGTCCAAGCTTTGCTTGCTAGCTGCAACGCGAAACCCGCACACAACACAACCAAGTACTTTGTTCCCAACTTGCGTTGAGGTTGTCAATCTCACCGGTTTGCTTGAAACGAAGGTTATGAGCGTATCGAGTGGAAAACAATAGAAGTATGCGAGTAAAGTAAACAATGCGAGTAAAGTAAGCAGGTGATAGCAATATGATGGAAATAGGACCGGGTCCACAGTTCACTAGTGGTGTCTCTCTATAAGATAAATAACACATGCTGGGTAAACAAATTATAGTTGGGCAATTGATAGAATAAAGATAAACGTGATATGTCAAGAAGATCACTACGAGATTTACTCTGGGCATTACAACAAAATACATAGACCGCCATCCAACTGCATCTATGACTAATAATCCACTCACGGAGATATCATCCGAACACCCCATGAGTATTAAGTTGCGAACAACAGATAATTGCATTAAGCAAAGTGTGTAATGTAAACAAAGCATATGCCCTTGAGCATATGAATGTTGTTTTCTCCCTAGTAGCAATAGCACATCTACAACCTTAGAGGTTTCTGTCACTCCCCCAGGTTAAATAGAGGCATGAACCCACTATCGAGCATAAATACCCCCTCTTGGAGTCACTAGCAACTACTCGGCCAAGATAGCTACTAACAACGGAGAGCATGCAAGATCATAAACAACATAGAGATAACATAAGATATATTTCAGTATAGCAACTCAATCATAACACCAATATTCATCGGATCCCAACAAACAAAACATGTAGAATTACATAACGGTGATCTCAATCATGTAGGGCAGCTCATGAGATCTAAACATGAAGCACATGGTGGAGAAGACAACCATCTAGCTACTGCTATGGACCCATAGTCCAAGGTAGACTACTCACTCATCGCTCCGGTGGCAAGCATGGCGATGAAGAAGACCTCCGGTGGCGATTCCCCTCTCCGGCAGGGTGCCGGGAAGAGCTTCTGAACCCTCCCGATCTTCGGGTCGACGGCGGCGGCGGATCGCGATGTGTTCTGGAAAAGTGATCGGGTCCTTAGGTTTTTCCTGTCGGGGGGTCTTTATAGGCGAAGGGGCGATGTCAGAGGTGGAGCCAGGTGGCCTCACACCATGGCGGTGCGGCCAGGGCATGGGCCGCGCCAGCCTGGTGTGTGGGGCCCCTGTGGCCTCCCTCCTACTCTCCTTCGGATCTCTGGAAGCTCCCGGACAAAATAAGACTTCAGGAACTTGTTTCGTCCAATTCCGAGAATATTTCCTGTGTATCACTTCTGAAACACAAAAACAGCAGAAAACAGGGAACTGGCACTGTGGCAACTTGTTAATAGGTTAGTTCCGGAAAATGCATAAAAGTGCCACTAAGTGTAACGAAACATTAGACAAATGGTGTAAAAACAAGCATGGAGCATCAAAAATTATAGATATGTTGGAGACGTATCAAGCATCCCCAAGCTTAACTCCTGCTCATCCTCGAGTAGGTAAGTGCTAACAAAAGAATAATTTTTGAGGTGACATGCACCTACACAATCTTGATCATAGATGTAAGCATTTGTGAGCTGGGATCATAAGAACTTAAAACATGGGCATGAATATATAATCTTGACAATAAGAACTTAGCAACCATGTTGTAAACATGAAAATGAACACAAACAAAAGATCATGAAAATGAAACAATGAAAGTCAAACGTGTGTTCAAATCATAAGGAAAAACATACAAATGGTTTTTAGCTTGTCCTTCAAAGAGAGCAAAACATAAATGCATAGGACACCTTCAAGTTTAAGAGGGCGGCTAGATACAAATAATTTGAGAACAAGTGAAACCAACAATATGAATCAATCAATGAAAACTTTGGGACAATGCACATCATACTAAGAATGACAACTATGCTCTCTTAATGGTGCATAAAGATAGAAGGTGGTGACTCAACATAAAAGTAAAAGAAAGGCCCTTCGCAGAGGGAAGCAGTGATTGCAAGTTTTATAACCTTCAAAAATTATGGTACTTACCGGCTTTGAGCTCTCATTGCCCCCATCATAAGCATCTTGAATGGTTAAAGTTAATGCGAGAACAATTATGATGCATATGCTTGACAAATCATAAGTTGAAAACCTCGTGTCCCGTGAATACGAGTACCCAAACCTCATGCTACTTTACTTAGAGTCCCAAGCAAGGCTCTTGTCATTGTAAATATATGCATATCATTGAGAACCGCCAATGGGGTACCTCCGTGCCCGATGACATGGAACAAGCCCACATCAAAATGACAGGACAAGCAGACAATGAACACCTCGACATCTCTTTTATTTGCCATTTGTTTAGCTTTTTATTGTGAGATGCGTCGTCGAATGTTCACCATGGGTATGCTGCAAATTTCCACCATGAATTATGCATGGCTTAGATTAGCGGCCCGGCGTTTCCCTAACATATATACAAACTCCATGATCCCCACAAGATTCCCAATTCATTTCACACCGCGGGCATCCATAAACAAATGATCACGATATCAACTCAAATAAGAAGTGCAATGTTGAAAGCTTGCCCATGACTGCATGGCTGGGCTAGTCTCCAACTTACAACTTGCAAGCATAACAACTCAACATAAGAGACCACAATGTCAAATTTTTAAGAACAGAAAAAAGTAAAGTGTGCCTTCCGGTTCGTGAGAGCTTTACTGACCGAATTTCGCATAACACTGGTAAGAGTTTAATTTGAAGAGAAAATAAAAGCAAGTCAAATTTACTTGGAATACCAAATTGCTAGTAGGTATGTATGGTGGACACTTTGGGAAACTTTGGCTTTTAGGAGTTGGATGCACGAGTAGAGCTCATACTCAGTACAAGGCGAGGGCTAGCAAAAGACTAGGAGCGACCAACTAAGAGAGCAATAATGGCCATAATCATGCAAAGCGACAAAGCGACATTAAAAGAAGCATAAGATGGCATCAAAAGTCAAAAACTAAATGATCATAGAGGCTATTGGCGACTTTGTAAGAGTCTAACATGTGTGAGCATGCGCCAAGTCAACCCAAATAAAGCATCAAGGAGAAAACCAAAATAATGCTTCCATACAATAAAAACAACGCATGATTTTTTTCAAAGTCTCATTAAGCAATCTCAGTTATTGGAGACATGCTACAGCAAAACCACTAAGCATACCATCAAAAAGACATCAAGCATGACATGAAAAAGCCTAAGCCGTAGTCTACACAAGCTCCTTCTTGTACCACTATTTTGCACAAAGCTTTTTCTCTTTTCCAACACCATTTGAAATTTTTAAAGACACCTATTTTTTTGAAAACCAATAAAGATCAGAGGCAAAAATACACCTTGATGAAAAGATATGACAAGGTCTGAATGCAAATCAAGGCGAAAACGAAAACCAAAAGCAGTAGCGGAAAAAGAAGAACACCCGGTGAAATTGTAAGAATGAAAAATGGAGTGTTCTTTGCAAATGAAAATGAGTACATCTCCTCCAAAGGAAATTTGTTGGGGTCCAACCATTTATTGCAGAAAACAAAACTAAACTAACTAAGAAAACTAAAACAACTGGCGCTCCAAGAAAAACACATAGTGCATGAAGCAATAAAAATATAGTGTTTTGAAAGGTGACCTGATTTTTGCCGATGAAGAAGGGGTGCCTCGGGGGCATCCCCAAGCTTTGATGCTTATACTTCTTGGATATTTCTTGGGGTGATGCATGGGCATCCCCAAGCTTGAGCTTTTGTCCATTCTTCAACTCATCTCATCATTCTCCAATCCCTACACTTGAAAACTTCCTTCATACAAAACTAAACACAAATCTATTAGCAACATTAGTGTAGCATAATATATAATCAACCTCTTTTTGCTTTAGGTTTCAACTCAAAACCACCACATATATAGCACATACTACTGTAGCAACTTCCCCAAAAGTTCCGTGATCAAAAGAACTCAAAAGAAAGCGATAAAGTGGCAAACACAAATATTGGCAGAAATCTGTCAAAACAGAACAACTGACAAAGGAAGAATTTTTGAGGGGTTTTCTGTTACTCAAATCAAAAAGTGTTCAACTAACGAAAGTTTGGATATAACCTGGGGCATATGCACAAGAAATCGCAGGTCCAAAAGATATACGGAGAATTTATACGAATTTTTACGGTGCAGCACTGAAAATAGTTTCAGGACAGCAACATCCCCAAATCTTTACCTCACTCGAATTAGAGGCTTCTCTTGGCACAAAAATGAAATAAACAAGATAAGGAGCGGTCATTACAGTAGTAATGACTTCCAAGACTCAAATAAAAGAAAAAGTACTGAAAATAAACATTGGGTTATCTCCCAAGAGTGCTTTTCTTTAACGCCTTTGAGCTAGGCGCAGAAAATTGCGAATCAAGTAATAATGAAAGGGGGATCAGGATCCACTATAGGAATAAAGAAATGAATACTATCCAATTGAGGTTTTGAGTATCCCTTGTAATCACGCTTTGGTACACTATTTTCATCAAAAATATTTTCAGGACAAATCCAACTAGTATTAGCTACCAAGGCATTATGAATTCCTACAAGCTTACAAGGTATTGGCAATCTAGAATCTTCGTTGGGTGTACCAACAATTTCAACAGGCGAGCCAAGCTTATTAAACTTCTTAAAAACTTTCCTAGCCTCAATTGCAACATCTCTAAATTCTATACGCAAAGTTTCCAAAATAAAAGCTTTCTTTTCGGGATCCTCAATTTCATGAAGCTTAAGGAACATGTATTGCATAAAAGGATTAAGACTGGCAAACCTAGTTTCCAACATGTGAATCAAATAAGCAGAAGCAACTTCAATACTAGGAGCTAGCTCAACCAAAGATTTTTCCTGAACTTCCTTATGCATACTAATGTGATTAAAGAACTCCTCAATGTTACTTTTTCCAATAATTGAACCACTACCTACTGAGAGGTCCTCCAGAACGTACTTAGGGAACAACATGATGAACTAAAAGTAAAGAAATAACAACAACCAAGGATTCTAAATTTTTTTGGGTTTTTGATATAAAATGATGCAGGTAAAATAAATAAAGTAAAGCAAAACAATAACAAAGTAAAGGATGTGCGTGTGAAAACTCCCCTCGCAGAAGTCTTCCACTCTTCCCCGGCAACGGCGCCAGAAAACTTGTTGATGGCGCGGTGATGATGGTGCCAGAAAACTTGTTGGCTTGTAGTAAATGACCGGCCAGTTGGTAAACCCCAAGAGAAGGTTTTGATGAATATAGCAGCAAGTTTTCCCTCAGTTAAGAACCAAGGTATATCGATCAGGAAAAGAGCAGACAATGCGACTGAAGGTGATGCAGACTGGCTTAGCGACAGCTTCGGACAATTTATATATGGCGCCTCGTCCAAGCTTTGCTTGCTAGCTGCAACGCGGAACCTGCACACAACACAACCAAGTACTTTGTTCCCAACTTGCAATGAGGTTGTCAATCTCACCGGTTTGCTTGAAACAAAGGTTATGAGCGTATCGAGTGGAAAACAGTAGAAGTATGCGAGTAAAGTAAACAATGCGAGTAAAGTAAACATGTGATAGCAATATGATGGAAATAGGACCGGGGTCCACAGTTCACTAGTGGTGTCTCTCCATAAGATAAATAACACATGCTGGGTAAACAAATTATAGTTGGGCAATTGATAGAATAAAGATAAACGTGATATGTCAAGAAGATCACTACGAGATTTACTCTGGGCATTACAACAAAATACATAGACCGCCATCCAACTGCATCTATGACTAATAATCCACTCACGGAGATATCATCCGAACACCCCATGAGTATTAAGTTGCGAACAACAGATAATTGCATTAAGCAAAGTGTGTAATGTAAACAAAGCATATGCCCTTGAGCATATGAATGTTGTTTTCTCCCTAGTAGCAACAGCACATCTACAACCTTAGAGGTTTCTGTCACTCCCCCAGGTTAAATAGAGGCATGAACCCACTATCGAGCATAAATACCCCCTCTTGGAGTCACTAGCAACTACTCGGCCAAGATAGCTACTAACAACGGAGAGCATGCAAGATCATAAACAACATAGAGATAACATAAGATATATTTCAGTATAGCAACTCAATCATAACACCAATATTCATCGGATCCCAACAAACCAAACATGTAGAATTACATAACGGTGATCTCAATCATGTAGGGCAGCTCATGAGATCTAAACATGAAGCACATGGTGGAGAAGACAACCATCTAGCTACTGCTATGGACCCATAGTCCAAGGTAGACTACTCACTCATCGCTCCGGAGGCAAGCATGGCGATGAAGAAGACCTCCGGTGGCGATTCCCCTCTCCGGCAGGGTGCCGGGAAGAGCTTCTAGACTCTCCCGATCTTCGGGTCCACGGCGGCGGTGGATCGCGATGTGTTCTGGAAAAGTGATTGGGTCCTTAGGTTTTTCCCGTCGGGGGGTCTTTATAGGCGAAAGGGCGATGTCAGAGGTGGAGCCAGGTGGCCTCACACCATGGCAGCGCAGCCAGGGCCTGGGCCGCGCTAGCCTGGTGTGTGGGGCCCCTGTGGCCCCCCTCCTACTCTCCTTCGGATCTCTGGAAGCTCCCGGACAAAATAAGACTTCAGGAACTTGTTTCATCCAATTCCGAGAATATTTCCTGTGTATCACTTCTGAAACACAAAAACAGCAGAAAATAGGGAACTGGCACTGTGGCAACTTGTTAATAGGTTAGTTCCAGAAAATGCATAAAAGTGCCACTAAGTGTAACGAAACATTAGGCAAATGGTGTAAAAACAAGCATGGAGCATCAAAAATTATAGATACGTTGGAGACGTATCAATGTGCTGAATATTATCTTATGTTATCTCTATGTTATTTATGATCTTGCATGCTCTCCGTTGTTAGTAGCTATCTTGGCCAAGTAGATACTAGTGACTCCAAGAGGGGGTATTTATGCTCGATAGTTGGGTTCATGCCTCTATTTAATCTGGGGGAGTGACAAAAACCTCTAAGGTTGTAGATGTGCTGTTGCCACTAGGGAGAAAACAACATTCATATGTCCAAGGGCATATGCTTTGTTTACATTACACACTTTGCTTAATGCAGTTATCTGTTGTTCGCAACTTAATACTTGTGGAGTTCTCGGATTGATTCGCCACAAGTGGATTATTAGTCATAGATGCAGTTGGATGGCGGTCTATGTATTTTGTTGTAATGCCCAGAGTAAATCTCATAGTTATCCTCTCGACATATGCACGTTATCTTTATTCTATCAATTGCCCAACTGTAATTTGTTTACCCAACATGTGTTATTTTATCTTATGGAGAGACACCACTAGTGAACCGTGGACCCTGGTCCTATTTCCTTTACATTGCTATCACCTGTTTACTTTACTCGCACTGTTTACTTTACTCGCATATTACTATTGCTTTCCACTCGATACGCTCATTCCTTTGTTTACAGCAAACTGGTGAGATTGACAACCTCATCGTAAGTTGGGAACAAAGTATTTGGTTGTGTTGTGTGCAGGTTCCACGTTGCTACTAGTTGAAGATGCGCTAACAAGATATCGTTAATGGCGCCCTTGTTGGAGAGTCACCAGGCTAGCAAGCATCACCTTCTGGAGTATTGACTTTTTCCTACTGGATTGACATACCTTGGTTTCGTACTGAGGGAAAACTTGCTGCTATATTCATCAAACCTTCTCTTGGGGTTTCCAATTGGCCGGTCATTTACTTCATCAACTACACGCCAACAAGTTCTCTGGCACTATTCAACACCGCGCCATCAGTGGCCGCGACCCCGTTTCTCCACCGGGGCGCCGATATTCAAACGCGATCCACCTGCATCGGCCATGGAGACAATTGTTGGGAAGGAGAAACCCTAGATGAGATGAAGAAGAAGATGATGCAGCAGAGGAAGAAACTAATGAATGAATTAGGGTTTTTACCCTCGCCAAACGTGCTTTATTTATAAGTACACACTAATGGGCCTCTGCAGAGGCAAGGTCCAAAGTATATCTATGGGCTTTCATATTCCGCCCAGAGTAGATGATAAAGAAGCATCAACGTATCAAGAGAAAAGATACGTACAAAAAAAAGGAAGGGAAAGTATTTATCAAAAAGCAGAGCATACCTCGTCTTGGACTCGGGGGCTTATGTCATAAGAAAAGAAAAGAAGAATCATTAAGTGCGAATCGTATCGAAAAATATCGCAAGAGACAGTATATGAAATAGATATGTCTGTATTTTTTAGCCTATACCCAAAGAAATTTGGCTATAGCCTCGGGGGCTACTCCCATCGGGAGCACTGTCGCGCACCCGATAGAAAGAAGTCGACACAAGAAAGATGGGAAATTGAAGCCAATGATAAAGAACTAACTGGTGGACAAGTGGTTTAGGCACAATCAGCTACATTTTTTCAACAACGAACTTCGACTACATTGTCGACAAAATCGATTACTCCCATTGAGAACTATTTATGAGAGTTAAAAAGGATAACTCGAATATTTCGTATATTGGAACAGTCAAACAAGGCTGCGACATATGATTCTCGAGTTGCATCATCGCGACAAAACTTGAATGCCGTGGTTGAAATATATCATGAAGGTAAGACCCCAGGATCCGTCCTGTGTGGCCTGGTATACGCACATGGATGCGCTCTGCTGGTACTTATCCGTGTCTACAACACGAAGAAAATCCTGGTGGATGCACTGGGTACCCTGAGAACCACTGGGATTCATTCTTTGTAAGTCCTAAATGCGGCAAAAGAATGGGTTTGACCAGTTTCCCGAAATCAAGTCCAAGGGGATTGAATTTGAAGTAGGTGACAAGTATCTGTTCCGGCAGTTAACAGGCCTCTTGATCCGTCAGAGTTGTCAGGCTTGTTGATCAAAACCCCTTGCGAGATCTTATAATAAAAAGATAAGTCGAAAGACCAAGTCAAAGATTTGAAGATATGAAGAAGTCAAGTATTGATCAAGTCGAAGATTTGAAGATCTGAGATTCAACCCGAATCTGCAATTCTGGTAGAATCTCGGGGGCTATTGACAAGGGTATAGATAATAGAGCCCGTCAGTTGAGTACCCCTGAGGCCCGTTAAGCTAGGCCCACTTGTAACGCTAGTCGAAATACGAGTTCATGTCGTATGTTGATATTGTAATCTGTATCGGACCCCTCCCGATCCTTGAGACCTGGCCACCTATATATAGGAGCCAGGAGAGGACGGTGAGGGACAGATTGAGAGCAAGCCAAAGTTCACCCTACGTTTACTTTCGATACACACCTTGTTTGACTGATTTTACCTTCGAGTTCATCTGACGCCCTACTCCCCCGATCCTAAGTCCTTCATCTAGGACATTTGTTGAGTTAACCCTCGTCAGTAATATAAATGTAAAAGAATGGACCAGGGTCCACAGTTCACTAGAGGTGTCTCTCCATAAAGATATAACATGCTAGGTAAACAAATTACAGTTGGGCAATTGACAAAATAAAGAATGCATAACAATGCATGTACATGTCATGAAGATCACTATGAGATTCACTTGGGCATTACAACATGATACATAGACCGTAATCCAATTGCATCTATGACTAATAATCCACCCGCAGGATATCATCCGAATAACCCTTGGGTATTAAGTTGCAAGCAATAGATTATCGCCTTAAGCAAAGTGTGTAATGTAAACAATACAATTATCCTTGAACAAAAGATTGTTGTTTTATCCCTAGTAGCAACAACACATCTACAACCTTAGAAGTTATTATCACTCTCCCAGATTACTAGAGTCATGAACCCACTATCGAGCATAAAAACTCCCTCTTGGAGTCACTAGCATCTACTTGGCCAAGATATCTACTAGCAACAGAGAGCATGCAAGATCACAAATAACATAGACATGATAAATCAACAAATCAACTTGACATAGTACTCAATATTCATCGGATCCCAACAAACACAACATGTAGAATTACATAAAGATGATCTCGATTATGATAGGCAGCTCACAAGATCTAAACATGAGGCGCATGGAGGAGAAGACAACCATCTAGCTACTGCTATGGACCCATAGTCCAAGGTGAACTACTCACGCATCACTCCGGAGGCTGGCATGGTGATGAAGAAGGCCTCCGGTGATGATTCCCCTCTCTGGCAGGGTGCCGGGAAGAGCTTCTGGACCCTCCCGATCTCGGGTCGACAACGGCGGCAGCTTGCAGTATGTTTCGTCGAAAAGTGTTCTCTCCCTTAGGGTTATCGCGACAAAGGGAATTTATAGGCGGAAGGGTGATGTCAGAGGGTGGACCAAGGGCCCACACCACCTGGTGGCGCGACCAGGGGGTGGCCCGTGCCACCCTATGGTGTGGCCGCCTCCTGGCTGGTCTTCGTCTCTCCTTTGGACTCCGTCTTCGTGTCAGGTAAATAGGAACTTTGGCTTTCGTTTCGTCCAATTCCAAGAATATTTCCTATGTAACTTTTCTGAAACACAAAAATAGCAGAAAACAGGAACTGGCACTGTGGCATCTTGTTAATAGGTTAGTTCCGGAAAATGCATAAAAATGCCACAAAGTGTAAACAAAACATAAAGCAATTGGTGTAAAACAAGCATGGAGCATCAAAAATTATAGATACGTTTGCAACGTATCAAGCATCCCTAAGCTTAACTCCTGCTCATCCTCGAGTAGGTAAGTGATAACAAAATAATAAGTTTTGAGGTGACATGCACCCAACACAATCTTGATCAAATCGATGTAAAGCATTGCAAGCTGAGATCAAAGTACTCTAAACATGGGCATAAGAGATATAACTTTGACAATAGAACTTAGAAACCATGTTACAACATGAAAAGAAACACAAACAAAATATCATAAGTAATAATGCATTGAAAGGTATTTGTTTGTTTCGAGCATAGAGAAAACATAGCAAAGTGGTATTCAACTTGTCCCTCATGGAGTAGCAAAACATAAATGCATAGGACACCTTCAAAGTTCAAGAGGGCGACTAGATACAAATAATTTGAGAACAAGCAATACCATAATCATGAATCAAACAATAATAAATTTTGGGACTATGCACATTATACTCAGAATTACAACTATGCTCTCTTAATTGGTGCATAAAGATAGAAGATCAAGACTCAACATAAAAGTAAAAGATAGGCCTTTCGCAGAGGGGATTTTAAGTTTTATAAAGCTTCCAAAAATTATGGTACTTATTAGCTTTGAGCTCTCATTGCCCCTATCATTGGCATCTTGAGTGGTTAAGGTTAATGTGAGTGCAAATATGAGATATATGCTTGACAAGTCATAAGTTGAAAATCTCATGTCCCTTGAATACGAGTACCTAAACCATGCTGATCGACTTAGGTCCCAAGTAAGTTCTTGTCATTGTAAGCATACATGTATCATTGAGAACGCCAATGGGGTACCTCTTGCCCGATGATATGGAAACTGTCCCATATAAAAATGACAAGACAAACAAACAATGAATACCTCGACATCTCTTTTATTTACCATTGGGTATAGCTTTTTATTTTGAGATGCGTCGTCGAATGTCCACTGGTTATGCTGTAAATTTCCACCATGAATGATGCATAGTTTTGATTAGCGGCCCAGGCGTTTCTCTAACACATATACAAACTCCATGAGCTTACAAGTTTCCAACTCCTTTCACACAGCTAGGCATCCATAAACAAAAGATCATGATATCAACTAAATAGGAATAAGTGTAATGTGGAAAGCGTGCTCCATGACAGCATGGCTGAGCCAACTCCCAACTTACAACTTGCAAGCATATAATCGTCATAAGAGAGCCACAATGGTCAAGTTTATTAAGTGGAAGAAAGTAAATGTGCCATCAAGTTCATGAGAGCTTTACTAACTAATTTTCTCATAACAAAAAATTTAATTTGGAAGATAGATAAAAGCATGATGAATATACTTGGAATAGCAAAATGCTAATAGGTAGATATGGTGGACACATTCGTAAACTTTGGTTTTTGGGAGTTGGATGCACGAGTATAGCTCATACTCAGTACAGATGAAGGCTAGCAAAGGACTGGGAGCAACCAACTAAAAGAGCAATAACAGCCATAATCATGCATAGCGACAAAACATTATTAATCAAAGCATAAAGTGATATTACAAGTCAAAAACCAAATAATCATAGAGGCTTGAGGCGACTGGTTTGTAGTCATAACATGGTGTAAGCATGCGCCAAGTCAACCCAAATAAATTATCAAAGGAGAATACCACAATATTATGTTTCTATATGATAAAAACAACACATGATTCTTTCAAAGGCACGTTAAGCATTCTCAGTTATTTGAGACAAGTCATGCTACTACTAATCATATAATCAAAATAATATCTAGCATGACATGGTAAAGTCTAAGCCACAGTCTAAACAAGCTCCCTTTTGCACCACTATAAGCATGAAACATTTTACTCTTTTCAACACCAATCAACCTATTTGAAACAACTCTCAAGGATAAAAATTGACAAAGACCAGAGGTCTAAACACACCTAACTACAAACAAATAACAAGTTCTGAACAAAAATAAAGGCGAAAAAAAGCTAAACACAGTACTAGAAAAGAGAACACTCGTAGAATGATAAGAGTGAAAACTAGAGTGTTCTAGGCAATGAAAACAGAGTGTGTCTTCTCCAAAAGAAATATGTTGGGGTCCAACCATTTGTTGCAGCAAACAAAACAAAATAAAACTGAAAGCAAAAATAAAGACGCTCCAAGAAGAACACATAGCATATGAAGCAATGAAAATATAGTGTCTTGAAAGATGACCTGATATTTTTGTTGATGAAGAAGGGGTGCCATGGGGCATCCCCAAGATTTGACGCGTGTACCTCTTAGATATTTCTTGGGGTGACATGGGAATCCCCAAGCTTGAGCTTTTGTCCATACTTTATCTCATCTCATCATTCTCCTTTCCCTACACTTGAAAACTTCCTTCATATAAAACTTCACACAATTCTCATTAGCAACATTAGTGTATGCAAGATAGTAGATCCACTTTTGGTTCAGTTTTAATTCAAGTAAAACACCTATTAAAAAATTAGCTACTGTGGCAACTTCTCTCAAAAGTTCCGTGATCAAAAGAACTCAAAAAGAAAGAGATCCAGAGGCAAATGCCAATAGTGGCAGAAATCTATCAAAACAGAACATCCGATAAATATCGATTTTTTCAAAAATCTTCTGTTGCTCAAATCGAAAAGTTCAAAACTAATAAAAGTTAGATAATAACCCAGGGCATGTTCACAAAAAATCGCAGATCAATACGACGTTCTGGGAATTTTCACGAATTTTTATAGCGAGGCGTAGAAATCTGTTTCGGGACAACAACTTCCCCAAATCTTACCTTCCTCCTATTAGAGGCTATTCTTGGCACAAAAATGAAATAAAAATGATAAGAAGAGGTCATTACAGTAGTAACAACTTCCAAGACTCAACAAAAAGAAAAAGTACTGAAAATAAAACATTGGGTTATCTCCCAAGAGTGCTTTTCTTTAACGCCTTTGAGCTAGGCGCAGAAAGTAAGAATCAAGTATTTTCAAATAAAGAAGCATCAAGTTCATAATGTGCTCTAATGATAAAATCAAAAGGTAGCTTCTTTCTATTTCTAGGAAAGTGTTCCATACCTTTCTTGAGTGGGAATTGATATCTAATGGTGCCTTCTTTCATATCAATAATAGCACCAACATTTCTAAGAAAAGGTCTTCCCAAAATAATAGGACAAGAAGCATTGCATTCAATATCCAAAACAAGGAAATCAGCGGGAACAAGGTTATTGTTAACCATAATAAGAACATCATTAATCCTTCCCAAAGGTTTCTTCTTAGCAACATCAGCAAGAGGAACATCAAAATAACAATTTTCTAACAGTGGTAAACCAAGCATATCATAAATAATTCTAGGCATAACAGAAATACTTGCACCAAGGTCACATAAAGCATTACAATAAAAATCATTCACTTTCATCTTAATGATGGGCTCCCAACCATCTTCTACTTTCTAGGAATAGAAACTTTTTGTTTTAACTTATCCTCTCTAATTTGCATGAGAGCATTTGTAATATGTTTTGTAAAAGCCATATTCATAGAACTAGCATTAGGACTTTTAGCAAGCTTTTGCAGGAACAAAATTACTTCAGAGATATTGGAACCATCAACATAAAAAACAATACTATCAAAGGTAGTAGGACCATCGGCTCCCATACTCCGAAAAATTTCAGCACTTTTATTAGAAAAAGTTTTCGTTGTTTTAGGCAATTTCGCACAAGGAGTAGGGATGTTATCTACACCAATAACTCTACCATTAAAAGTAGGAGGTTTGCTAGAATTTGACACAACATCACTAGTGGTGGTAATATTACAAAGTTTAGTCATATTTCTAGCAATCTCATCTTCTCTTTCCCACCTAGCATGCAATTCTGCTAACATCCTAACATTATCATCAATTCTAACTTGAATAGCATTCAAAGTCTTGCTTTCTTTAACATCATGAGGCATAACCTTTAATTTCAGAAGTTCAACATCAAGAGCAAGGCTATCAACTTTAGAAGCAAGAACATCAATTTTACCAAACTTTTCCTCAATAGACTTATTAAAAGCAGTTTGTTTAATAATGAAGTCCTTAAGCATGACTTCAAGATCATAGGGTGCGCTCCTATTGTTGGAGGAATTACCATAAGAATTACCATAACCATTACCATTAGTAGAAGGATATGGCCTATAATTGTTGCTACCAAAATTATTCCTACAAGCATTGTTGTTGAAATTATTATTTCTAATGAAGTTCACATCAACATGCTCTTCTTGAGCAACCAAAGAGGCTAAAGGAACATTATTAGGATCAATATGCTCCTTACCATTAACAAGCATAGACATAATGGTATCAATCTTATCACTCAAGGAAGAGGTTTCTTCAACAGAATTTACCTTCTTACTTTGTGGAGCTCTCTCGGTGTGCCATTCAGAATAATTTACCATCATATTATCAAGGAGCTTTGTTGCGGCGCCCAAGGTGATGGACATAAAAGTACCTCCAGTAGCTGAATCCAAAAGGTTTCTTGAAGAAAAATTTAGTCATGCATAAAAGGTTTGGATAATCATCCAAGTAGTCAGTCCATGAGTGGGACAATTCTTTATCAGAGATTTCATTCTTTCCCAAGCTTGAGCAACATATTCATTATCAAACTGTTTAAACTTCATTATGTCACTTCTCAAGGATATAATCTTAGTAGGACGATAATATTTTCCAATAAAAGCATCTTTGCACTTAACCCAAGAATCAATACTATTTCTAGGCAAAGATAGCAACCAATCTTTAGCTCTTCCTCTCAAAGAGAAAGGAAACAATTTAAGCTTAATAATATCTCCATCTACATCCTTATACTTTTGCATCTCACATAGCTCACCAAAATTATTGAGGTGAGCAGCAGCATCATCAGTACTAACACCAGAAAATTGCTCCTTCATAACAAGATTTAACAAAGCAGGTTTAATTTCATAGAAATTTGCCTCAGGAGCAGGTGGTACAATAGGAGTGCAGATGAAAGCATTGTTGTTTGTGCTAGTAAAGTGATACAACTTAGTGTTCTCAGGAGTACTCATTCTAGCAAGACTAAAGCAGGCTAAAATAACAACTATAAAAGAAACTGATTTTTTGTATTTTTGATAAACAAGAAGCAAACAAAATAAAGTAAAGAAACTAAGCAAAACAATAACAAAGTAAAAAAGATTGGAAGTGAGAGACTCCCCTTGCAGAAATCCTCTTTCTCCCCGGCAACGGCGCCAGAAAAAGTTGACGGCGCCTAGTTGACGTGGGAGTTTATTCTTCTTCAATCCCCGTCAATGGCGCTAGAAAAAGTCTTGATGTCTCACAGGACCGGTTGGGAAACCCCAAGAGGAAGGTATGATGAGCACATCAGTAAGTTTTCCCTCAGTATGAAACCAAGGTTTAATCGACCAGTAGGAGAAAAAAACCACTCCTGAAGGTTGTTGCTAACTGGTGCCAGAAAACAGTCTGGTGCATGGTTGCTTCGGCGCCAGCAGCAACGTGGAACCTGCACACAACACAACCAAAATACTTTGCCCCAACTTACAGTGAGGTTGTCAATCTCACCGGTTTGCTGATAACAAAGGATTAAATGTATGTGTGGAAAAATGTGTTTGCTTTCAGTGAAATAAAATAGTATTTGCGGAAAGTAAACAGTGCTTGCAGTAGATGGTAATATAAATGTAAAAGAATGGACCAGGGTCCATAGTTCACTAGAGGTGTCTCTCCATAAAGATATAACATGTTGGGTAAACAAATTATAGTTGGGCAATTGACAAAATAAAGAATGCATAACAATGCATGTACATGTCATGAAGATCACTATGAGATTCACTTGGGCATTACAATATAATACATAGACCGTATTCCAACTGCACAGTGTGTAATGTAAACAATACAATTATCCTTGAACAAAAGATTGTTGTTTTCTCCCTAATAGCAACAACACATCTACAACCTTAGAAGTTATCGTCACTCTCCCAGATTACTAGAGGCATGAACCCACTATCGAGCATAAATACTCCCTCTTGGAGTCAATAGCATCTACTTGGCCAAGATATCTACTAGCAACGGAGAGCATGCAAGATCACAAATAACATAGATATGATAAATCAACAAATCAACTTGACATAGTACTCAATATTCATCGGATCCCAACAAACACAACATGTAGAATTACATAAAGATAATCTTGATCATGATAGGCAGCTCACAAGATCTAAACATGAGGCGCATAGAGGAGAAGACAACCATCTAGCTACTGCTATGGACCCATAGTCCAAGGTGAACTACTCACGCATCACTCCGGAGGCTGGCATGGTGATGAAGAAGGCCTCCGGTGATGATTCCCTTCTCTGGCAGGGTGCCGGGAAGAGCTTCTGGACCCTCCCGATCTCGGGTCGACAACGGCGGCAGCTTGCAGTATGTTTCGTCGAAAAGTGTTCTCTTCCTTAGGGTTTTTGCGACAAAGGGGATTTATAGGCGGAAGGGCGATGTTAGAGGGTGGACCAGGGGCCCACACCACCTGGTGGCGTGGCCAGGGGTGGCCCGCGCCACATTATGGTGCGGCTGCCTCCTGGCTGCTCTCCGTCTCTCCTTTGGACTCCGTCTTCGTGTCAGGTAAATAGGAGCTTTGGCTTTCGTTTCGTCCAATTCCGAGAATATTTCCTGTGTAACTTTTCTGAAACACAAAAATACTAGAAAACTGGAACTAGCACTGTGACATCTTGTTAATAGGTTAGTTCCAGAAAACGCATAAAAATGCCACGAAGTGTAAACAAAACATGAAGCAATTGGTGTAAAACAAGCATGGAGCATAAAAAATTATAGATACATTTGCTGTAAAACACTCCATTTAGCCAATCAATATTTCTTTTTCTCACTGTCCCCTTGCCAAAAGAATCTCGACCTATAGTAGTCCAGTTTATGGAGGACTCCTTTAGGCAAAAGGAAGAAAGAGATCATATGCAGTACCATATTCGATAAAACCAAATTAATGAGTACTAATCTCCCTCCTAGGGACAGCAACTTGCCTTTCCAACTGGACAACCACTTTTGAAGCCTCTCCTCAACTTGTTTCCATTCGACGAGAGTGAGTCTCCGACAATGAATCAGAATTCCCAAATACCTCATTGGAAACTGGCCTTGCCCACAGCCAAATAAATTAGCGTAGGCAGTGACCTCGTTAAGGGCCTCACCAAAGCAAAACAATTCACTCTTATGGAAATTTATTTTGAGTCTGGATAATTGCTCAAATGCTGTTAGAATTAACTTCAAATTTTGTGCTTTATCCAAATCATGTTCCATAAAAAGAATTGTGTCATCGGCATATTGAAGGATAAACAGACCCCCATCCACTAGATGAGGAATAACCCCTTAATTAGCCCATCACTTTTTGCATGTTTGATCATAATTGCGAGCATATCAACCACTATATTGAATAGCATTGGTGATAAAGGATCGCCCTGACGAAGTCCTTTAGGCAGAGAGGCGGCGTCAGAGGTGGACCAAGGCCCCCACACCATGTGGTGGCGCAGGCCAGGGGGAGGGGGCACACCACCCCTTGGTGTGGTTGGTCCCTGGCCCTCCTCTGGCTCTCCTTCGGTCTTCGTCTCACTTCTGGGAAAAAATAGGAGGTTTGGGCTTCATTTCATCCAATTCCGAGAATATTTCCTGTGTAACTTTTCTAAAACACAAAAACAGCAGAAAATAGAGAACTGACACTGTGGCATCTCGTCAATAGGTTAGTTCCGGAAAATGCATAAAAACGCCACGAAGTGTAACAAAACACAAAGCAAATGGTGCATAAACAAGCATGGAGCATCAAAAATTATAGATACGTTTGAGACGTATCAAGCATCCCCAAGCTTAACTCTTGCTCGTCCTCGAGTAGGTAAGTGATAACAAAACAATAATTTTTGAGGTGACATGCACCAACACAATCTTGATCAACGATGTAAAGCATTGAGTGCTGAGATCAAAGTACTCAAAACATGGGCATAAAAGACATAATCTTGACAACAAAACTTAGCAACCATGTTATAACATGAAAAGTAACACAAATAAAAGATCATGAGTAATAATGCATTGAAAGTCAAGTGTGTGTTTCAACGATATAGAAAAACATAGCAAAGTGGTTTTCAGCTTGTCCTTCATGGAGTAGGAAAACATAAATGCATAGGACACCTTCAAGTTTAAGAGGGCGACTAGATACAGATAATTTAAGAACAAGCAAAACCATAATCATGAATCAATCAATAATAAATTTTGGGACTATGCACATCAAACTTAGAATGACAACTATGCTCTCTTAGATGGTGCATAAAGGTAGAAGGTGGAGACTCAATATAAAAGTAAAAGAAAGGCCCTTCGCAGAGGGAAGCAGTGATTGCAAGTTTTATAAACCTCCAAAAATTATGATACTTACTAGCTTTGAGCTCTCATTGCCCCATCATAGGCATCTTGAGTGGTTAAGGTTAATGCGAGTACAATTACGAAGCATATGCTTAACAAATCATAAGTTGAAAATCTCGTGTCCCGTGAAGTACGAATACCCAAACCTCATGCTACTCGACTTAGGTCCCAAGCAAGTTCTTGTCATTGTAAGCATACATGTATCATCGAGAACGCCAATGGGGTACCTCTTGCCCGATGACATGGAACATGCCCACATCAAAATGACAAGACAAACAAACAATGAACACCTCGACATCTCTTTTATTTACCATTGGTATAGCTTTTTATTGTGAGATGTGTCGTCGAATGTCCACTATGGGCATGCTGTAAATTTCCACCATGAATGATGCATGGCTTAGATTGGCGGCCCAGGCGTTTCTCTAACACATATACAAACTCCATGAGCTCACAATTTTCCAACTTATTTTACATCGCGAGTATCCATAAACAAAAGATCATGATATCAACTAAATGAGAGAAAGTGCAATGTTGAAAGCTTGCCCCATGACAGCATGGCTGGGCCACAATGGTCAAAATTATTAAAAGCAAGAAAAGTAAAGTGTGCCGTCAGGTTCGTGAGAGCTTTACTGACTAATTTTCACATAACACCAAAAAGTTTAATTTGAATGATAGATAAAAGCAAGTCAAATGTACTTGGAATAGCAAATTGCTAATAGGTATGTATGGTGGACACATTGGAATAAACTTGGTTTTTGGGAGTTGGATGCACGAGAAGTATTCCCTCTCAGTACAAAATGAAGGCTAGCAAAAGACTGGGAGCGACCAACTAAGAGAGCAATAACGGCCATAATCATGCATAGCGACAAAACATCATTAACCGAAGCATAAAGTGGTATCACAAGTCAAAAAGAAAATGATCATAGAGGCTATATGGCGACTTGTTAGAGTCAAACATGTTGTAAGCATGTGCCAAGTCAACCCAAATAAAGCATCAAAGGAGAAAACCACAATAACATGCTCCCATATAACAAAAACAACGCATGATTCTTTCAAAGGCACATTAAGCAATCTCAGTCATTTGAGACAAGTCACGCTACAGCAAAAAATACTAAGCATACTATCAAAATAACATCAAGCATGACATGCAAAAGTCTAAGCCACAGTCTAAACAAGCTCCCATTTGTAGCACTATAGGCATGAAACTTTTTTTCTTGTCCAACACCATTCAAACCTTTTTATAACCACTCTTTTGAGATGAAAACAACATAGAACAGTGGTCTAAATACACCTTGATACAAATATATAACAAGATCTGAACAAAAATCAAGGCGAAAAATGAAAGCTAAACGCAGTACTAGAAAAAGAGAACACTCGTTGAACGGTAAGAGTGAAAACTAGAGTGTTCTTGGCAATGAAAAACGGAGTGTGTCCTCTCTCCAAAACAAACATGATGTGATCCAATCATTTATTGAAGCAAATAAAACACAATAAAACTGAAAGCAAAAGTAAAGATTCTCCAAGAAAAACGCATAGAATACGAAGCAATAAAAATATAGTGTCTTGAAAGGTGACCTGATTTTTGCCGCTGAAGAAGGGGTGCCTCGGGGCATCCCCAAGCTTTCACGCTTGTACTTCTTGGATATTTCTTGGGGTGACATGGGCATCCCCAATCTTGAGCTTTTGTCCATACTTCATCTCATCTCATCACTCTCCTTTCCCTACACTTGAAAACTTCCTTCATACAAAACTTCACACAATTCTATTAGCAACATTAGTATAAGCATGATAGTAAATCTACTCTTTTGGTTCAGTTTAAAACTCAAGTATACCATCCATTAAAGCATAAGATATTATAGGAACTTCCTCAAAAGTTCCGTGATCAAAAGAACTAAAAAAGAAAGCAATCGAGAGGCAAACACAAATAGTGGCAGAAATCTGTCAAAACAGAACAGCTGACAAAGATTGATTTTTCCGAGGACCTTTTGTTGCTCAAATCAAAAAGTGCAAAACTAATACAAGTTTGTAAATAACCTGGGGCATGTGCACAAGAAATCTAAGATTAAAAATATATTCTGAGAATTTTCACGATTTTTTATGGTGCAGCGCAGAAATCTGTTTCAGGACAGCAACTTCCCCAATCTTACCTTCCTCCAATTAGAGGTTCTTCTTGGCACAAAAACGAAATAAAAATGATAAGGAGAGGTCATTACAGTAGTAATAACTTCCAAGACTCAACAAAAAGAAAAAGTACTGAAAAGAAAATATTGGGTTATCTCCCAAGAGTGCTTTTCTTTAACGCCTTTGAGCTAGGTGCAGTAATTTGAGAAGATGCTCACATAAGTACCGAAAAGAACTTGAAGCAAGAGAGAGCATCAAAAAGCAAATACGAAACAAATTTATATCTAAACCACTTCATATGAAAAAGAGTCTTGCAAAGAGACAAGTCATGAAAGCACAAAGCAACAAGCATAGGAAGGCAAAATAAGTGCAACTTCAAGAATTCCAACAAAAAGAGGGGAAACTCAATATTGTTGAGATCCATCAAACCATGTTTCCCTCTCTCATAATAAATTTTCGTAGCATCATGAATAGAATTAACAATATAAATATCACATAAAACATCCTTATCATGAGCCATATGCATAAAAGAATTAATACTCCCCACATGAACATAGTCATTCTTAGCAATCGTAGTAGGAGCAAATTCAATAAAATAATTATTCTCATCACCATAATCATCAAAAATAGGAGGCATATTGTAATTATACCTTGTTTTCTCCTCAATAGAAGGTGAACTAAAAATATCATACTCATCATTGTAATCATCATAAGCAATAGAATAGCTATCTCCCAAAGTGTGTTTAAGCATATCATCGTTGAAAGAAACATGGATAGCACTAATAGTACAACAATTATTAACCTCATAATTTTCAGAATTGGTACCAAAAAGATTTTCAATATCAAAAGTAGAATGCTTTTCCCAATCATGATCACTACTATAGGTAACAGGCATAGGAACATCATCGAGTTCAGATTCATCAAAAACTATAATAGGAGAAACATGCTTAGGGGAAGATACCGTTTCCTCTCTCCTTTTGCTCCTCCTCCTCTTCTTCTTCTTCTTCTTCCCTTATTTAGGAGGTAGAGGCTTGAAAGGAAGCTTCTCCACATAACCTAGTTTGTTGACAGAAATGATAGAAGAAACTTTGGAGGATTCCTCCTTCTCATTAATAAGAACAAAACACATATTAGTCCTGCCATAGTTTGGCAAAGCATCATCTTTTATAACATTTTGTATGTAAGTATTTGCACGACAATCTTTAACACAATAAAGATGACAACCATGCAGGATGCTATTAATATCAAAAGCACTCATATCTACCAAAGAAGTTTTTCTAGATAACTCTTCACACCCCAAAAATAAAGTAAGCTCATCATGCTGATTGAGAGTGATCTTATCATCACAATACAAACTTGCAGTACTCATTGGATTACAAAGGCTACTATTATGGCCTGAGCATTGAAAATTAAAATGACCCACTTTATAGCAAAGTTCACAAATAAAAGGATAGAGGGCACAAACCTTTTCACCAAGCTCATTTAGAGCCTTGTCCCACATTTGGGTTTCTTCATTCCTGTGGTGGATAAAATATTCTTCTTTGATGTGATTCTGTTCACAAGGTCTAAGTGCTCCACAAAAATTAACATGCTTATAAGAAATAGTACTTTCAGAAGTTTGAGCATGTTTATTGCAATCATCAATAACAATATCACTTTCTATGCAAGTGTCTTTAAAAGGTTCATGATACACATCCCAATTTCCTTTGGGAAAATTAATATGAGAAGCAAAGGCTCTAAAGCAATCAACCATAATTTGAGGATCAAGACCATATTTAGCACTAAGCTCTTGAAAATCAGCAGTTTCAGCAAAAGACTCAATGCAAAAATACTCATAATTTATACCTGATCCTTTACCTTTGTCGCTATCCCAATCTTCAATATTGCTTTGAATTGTTTCCAACAGATCCCACTTAGCGTCAACCTCCTTGCTTGTGAAGGATCCCTCAAAATAGGCATCTAGATAGTCCTTGTAATTTCCTGAAAGCTTTCTTGGTCATGTTGGTTTCAATAGAAGATTTATCAAAGACTTCTCTAAAATATCAAAGCCCTTAACCAATATTCTGCAAAAGGATGTTCCATTTTCTTTTAATGATGATTATGTTGAGTCTTTTAATATTTTAAATAATTCTTTCATAAGTGCTCCAATAATTCTACCACCTAATTGAAATTTTCCCTTTGAAATTATGTGTGATGCTAATGATTATGCTGATGGTGCTATTTTAGGCCAATGAGTTGATAAGAAATTGAATGTTATTTATTATGCTAGCAAAACACTAGATGTTGCTCAAAGAAATTATGCAACAACTGAAAAAGTATTTTTAGCTGTGATCTTTGCTTGTGATAATTTTAGACCTTATACCTATTTCTATTAATGATAGCTTTTCTAATGAATAATTATCAAAATTTAATGTGTCAAGTGTTAGAGTTGCTTCACCTTGGTTCACAGATTATACTAATTTTTTGGTAGGAAAAGTCATGCCACCACATTTTGACTCCCAACAACGAAAGAAATTCTTTTATGATCTTAGACATTACTTTTGGGATGATCCTTTTTATATAAGAAAGGTGTGGATGGTATTATTAGACGTTGTGTGCCTGAATTGAACAACATAATATCATAAGAGACTGCCATGCTAGTCCCTATGGAGGACATCACGCTGGATAGCGCACTACTGCAAAGGTATTAAAATCTGGTTTTTATTGGCCTACTTTATTTAAGGATTGTGCAGACGTTGTGCTGAAGGTATGTGATGAATGTCAAAGAGTAGGTAATATTGGTAGAAGAAATGAAATGCATATGAATTATTTTCTACCTCTTAACCTTTTGATGTTTGGGGATTTAACTTTATGGGACCATTTGTTGGGGATCGCGCTACACAAAACAAAAAATTCTAGACCTTTAAACCAAGATCAAGCTTGCGAGGGGGAGGTAACGGTGTTGCGTACCTCGTTGATAGAACTAGCGGAAGAGTTCGCCGATGATGAGGTTGATGTAGTCATGAGTCGATTCTCGCAACTAACCTCAGTTAGTTGCGAGAAGATGCATTATCCACCTTTGGCTCCCATGATATAGTGTCGCACGTGCAACACCTCCAATGGTATCCACACGTACGAGCTTGGCGTCACTGCGTCAAACATGTGATCAAGCACACGGACTACGCGGAATATGTCAGTGAAGATCCAGCAGCGCTTCCACGCCACCGATGGAATCGGGGTAGTAGACGAGTAGCACTCTGCAAGAGAGAAAGAGAGGTGGTCGACGACAACGAGGCGACGACAATGGCCAGCGGCTAGGGAGGCGCCCGACTATGGCGGCGTCGGCAGCCGGCGGTGGTCGGTGGCTAGGGTTTGGGCACGGGGGAGGGGGGTCTTGGGGCTTGGAATGCCTTTGGCCTCCCCCACCCCTTTATATAGGCGGCCCAAGCCCTAGGGCCGGCCGACCCCTCCCAAACGGACTAGGGGTTGGAGTTTGGGTTCCTACTCAAACTCCTCCCCTCTTTCCAAACCTAAGGGGGGAGTCCGAGTTCGAGTAGGAACTCCTCCTCCCCTTTACTAAACCTCCCTAGGGGTGGAGTTGAACTCCACCACCTAGTGGTGCGGCCAGCCAGGGTGGGGCCCACGTGGCCCTAGGCCCATGGTAGTCCACGTCTGGGGTTTGACCTTCCGGAATATTTCGGACCTTCCACAAATATTTCGGATTGACCTAATTTCATTCTGACACCTTCTTTATATCACCGGTAGGGTGCCCTTCCGGAACCATCCGTTATATAGTGGACCATTCCGAGACTTCCTCGAACCAATTTTGGAGTCTCCCTCTCTCTTCGATCAAAATATCGAACTCATATTCAATAGACGCGAAACTCTTAAGTGTGTGACCCAATGTTCGGATATATTAGACATGCCCCGGACACAATTCCATGATAATGATCATATGCATTCTCTTGAATCGATGCAATGATCCCTACATATAACACGAAGATCTTCATTGTGTGAACCATTACAATGTCCATTAGGGTTTAGTTTTACTAAGCGATACTTTGCACCACCTGAGATGAAACTGTTATGTTGTATCTTGTTTCCCGGCGTGCTCTCTTTACTCTAACCATGTTATCGATGTTCTTGTGACTAACGTCTTAGTCACGTGTCCAGCCAAACGATGACGAACATCATAACACTGAGCGGGCCCAGAGAATATCTCTCCATTGTTGGAGTAGTAAATCTAGTCTCGAGACAATAGAACTATAGCATACTTTCCGAGTACTCCACCATAACTTTAGTAATCACCCTTTTACGGATAACATTAAGTGTAGCAAAAGCAATCTTTCGGTACCCATGTCTATTTCTTGCATGGTCTTCCGAAATGTATAAACGACAATGTCTTTTGTGATTAAATACCAACAACATATTGACGACTTAGTTTCATGGTATATCAATGGGGTATTGTCCAACACATTATTATCCCCAAACAATATGCTCTCACTAATTATCAGCAACCTTGTAACAACTTACTTATGCCCATAGTCAGGAAAACAAGACTATCAAATACTATGCGAAGTAATCTTAGAGGCAAGATTAGGGAACTCTCTGTTTTTTATTATTCCACATGTGTAATTAGGTCCTCTAAATATCATATTTGGAACCAATATACAATTATAGCATGAAACATAAAAATTAATTATGTACAAAGGAATATTTAATAATACAACTTTATTATTGCCTCTAGGGCATATTCCCATCATTCTCCCACTTGCACTAGAGTCAATCATCTACTTTACAAATAGTTGTCTTACACCAATGGCCTCCCGGTGTTGCACATGCTTTGCAAGCGATAAAAGCTTAGTTAACGGATCTGCCACATTCAGGTCCGTATGAATTTTACATAGTTTGATTTCACCTTCATCCACGTACTCCCAGATTAAGTGATACTTGCGAAGTATATGTTTGTTCTTCTGGTGAGACCTTGGCTCCTTGGCTTGGGCAATGGCGCTATTGTTGTCACAATAGATCTCTATTAGTCCTTGCACACTTGGAACCACACCAAGCTCAATCATGAACTTCTTGATCCAAATGCCCTCCTTTGCTTCTTCCGAAAGCCGCGATATAATCTACTTTTGTTGTAGATTTCCGTGATGGTTCCTTGCTTGGAACTCTTCCAACTAAATGCACCTCCATTTAGTGTAAATATATAGCCCGATTGTGATTTTGAATCATCCAGATCAGTGACAAAACTTGCATCAGTGTAACCCTATACAACCAATTCTTTGTCACCTTCATAAACTAGAAATAAATCTTCTCAAGTACTTTAGGATTCTCTTCACTGCAATCCAATGTTCCTTTCCAGGATCACGTTGGTCTCTGCTCGTAGCACTTAGAGCAAAAGACACATCAGGACGAGTACATATCATAGCATACATGATTGACCCGATCGCTGAAGCGACAATACCTCACTCATGTACCATCAGTCTTCGTCAGTCTGTGGATGCTGAGCTTTACTCAGTGGCTTACCGGTAATCATAGGCAACATTCCCTTATTGGAATTCTCCATATGAAACATTTTCACCACTTTGTCTAAGTATGTATTTTGGCTAAGCCCTATTAGGCGTTTAGTTCTACCTCTATAGATCTTAGTGCCCAATATGTATGCAGCTTTGCCTAAGTCCTTCATTAAAAATTAGCTTTTCAAATAATCTTTCACCTTGTTCAAAAATGGTACACTGTTTCTGATTAACAATATGTCATCTACATAAAGTACCATAAATTCTACTGCGCTCCCACTTACTTTCTTGTAAACAAAAGCCTCGTCAGGATTCTTGATGAAGCCAAACTTCTTGAGTACTTCATCAAACTGGTGATTCTAACTCTGTGATGCTTGCTTCAGTCCATAGATTGAACGCTGAAGTTTGCATAACATTCCTGCATTCGCTGGATCGACAAAACCCTCTGGCTGTACCATATGTACATCCTCGGTTAGCATTCTATTAAGGAACTCTATTTTGACATCCGTTTGCAATATTTTGTAATCGTAATAGATGGCTATTGCAAGAAGTATCCAAACAGACTTAAGCATCGCTACGGGAGAGAAAGTCTCATCCTAGAGTTCCTTGAATTTGTCGAACCCCTTTTGCGACAAGTCAAGATTTATAGATGGAGACATTTCCATCGGCCTCTGTTTTCTTCTTATAGATCCATTTACATTAGATAGGCTTTGACCCTTCAGGAGGGTCTACCAAGCTCCAAACTTGGTTCTCGTACATGGTTTGTATCTGGGATTTCATGGCGTTTAACCATTTAACAAAGTCAAGGCCCATCATAGCTTCTCTGTATGTAGCAGGTTCGTCATTGTCTAATAATAACACTTTGTCACCGTACCTTTCGGGTGGAACACAAAGTCTACCTGATCTACGTGGTTCGGTTATGAATTTGGCGGATGCACCAGTTCTTCCAGCTGGCGCAAGAACCTCGAGCGCTTTAGGTAGTGTCAGAACAGTTTCCAGCGCCGCTTGCTGCCCTAGAACATTTTCCGGCACTGCGCTGCTTTGCTCAGTTTTCCTCGGTTCTCTAACCTCCTCAAGTTGTACTGTCCTTTTTCCTAAAACTTTCTCGATAAACTTTTTCTCGAGAAACATGTCGTTCTTGGCGACAAACACTTTATCTCTCCCAGCGGTTTCTCTAGGATAACCTACAAAGACACACTTATCTAATTTGGGATCCTAATTTATTTGGCTGTAAACGTTTTACGTAAACAACACATCCCCAAATTTTAAGAAATGACAAATTGGGTTTCTTCCCATTCCATAACTCATATGGTATCGTTTAAACAAATTTAGATGGGGCTCTATTCAGTGTAAAAGCAGTAGTTTCTAATGTATATCCCCAAAAGGACAAATGCAAATCAGTTAAATACATCATTGAACGCATCATATCTAATAAAGTTCAATTGCACCTTTCGAACACACCGTTATGCTGAGGTGTTCTGGGTGGCATGAGCTGCGTACCTATGCCACACTCCCTCAAGTGTTCTCCAAACTCTTAACTGAGATATTCACCTCCGCAATCGAACCGAAGAAATTTAATCTTCTTGTTATGATGATTTTCTACTTTGTTCTGAAATTCCTTGAACTTTTCAAATGTTTTAGATTTCTATCTCATAAGATAGATATAACCATAACGACTTAGAACATCGGTGAAGGTTATAAAGTAGTGAAATCCACCGCGCATAGGTACACTCATTGATCCGCATACATTGGTATGTATTATTTCCAATAAGTCACTTGCTCGTTCGACATAACCGTTGAACGGGGTTTTAGCCATTTTACCCATTAGACACGCCTCGCAAGTGTCAAATGACTCAAAGTCAAGTGACTCCAAAAGTCCATCTTGGAGGAGTTTCTTCATGCATTTGTGTCCAATATGACCTAACCGGCAGTGCTACAAATATATGGAATTCAAATCATTTGTCTTTCGATGTTTGGCATCAACATTAAAGATGTTTCTCTCACTTTCGAGATTCATAATAAACAACCCATCAACAATAGGTGTGTGACCATAGAAGATATTATTCATATAAATTGAGCAACCATTGTTTCTCAGACTTAAACGAATAACCATCCTATAAGATACGATATCCTAATATAATATTCTTACATAAGGCCGGTACAAAGTAACAATTACTAAGTTCTAATATAAATCCCAAAGGTAGATGTAGAGGTAGCATGCCGACGGCGATCACCGCAACTCTTGCTCTATTCCCAACGCACATCGTCACCTCATCCTTAGCCAGCATCGTAGTTAACCGTAGTTCATGTATCATATTGAAAATATTAGCAACCGATCTGGTATTAGATACCCAAGAATTACTTTTAGGACCTCTTAAGTAAACATCAATAATGCGTATATCAGATATACCTGAGATTGAGGCTCTAGTCTTCTTCTTTTTTGCCAGATACTTGGGGCAATTCCTCTTCCAGTGACCCTTCTCCTTACAGAAGAAGCCTCAACATCATCCTTAGGTCCGAGCCTCTCCTTCTTAGGCATGTGGGACGATCCTGCACCCTTGGCTTCTTCTTGGACCCAGACTTCTTCTTCTTAAACTGAGTACCATGCCTCACCAACAACATACTGTTAGTGTTCTTCTGTATGCCTTTCTCTGCGACCTTTAGCATAGAAAACAGTTCAGCAAGTGACTTGTTAATGCCATGCATATTGTAGTTTATCAAAAATCCAGCAAAGCTTAGTGGAAGTGATCTAAGGATCATATCAGTTACAAAATCCGCAGGGAAGGGGATGCCCAACGCCTCTAGCCTTTGGATATACCCTTGTAACTTGATTACATGAGCACTAACTGAACTTCCTTCGGCCATCTTGCAATTAATCAAGGCTTGTGAGATCTCATATCTCTTGGCCCTAGCTTGTTGTTGTAACAAGTCCTTAACATCATTGACAGTTTCAAACAGTCCCCAGTTCTCAAAACGCTTTTGGAGTTTCGGTTCCATCAAAGCAAGCAAAGCACATTGAACCATAATGTAGTCATCACTACGTCGCTGGAAAACTTCTTGTGAAGCTTCAGTTGCATTATCAGCTGGTGGGTCACCTAGAGTTGCATCTAGGACATAGTCCTTCTTAGCACCTTTCAGAACAATTCTGACGTTGCGGAACCAGTCCACAAAGTTGGTTCCAGATTCATGCAGTTTCTCTTTCTCTAGTATCGCGTCTATGGGGAAGTTTTGTACGGTGCAAACCATGGATCTAAACATTATGCAAAATTCATTAATTACTTGTTCATAATTATTGTTGCTCAAATTTTAACAATTTTAATATTTTGAGCAACACTCCCTCTAAAATCAATATCCGTCATACTTACTTCGCTAACATTGATGTGACACCACATGTTAGAGGAGTATCACAGTAGGCCATCATGCCAATCACAACACTTTGCGATTACTGTTAATCTTTCGATTCTTGTGTCCCATACTTAAGACGATCTTAGTAGTATGTCAAGAAAACCTTAGCGTTCTGGTGGCTCGAATGGTTCTGACCCGTCTTATGAACATTGAAGTGTGCACTCATGTGACATGACCTACGCACCTCAAAGAACACTCTAGACGGCGCCATGCTTAGGGAGAGCATAACTTCTTGATGTTTTTAAGTGAGGGATCACCCTATTTACTACAACTACCATGCAGCAAACAAAGTGCATAAAGGAATTAACATCACATGCAATTCATAATTAGAGTGATATGGTATAGCCCTTGTCTTGGAGAACTCCTTCCCCAGCACCTCAACCTGTGCCTCCGGCGTAGCATCGAGGTCCATCATTGCTTGATCGTCATCGCCTTCTTGTAAGTACTACTACTAGTAAAGTAAATTACAACAAGGCTTCTTCTAATTACTATCTAGTGAAGTAACGAATAAGATGACAATCACCGTGGCTCCGACCGCTCATGCCAAACAATTTACAATAAAGTATCATCACATACATTGACATTCCAAATTGAGCTATACCAAATCACTTCCTGCAAAAATGAGTTAGACGCCTCTATCCATTGTTGCTAAATTGTGTGGCTCTATGGTTCCGCGGTCTTAATCGTTTCTACCTATGAGACCATTGAGCACAATTTTCAAGTTTGTCTTTTAACCTTCCGGGGTGTGACAAACCGAGATCCGAAAATCTAGGGCTTGCCCTAAGCTCAGTCAATATGTTTGGCCCCCATTAGAATTCAACTTAATTCACAAGCCCTTGATGCATGGTGAATGACCAACCCGTTGGGAACCCCAAGAGGAAGGTGTGATGAGTATAGCAGCTAGTTTTCCCTCAGTTAAGAAACCAAGGTTATGTCGACCAGGAGAAGAGCGGGCAATACAACTGTAGGTGATGCTTGCTAGTTTGCGATAGCTTCGGACAATTTATATATGGCGCCTCGTCCAAGCTTTGCTTGCTAGCTGCAACGCGGAACCTGCACACAACACAACCAAATACTTTGTTCCCAACTTGCGACGAGGTTGTCAATCTCACCGGTTTGCTTGAAACAAAGGGTATGAGCGTATCGAGTGGAAAACAGTAGAAGTATGCGAGTAAAGTAAACAGTGCGAGTAAAGTAAACAGGTGATAGCAATATGATGGAAATAGGACCGGGGTCCACAGTTCACTAGTGGTGTCTCTCCATAAGATAAATAACACATGCTGGGTAAACAAATTACAGTTGGGCAATTGATAGAATAAAGATAAACGTGATATGTCGAGAAGATCACTATGCGATTTACTCTGGGCATTACAACAAAATACATAGACCACCATCCAACTGCATCTATGACTAATAATCCACTTGTGGCGAATCAATCCGAGAACTCCACAAGTATTAAGTTGCGAACAACAGATAATTGCATTAAGCAAAGTGTGTAATGTAAACAAAGCATATGCCCTTGAGCATATGAATGTTGTTTTCTCCCTAGTAGCAACAACACATCTACAACCTTAGAGGTTTCTGTCACTCCCCCAGATTAAATAGAGGCATGAACCCACTATCGAGCATAAATACCCCCTCTTGGAGTCACTAGCAACTACTCGGCCAAGATAGCTACTAACAACGGAGAGCATGCAAGATCATAAACAACATAGAGATAACAAAAGATATATTTCAGTATAGCAACTCAATCATAACACCAATATTCATCGGATCCGAACAAACCAAACATGTAGAATTACATAACGGTGATCTCAATCATGTAGGACAGCTCATGAGATCTAAACATGAAGCACATGGTGGAGGAGACAACCATCTAGCTACTACTATGGACCCATAGTCTAAGGTAGACTACTCACTCATCGCTCTGGAGTCAAGCATGGCGATGAAGAAGACCTCCGGTGGTGATTCCCCTCTCCGGCAGGGTGCCGGGAAGAGCTTCTGGACCCTCCCAATCTTCGGGTCGACGGCGGCGGCGGATCGCAATGTGTTCTGGAAAATTGATCGGGTACTTAGGTTTTTTCCGTCGGGGGGTCTTTATAGGCGAAGGGGCATCATCAGAGGTGGCCCGAGGGGCTCTCACACATAGGGGGCGCGGCCAGGCCCCTGGCCACGCCGCCCTGGTGTGTGGGCCCCTTGTGGCCCCCCTCCAACTCCTCTTCGGATCTCTGGAAGCTTTCGGGAAAAATAAGACTTCAGGAACTCGTTTCATCCAATTCCGAGAATATTTCCTGTGTATCACTTCTGAAACACAAAAACAGCAGAAAACAGAGAACTGGCACTGTGGCGACTTGTTAATAGGTTAGTTCCGGAAAATGCATAAAAGTGCCACGAAGTGTAATGAAACAGTAGGCAAAAGGTGTAAAAACAAGCATGGAGCATCAAAAATTATAGATACGTTGGAGACGTATCAAGCATCCCCAAGCTTAACTCCTGCTCGTCCTCGAGTAGGTAAGTGATAACAAAAAAAATAATTTTTGAGGTGACATGCACCTACACAATCTTGATCATATATGTAAGCATTTGTGAGCTGGGATCATAAGAACTTAAAACATGGGCATGAAGATATAATCTTGACAATAAGAACTTAGCAACCATGTTGTAAACATGAAAATGAACACAAACAAAAGATCATGAAAATGAAACAATGAAAGTCAAATGTGTGTTCAAATCATAAGGAAAAACATACAAATGGTTTTCAGATTGTCCTTCAAAGAGAGCAAAACATAAATGCATAGGACACCTTCAAGTTTAAGAGGGCGACTAGATACAAATAATTTGAGAACAAGTGAAACCAATAATATGAATCAATCAATGAAAACTTTGGGACAATGCACATTATACTAAGAATGACAACTATGCTCTCTTATGGTGCATAAAGAAAGAAGGTGGTGACTCAACATAAAAGTAGAAGAAAGGCCCTTCGCGGAGGGAAGCAGTGATTGCAAGTTTTATAACCTTCAAAAATTATGGTACTTACCGGCTTTGAGCTCTCATTGCCCCCATCATAAGCATCTTGAATGGTTAAAGTTAATGCGAGAACAATTATGATGCATATGCTTGACAAATCATAAGTCGAAAACCTCGTGTCCCGTGAATACGAGTACCCAAACCTCATGCTACTCAACTTAGAGTCCCAAGCAAGGCTCTTGTCATTGTAAGTATATATGTATCATCGAGAACCGCCAACGGGGTACCTCCATGCCCGATGACATGGAACAAGCCCACATCAAAATGACAGGACAAGCAGACAATGAACACCTCGACATCTCTTTTATTTACCAATTGTATAGCTTTTTATTTTGAGATGCGTCGTCGAATGTCCACTATGGGTATGCTGCAAATTTCCACCATGAATTATGCATGGCTTAGATTGGCGGCCCAGGCGTTTCCCTAACACATATACAAACTCCATGATCCCTGCAAGATTCCCAAATCATTTCACACTGCGGGCATCCATAAACAAAAGATCACGATATCAACTCAAATAAGAAGTGCAATGTTGAAAGCTTGCCCCATGACATCATGGATGGGCTAGTATCCAACTTACAACTTGCAAGCATAACAACTCAACATAGGAGACCACAATGTCAAATTTTTAAGAACAAGAAAAAGTAAAGTGTGCCTTCCGGTTCGTGAGAGCTTTACTGACCAATTTTTGCATAACACTGGTAAGAGTTTAATTTGAAGAGAAGATAAAAGCAAGTCAAATTTACTTGGAATAGCAAATTGCTAGTAGGTATGTATGGTGGACACTTTGGAAAACTTTGGCTTTAGGAGTTGGATGCACGAGTAGAGCTCATACTCAGTACAAGGCGAGGGCTAGCAAAAGACTGGGAGCGACCAACTAAGAGAGCAATAATGGCCATAATCATGCAAAGCGACAAAGCGACATTAAAAGAAGCATAAGATGGCATCAAAAGTCAAAAACTAAATGATCATAGAGGCTATTGGCGACTTTGTAAGAGTCTAACAAGTGTGAGCATGCGCCAAGTCAACCCAAATAAAGCATCAAGGAGAAAACAAAAATAATGCTTCCAAATAATTAAAAACAACGCATGATTTTTTCAAAGGCTCATTAAGCAATCTCAGTTATTTGAGACAAGTCATGCTACAGCAAAACCACTAAGCATACTATCAAAAAGACATCAAGCACGACATGAAAAAGCCTAAGCCACAGTCTACACAAGCTCCTTCTTGTACCACTTTTTTGCATAACACTTTTTCTCTTTTCCAACACCATTTGAAATTTTTAGAGACACCTCTTTTGATGAAAATCAATAAAGATCAGAGGCAAAAATACACCTTGATGAAAAGATATGACAAGGTCTGAATGCAAATCAAGGCAAAAATGAAAACCAAAAGCAGTAGCAGAAAAAGAAGAACACTCGTTTTTTGATAAGAGTGAAAACTAGAGCGTTCTTGGCAAATGAAAAGCAAGGCAACTTCTCCAAAAGAAATTTGTTGGGTCCAACCATTTATTACAGCAAACAAACTAAACTAACTAAGAAAACTAAAACAACTGACGCTCCAAGAAAAACACATAGTGCATGAAGCAATAAAAATATAGTGTCTTGAAAGGTGACCTGATTTTTGCCGATGAAGAAGGGGTACCTCGGGGGCATCCCCAAGCTTTGATGCTTGTACTTCTTGGATATTTCTTGGGGTGATGCATGGGCATCCCCAAGCTTGAGCTTTTGTCCATTCTTCAACTCATCTCATCATTCTCCAATCCCTACACTTGAAAACTTCCTTCATACAAAACTAAACACAATTCTATTAGCAACATTAGTGTAGGCATAACATATAATCAACCTCTTTTTGCTTCAGGTTTCAACCCAAAACCACCACATATATAGCATATACTACTGTAGCAACTTCCCCAAAAGTTCCGTGATCAAAAGAACTCAAAAGAAAGCAATAAAGCGGCAAACACAAATATTGGCAGAAATCTGTCAAAACAGAACAGCTGACAAAGGTCGAATTTTTGAGGGGTTTTCTGTTGCTCAAATCAAAAAGTGTTCAACTAACGAAAGTTTGGATATAACTTGGGGCATATGCACAAGAAATTGCAGGTCGAAAAGATATACAGAAAATTTATACGAATTTTTACGGTGCAGCACCGAAAATAGTTTCAGGACAGCAACATCCCCAAATCTTTACCTCACTCGAATTAGAGGCTTCTCTTGGCACATGTCGTCGTGGTGAAACAACATATGCCATGGGATGGCTTAAATGGGGGCCGAACTAGATGCTGGAGGATTCAGGGGAGGGGAACGAGCTGAGAAGCACGACAGAAAGAGACACAGATCTACCCAGGTTCGGGGCTCTCGTGAGGAGATAACACCCCTACTCCTGCTCTACTGGTTATATATTTGGATCGATGGCGTACACAACAATGGTGCTTCTAAGCTCCCTGCTAGAGGAGGAAGATAGACTGCTAAGCGTAAGAACACTGAAAGACCAACCCCTCACTAGGGCTCCCTGCGCCACCTTATATAGTGGTGGCCAGGGTTACAACAGTCACATGAGACCAGGAGACACCAACTACACTCCAAACAGGACATGCTGACGATGGCTGAGACCCTTGACTTTGCCCCTGATTCCCGCTCGATGGGACTCAACATCCCTGTACCTTGTACTTCTTGGACTGTGATCTTACCACTGTGAGGTAAGGGCTGTACTTGTGCACAGTAAGGGTTGGTAAACCACCACTGTGCACCCTGTCACCATGATCTCCTTCCATGCTTGGAAGAATCTCTCCTTGATTGTAGGGACATGACACCTTGGTTGACTTCTTTATCCCGGATATGGCCGTTGGCCATATCCTGGACCTATGTGCCGGATCAACGACCTATGAAGGTCGAGTAATCCGGCCTCCCCTGCTCCTGCACAACATATCAAATAAGTTAGGCCGGCATATCTATACATATGCCGGCACACCTCTCCATATATCCCAGATAAACCGGTATATCTAGACACCAGCCGGGACATACTTATATGCCGGTCTGGCCGACGCTCTTATATTCTCGCCAGACCCACCTTTGGTCAACCATCATAAAAGTCAACCATATTCCTTGTATGTTTCTAGCCTGTTGACCCTACCGGGGGTCATCCCCCCGACACTAGTCCCCGAAGCTGCCGAGGTTCCCCAGTCTCAACTGTGGAGCCTTGACAGGTTCAACATATCATCTTTTCATTATACCCCGGCTCTGTGTTATACGCCGGCGATCAGATTATATGCCGGACCCCCACGCATACACCGGTTCCTGTTCCTTTTCCAAAAGTTTAATCCGGCCGGTCCCGGGGGTATTCCGGACGGAACTGTTCCACGCCCGGTCATGCCGGCACATAATTAAGGCTTCCTTGAGAAGCTAAGTCCGACAGTTTGCATCGAAACTTGCAACTGCTCTGATGCTACGAACGGTCACATGAAGTGATGGTTCACAGTGCATTTACTGCGTACCATCATTGCCTAGTGGCACGGTTATACGAACCGCCGCCCCACTCCGTGCCGCCATGTGGCGACTTCCTGCATAAATGGCCGGGGTAGTGGAGCACTTACCACGATCCCCACGACCCTGGTCCTGCGGTATAAATACGGGGGCGGGGGTAAACTTGCTCTTTTTACCCCACAGTGTCTTCTTCTTCCTCTGCTCCTTTGTCTCTTGCGCTTCACCACCGGACCGAGGAACAGAGAAGGAGCTCCGCCGTCGTCGCCCTCCTGCACGCCGGTGCCTCTGCTCGCCGACATACGGCATCTTCACCTTCATCGCCGCCGCTGCTGCTCCTCTTCCGGACATCACCGGGGGAGATTGGATCTTTGACTGCAAGCTCACCGCCGCTCCATCGCCGCCGCATGAACTATGGTAAGCTTTTCCTTCTCTGTTCTTCCTCTCTCATGCTTTTCTATAGCCTTGCGCTGGTAACATTGCCCGCTTAGATCTTCAGTAGTTTCCATACTTAGTATCTCATTGACTCGATTAGCATTGCCAGTGATGTTCTTCGGTAGTTCACAGATGTTCCTCCATAGGACTTATTTCCATGTTTATTTCCGATTTTAACTTCGTTGATAGATCTTCTTTTCCTGCTAACTTCTGTGAGAGTAGTATGCCGGAGAGACTAACTTCCCCCTTTTCTATGATCCTGATAGGACTAACATCACGGGACTCCGGCTCTCACGCCTTGTCCCGGCCACTAGGATGGCTTCATCGAGCATGACGGCTACCTCGGCTTCGGAGGAAGATAACTCGGCCCAGCTCCAAGGACGCTCCGGCTGGGAGGGGTCGGAGGTTACTCCGGCCGACATATCTTGGGTCACCACCACCAGAAGAGTTCCGGACGGCATTGCATGCCGGCTACCGGCGGGAGAGACTGTGCCGGCACCTGAACCCGGCGAACGCCTCGTATTCATCGCCCACTTTGAGCGGGGCTTTGGTCTGCCGGCGTCAGACTTCTTCCAGGACTTCCTTGACACTTACGACTTGCAGCCTCATCATATCCTGGCGAACGCGGTGATGATTCTTCCTGCCTTCACCGCTTTCTGCGAAGGCTTCGCCGGCATAGAGGCCTTCACCCAAGCTTGGGCGAAGTACTTCCAACTGCGGAAACAAGTTATCCAAGAACCGCCCCGGAGCAAGGACGACCCGCCGGAGACAGCTCAGGAGAAGAAGGACCGCCCCATGACCCAATGTGGGGCGGCCACCATTATGTCTCGGAAGGGCTCGGACTTCCCCAAGTTAGAGCTGCTTGAATCTTGCAAGAAGTGGCAAAAGAGCTTCTTCTACGTCAAGAATACCACGGACGTTGATCTGCTCAACCTGCCGCCATTCGTGGACGAGCCACCCTTGGCGATGAAGAACTGGACGTATAACCCGAAGACCACCGTGATGCCGGTTAACGCCCTTCGCCGGGTTAAGGGCGAGCTACGGGATGCCGGCCTCACCCCTCAAGACTTAGTGGCTTGCTTCATCAGCCGGCGCGTCTCTCCTCTGCAGCGCCGGTCACATAAAATTTGCCAGATGAGCGGGCCCATGGACCCCACCCGGCACTCTACACACGAGCTGACTCCGGCCGACATCCTGCGGAGGATCAAAGACATCTGCAAGTCCTCTCAGGCCACCTTTGCCTGGGGGCTTGAACCATACAGCCGGGATCGCCCCGCCCCAATGGTAATCTTACTTAGCCGACATATCTCCTGATCCTATGTTTCAGTCTGACATACCGTTACAGCCGATATACCTATGTTTAAATCCTTACTATTGCCGACATATCTTCCTGATCCTGATTATTTTTCCCTGACATATGCAGAAATTCAGCTTCCAGAGTATGGAGAACTCCCGCATCACGATAGCTGCAGATCGCACTGCTGCGGACACAGAAGACCCAGATCATTGGGACAAGCTACCCCGGAACACCCGTGCTGCTTCTGCCACGGGTAAGGCCTCTTCATCCCGGCATTTCACTCAAGACTGGAGTGATGATGATTCCGATGAAGACTGTCGGATGTTTATCTGCCCAACACCTCTCGCTTATGCTCTTCCTACAACACCTCTTGCTCACGTCTTTCCAATGCCGTCCTCAGCTATTCCGGATGATGAAGTGGTCGATGCCGCGCCATTAAATCAGGGACCTCCCCCTGCCGGCATACGCATTGGTCGGAAGCGCGGGGTTAGGCCCCAGCCTGAGCCGACACAGAAAAGGCAGAAGGTTGGGGCGCCCAACCCGAAGAAACCAAGACCTGTTGCCTCGGGGTAAGTTTCTTTTCTTTATATAGTTTCCGACATATTTCTTCCTCTGATTACTAACTTGGTGTTTTCTCACTTTCAGGGCTCCTCTTGCGCCGGAACATGCTTCCAGCTCAAGTGTCAGCCCCAACATTGAAAAGCCGGTGGCCACTGCCACCCCCGACATACCCTCTACAAGTCACACCACCTCCCCGGCGCCGGCATCTTCGCCTGCGCCCGATAAAACCACTTCCCCAGCGAAGGACGATCCTCCGCCGGAGCAAGACAACTCTGCCCCCGACGTCCACATGGACTCGGGGGCTCAACAGGATCCTTCGGCTTCTGATGTCCACATGGACACAGGAGCCCAACAAGATGCCCCTGACGCCGACGCGCCCACCAGAGGCGCCGGGACTACTAAAGATGCCGGTGCAGGCGACAAGAGCGCCGGCATGGATAAAGGCAAAGCCCCTGAAGTGCCGGAGGTCTGGACTGATCCGGCGCCTACCTCTGCTGGCCAAGCTACATCGGCCGCGCCGGAACAAGCAGCCCCTAAAACTCCAGCAACTGAGAAGACTTCTGCCCTGGCCAAGCCTGCTGCCCCGGCCAAGACCTCTGTCCCGGCCAAGTCCGGCACTCTCAAGATCAAGCATACCAAGTCCGGTACACAATCCGCTGCTACTGCACCTGCTAAAGCAGCAGCCCGGCCCAGCTCTGCCCTGGCACTCCATTTTGGCAAAGCAGCAGCTAGGCCCAGCTTCTTTGATACGCCGGAACTTGAGGGCCGCGTCTCCCTGCTGACGAAAAGTGACAAGAGCCTTGGATCTCTTAAGGAGCACTGCATCAAGTGGAATGACGCCGACAGTATGGACATTGCTGACTCCAAGAATAAGAAGTTGGCCGAAGCTTTGGCTACTGGCAATCCTGCTGATATCCTGGCCGCGAAGCCCATTCCTATTGCCAGCGAGCTCCTCAGCATCCAGCAAAGACTTCACCTTCTGGCCGATGCCACCAACATAAGTCTTTTCTATATATATATCCCCAGTCCTCGAAAATGTCGGCTGTCCGGGATACGGACATCCGGGATTTTCCAATACCTTTTGCACTTAGCTATTTTCAAATTAACTGTCCGACATATAGGCTCGATCCGAGCTTCAAATCCTAGTCACCGAGGGCCAGGATAGGTGCGCAGCACCTGTGCCGGGTCTTCAACAAACTAACATCTTGAGCAATTTTCAAATCCTCTTGACCGAGATATAAGCTCGCTTCGAGCTTCAAATCCTAGTCACCGAGGGCCGGGATAGGTGCGCAGCACCTGTGCCGGGTCTTCAACAAACTAACATCTTGAGCAATTTTCAAATCCTCTTGACCGAGCTATAAGCTCGATTCGAGCTTCAAATCCTAGTCACCGAGGGCCGGGATAGGTGCGCAGCACCTGTGCCGGGTCTTCAACAGAATGAACATTTGATATAATCTTCAATTGAACTGATATGTTAGACTTCTCTCATAACCTTTCAAATCCTAACACTTTTGCAGCGTATGAACAACGCTCGCGCCGATATGTACCATGACTTGGTGTGTGAGCATCGGAAGTTATCCGACGCACATAGCAAGCTTCGGCTGGAACTGCGCCAGAAAGGTAAACTCAGCCGACATACCCATATATGCTGGATGCCTTCCCTCTTTTTACTTCGGAATATTTCTCTTGCCGACACATAAACTCTTTGCCAACATATTTCAGCTACCACTGAAGAGCAAGTCACCGCGCTTCTCCAGAGGGTGAAGGAGCTGACCGGTATGCCGGATTCTGCTGATCTTTTACTACTCAACTTGTACTTCAAATCCTTTAATTCTTGTCACTGTTTTCTATCTTCACATTCTTTTAACTTCAAATCATTGCAGATGAGAAAGCTGCACTGGAGGCACGCCACTAGGACTGTACATCCTCAGTGGATGTGGCCAAGCAGTTGGACGACCGGGATGCCGCCCACAAAGTTGAGGTGGAGCAGCTGAAGGGCCGGGTTGCTGAGCTTCTGGAGGAGAAGGAACAGAGGGAGGGCCAACTTAAGAAAGCCCAGGAGCTGCTCGTCACTTCAGAAGCCGACGCATCCAACGCCCACGCAGAACTGAATGGCTTGAAGGAGCAGGCCACCAAATGGGAAGTTGATATTGCCCGGCTCAACGTCGATCTCGCCAGTAAGCCTCAAATCCTCTTCTTCCCGACACATATTGTCCGATATATCTTTTCCGGCATAATCTTCATGCCGACACTTATTCCCTTTTTCTAACCTGCTTGCCATCTTTCAGACCTGTTTCCTGCTTCCGTCGAAGACGTTGAGAGGGCTCTGTAGGTGGATCGAGTGAACCGGGGTGCCCCAGTCGACTCTCCCAACTGGACTATGTCGGAGCAGCTGCTCGCCCTGGAAGCCCGGAAGAACGCCATGACCTCCTATACTGAAGATCTCTTCCTTGGTGCCCAGGAAGCATACTCCGCCCTCTGGCCGGGACAAAGGACGCCCACTGACCCTGTTGATCTTGGCAATGATCTGCAGCTTTCCAAGGTTCGCCTCCGAGAATGGCGGGATTCCGGTGCAAGGGTGGGAGCTGATGAAGCTCTCACTTACTTCCTCTCCTGGTACGAAAAGGCCGACTTAGAGACTTTGCACACTGTGCGCGAAGGATCTATCTGGACCACGGATCCGGAACATATCCGGCGTCGGCAGGAATTGGCCCATAGCTATGTGGACTACGCCGACCCTGAAGCCTTTGTCCGGGACATCCGCGAGCTAGAGAAGAAGGAGGACGATGCCAAGGACGCTGCCGATGCTGAGGGCTCCGACTCCAGCCAAGACAAAGAAGAAGATGAAGAAGCCAACACTGAAGTTCTGGAACAGGGATCTGTCCCGGCCGGAGGTGATGGCTCCATTCCATCTGCTGGATCCGGCACCCCTGAAGCCGACGTCTCTACTGCCACAGCTCCACCTGCCGGTGGCTCTGCTTCCACCCCGGCCTCTTGAACTTTGCAGTATCAAAAACTTTAAGCTTTATTAGATCCCCGGTATGCTGGGTGCAATTGTAAGATATACGTTTAATTTCCCTTTGGTTTGCTACCTGAACAAGTTTTAACTTGGTTTGCTTGTTTATCAATGCCGGATCATCTTTCGGCTAAGTCACCGAGTTTGTTTTCCTGTTTCCCTAACTCCACAACCTTGGCTACTTGTCTACCTCTTTTGGCTTTTGACTTATGAGTCTCAAGGTTGCTTCATTAAACATACAGTACTTGAACTTTGAAACTTAGACTTCAAATCATCTGACATTTCAAGTTTTAACTTTGGCAATATCATAAATGTCGGTTCGCTTGCTTTATATTTCCTCAGCCGTTTTCCATGTGTAGACAATCTCCGGCATCTACTCTTGCTAGCCATGAAGCCGGATTCCGGACAGCAGCTAAGTCGAAGAGCGGCCTTTGGTGCTGACACATTACTAGGCCGACATAAGAAACATTCAAATCAAGCCAGCCGGCACATAAACAAAAGACTGAATTTAAACAACAATATATTCCGGAGGCAGTGCCTGATCTCTTCGGGATGCCGACATTTCCGTTATTAATCTTGTGCCGGCATAAAGCGCCGGCACACAAAGCAAAAATGGAAATACATACATTATGTTGCTTAGGAGTAAAAGGGACGGAGTAGGGCTATGTTCCATGGTCGCTTGGTTTCTTCTCCGGATCTGTCCACCTTGTCCTTCTTGGGGGCCTGCGCATCTATAAGATAATAAGCATCATTGTGCAGGGCTCTGCTCACAATGAATGGCCCCTCCTACGGAGGAGTTAGCTTATGCCGGCCTGCTGTGCCTTGCTTTAGCCGGAGCACTAGATCTCCCTCTTGGAATCTCCTTGGATTCACCTTTTGCGCATGATAGCGTCTGAGGTTCTGCTGATATACTGATGTTCTTGACAGTGTTATTTCTCTTGCTTCTTCTAGCAGATCAACATTATTTTCCCTGGCTTCTTTAGCCTCTTCCTCAGTATATAGCACCACTCTTGGTGCATCATGTATTACATCTGTTGGAAGCACAGCTTCTGCTCCATACACAAGGAAAAATGGCGTATAGCCTATTGACCTGTTCGGAGTTGTCCTCAAACTCCAAAGCACTGCCGGCAATTCATCTAGCCAACATCCCGGAGTTTTCTCCAGTGGCTCTATCAACCGGGGTTTTATGCCAGATAACACTAGTCCATTTGACCTCTCGACTTGGCCATTGGTACAAGGGTGAGCGACCGACGCAATGTCTAGCCGGATTCCCACCTCCTCACAAAATCTGGCAAATGGCCCTTGGGCAAAGTTCGACCCATTGTCAGTGATGATGCTATGAGGAACACCATATCTCAAAATTATATCCTTTAAGAACTTCACTACTGTGTGGCCATCACACTTGCTTATAGGCTTCACCTCAATCCACTTGGTGAACTTATCCACCATGACCAGAATATGGGTCATCTTTCCTCTTGCCGCCTTAAAAGCCCCGACCATATCCAGGCCCCAAACAGCAAAGGGCCAGGTTATCGGGATAGTCTTCAACGCTGACGCCGGCTGATGAATCTGGTGGGCATACATCTGACACCCAGTGCATTTCCGGACCAAGTCTTTTGCCTCTTGCAGTGCCGTCGGCCAGTAAAACCCATGCCAGAATACTTTTGCCACAAGCGCTCTGGATGAAGCGTGGTGACCACACTCCCCCTGATGAATTTCCCGGAGCATCTCCAGGCCTTCAGCAGATTCAACACATCTCTGCAATACTCCGGTGGCACTTCTCTTGTATATTTCCTTGTTTATGATGGTATACCCTTTGGATCTCCTTGTAACCCGGCGTGCCACTGTCTCATCTGCCGGCACTTGACCATTTACCAAGAAATCCATGATAGGACGCGCCCATGAAGGCACTTCCCTGACAGTGAACACCGCCTGATCTATCTCCATCATTTCGACCGACACATAATCGATCTCCATGGGTTGCGAAGTCCCCGGGACAAGTGGATCAGTCCCCGGGTATGCCGGAGCAGTCCCCGGGTATACTGGCACAATCTCTTGGTACATTTTGCCTTTGCCTTTATCTCTGCTTTGGAATACTGCACTCACTGCATATGCCGGCCCAGTCCCCGGGACTGAGAGAGCAGTCCCCGGGTTACCTGAACTGGCTCCGGCATCTATCTCCATCGGAACTGCATCCTCTGGGCTTGGCGGAACATATATGGACGATGACTCCGGCGAGGGCTTTATTGATGGCTTCCTTAAATGTTCCAGCGAAATGCCGGGCAGAATTGAATCTCTGGAAGATCCCAGCTTGGACAATGTGTCGGCCGCTTCGTTCTGAGCCCGGGGAACATGCCGGAACTCACAACCTTCGAAGTAACCACTCAACAGCTGCACCAGGAAACGGTAGGAGCCCATGTTTGCATCATGTGCATCCAATATGCCGGAACACTGCTGAATCACCAAGTCATAATCACCAAAACACATAATCCGGCGAATACCTATGTCCTTAGACACCTTCAGGCCATGCACAAGTGCCTCATATTCCGCCACATTATTTGATGCTGCAAAGTGGATCTGCAGAACATATCTGAGCTGGTCATTTTTGGGTGAAGTGAGAACTATGCCAGCACCCAAGCCATGAATTGTCTTGGACCCATCGAAATGCATCCTCCAATAGTTTGCATTGGGCAACGGTGGCTCATATTGTATCTCTGCCCAGTCAATAAAGAAATCAGCCAACACCTGTGACTTGATTGTATCTCTTTTGTCATACTGAGGGGTATATGGTGACAACTCTATTGCCCACTTGGCTATCCTGCCACTGGCATCTTTGTTGCCTATGATTTCTGAAATAGGGGCCTCAGCCACTACCCGGATTGGGTGCTCCTGAAAATAATGCTTGAGCTTCTTGGCCGCCATATAGACCCCATAAGTCATCTTCTGATAGTGTGGGTAGTTTTGCTTCGTGGTGGAAAGGACTTCACTCAGATAATATATCGGCCGCTGCACGGTTTTGCCTCCTTCCTCTCGCTCCACTACCACCACTGCACTGACAACTCTGTTGGTCGCCGCTATATAGAGCAACATCGGTTCCCTGGGCATCGGAGATGCCAACACCGGCGTTGTTGACAACATCTGCTTCAGCTCCTTGAAAGCCGCATCTGCTTGTGTTGTCCAGACAAATGTGTCGGACTTCTTCATTAATTGATATAACGGCAACGCTTTTTCTCCCAACCGGCTTATGAAGCGGCTCAGGGATGCAAGGCACCCAGTGAACTTCTGTACTTCCTTCAAATCCGTCGGCAGCTTCCTTCTCTCTATGGCGCGAATCTTGCTGGGATTCACCTCAATACCCCGGCTGGAGACCAGGAAACTGAGCAGCTTGCCTGCCGGCACACCGAAGGTGCACTTAGCCGGATTCAACTTCATCCGGAATCTCCTCAGATTCGCAAAGGTTTCCCGGAGGTCATCTATTAGAGTCTTGCTTTCCTTGGTCTTTATGACGACATCGTCGACATATACCTGCACATTTTTATCTATTTGGTCATGCAAGCACTTTTGCATACACCTCTGGTAAGTTGCGCCGACATTTCTTAAACCGAACGACATAGTGAGATAGCAATAAGCCCCGTACGGGGTAATAAAGGATGTCTTTATTTGATCCGGCTCATACAAAGGGATCTGGTGGAAACCAGAATAGGCATCTACAAATGATAATAGTTCACATCCAGCCGTGGAATCAATCACTTGATCGATCCTAGGGAGCGGGAATGGATCTTTAGGACATGCCTTGTTCAAGTTGGTGTAATCAACACACATCCGCCATACTTTCACTATGGCGGGGTCATCCTTCTTCTTTTCCACCAAAACTGGATTAGACACCCAATCCGGATGCAGTACCTCCTTGATAAAGCCGGCAGCTAGGAGCCTGGCCACTTCCTCCCAAATTGCTTTCCTCCTATCGTCCGCATTCCGCCGGAGTGGTTGCTTCACCGGTTTTGCATCCGGTCTTACATGCAGTGCGTGCTCAGCCAGCTCCCTCGGCACACCTTGCAGGTCAACAGTAGACCATGCAAAGATATCCCGATTCTCACGGAGGAAGCTGGTGAGCTCGCTTTCCTATTTGGGGTCCAATCCTGCCCCGATGAGGGCATAGCGCTCCGGGAAAACTTCATCCAGAGGCACCTTTTTGACTTCCTTGCCCACTTGAAAAGAAGCACTACCACCTGGGTTTGTCATGCCCGGCATAGATTTGCCGGTCGCGACTGTCTCAGCAATTTCCACTGCTCGCTTGAGCCTCTTCCTCTCCTCTGCAATGATCAGAGTCTCGGCCAGGTTAGACTCGGCTATGGCACATGCTATTGAGCGCTTGTAATCACCAATGATGGTAATCGCCCCTCTGGGCCCCGGCATCTTCATCTTTAGGTAGGGCACATGAGTAGAGGCCATGAATTTGGCCAATGCCGGCCTGCCTAGCAATGCATGGTAGGGACTGTCCAGATCCACCACCTCGAACATGAGGTTCTCCACCCTGCAGTTATCCCGGTTGCCAAACATGACATCCATCCGGATTTTGCCCATCGGCGCACGTGAAAGCCCTGGCACAATGCCGTGGAATGTTGTCTTGCTCGGCTCCAGCATATTATCCTTGATGCCCAACTTTTGCATCGTATCACAGTACATGATGTTGATGCTGCTTCCATTGTCAATGAGGACCTTGCTGAACCTCACGTTGCTTGCCGGCCCGACAAATGTCGGATCCACCACTAGAGCATATCCACCGGGGTTTGGCATGATCCTGGGATGATCTGCTCTATCCCAGCCAATGGCCTGGTCAGACCAGTACATCAACTTCGGGACTGCCGACATAACGACGTTTACCTCCAAGCTCCGCCGGTATAAACTCTGCTTGTCCGTTCTTTCGGTCTCAAAGACCATGTAGCTCTGATCGTGCCCCTTATATTCATTCCGGCCCCCTCCCGGGCCTCCGGCACAGTATTCCGGATTATAGCTCTGGTCTACTTGATTTACGCTGGCATTTCCGGTATTGCTCTGATTTCCGGGATTAACCGGCCTGGGCGGGACTGCAACTGTATTTGCACCTGTCAATGGCGATGGAGCTGCCGGGATAGGTGACCTAGCCGGCCCAAAAGGACCTGCACGACCGGCCAATATGTCGTCCAGCCATGAACAGTTTCTGGTGAAATGATTCGCTGGCTTACCCGGCTGGAATGTGTGAAACACACAAGGCTTGTCCATGGCCAAACCCACCGTATACTTCGGCCATTGCTTCTTTTGACCGGCGACACCGCCGGCATTCTTGTTGATCCAGACATTCTTTTTCTGGAAGGGCTGTGCTTGCTGTTGCGGTTGTTGCTGCTACTGCTGCTGCTGCTGAGGCTGCTGATAGCCCTCATATCTCGGACGCTGGCTACTGCCGGCGCCCCCTTGCTCTTCCTCCACGGCCGCTACCTGTGCCGAGCCATATCGATAATCCGGCCGTTCATCTCTCCTCTTATTCCGGTTATCAGGGCGATAGAATTGCCCCAGTCTCCCGGTGTTGCTATTGTTCCGCTGGGTCTGCCCCTGTCCCTATGAATCAAGGGTGGGCTGCATGGGATCTCCCAATGCATAACTGTCGGCAATCTTGATTGTTTCGGCCAACGTGTCCGGCATTTCCCTCTGGAGCTTTTGCCACAACATGGTGCCATGCCGGCACCCATGAGCGAACCACATGATGGCCTGCTGCTCCACAACTCCTTCGCAGGAATTGCGCAACGTGCACCACATGGTTAGGTAGTCACGATCAGTCTCATATTCTCCTTGCCGGCAGCTAGCTAGTTGTTGTGGGCGGTTTGGTCTCTTGTAAGTACTGGTGAAGTTTGACACAAACTGCTCTTCAAAATCAACCCAGCCATTGATACTTCCGGCCGGCAAATTATTCAGCCATATCCTGGGTGGCCCTTCAAGCATCTGCGGCACATATCGTACCGCCCATCTGACGTTTCCTCCGGCGATGTTCACCGCAGTGGATTAGTCCTCCAACCAATCTTCCGGCTTTGTACTGCCATTATATGTCCTCGCGCCACGCGCGAGCTGAAAATAGTAAGGCACCGGCTTACCCATAATCCGGGGTCCAAAGCACATAGGACCCGGAGCTCCTTGTCTCTCCACCAACTCTGACTGGTGAATCCTATCCAGCTTGAAGCGCGCATCATTTGCCGCCAAGGACCGAGGTCCGAGCCGGGACGCAATTGGGCCCGCGATCATCTTTTGCTGCTGCTGTTCCGGCTGACACTGCTCATTCTGCTGGCCTTGCTGATACTGCTGGCCTTGCTGGTACTGCTGCTGATATCCCGTCCTTGCCAGGGTGGAATTTCCATCATCTTCACGGTGTCTCGGCTGACCCGTACCTTGCTGCTGCACCGCATGTCCGGCGCCCTGCTGCTGACGCCGGGCTGCATTGTTACTCCGGCCCCTACCGGCCGAAGCTGCTCCTTGCCCGGCCGGCACATTCTGACAGGCTTTCTTGCTACCAACATTCTTGTCAGCTTGGCCGGCACTCTTCTGCACCACTGCCTGCTTTCCGGCGATTGCCGGATCATACACCTGAATCTGCTTGTCCCGGCAGCCAGAGGTCACACTTCCGGCACGCCGGGCGCTTGGATGCGGGGATGAAGCTTCCCCCCTCGACCTTGCGCCGGCACCTCCTGCCGACACAACGTACTGGGATGCCCCGGCACCTGGGTTTGCCTTCTTGAAGGCCTCCTGCTGCTTGGCAGCTCAGACAAAAGATGGTTAAGCCGGGCTTGCTGCTCACGCAGTGCTTCGCCGGATAAGTTAGATAGGTCCTTGGCTACCTCTGCTGCTGCTCTAAGGTTTTTCACTAGAGAGCTATAAATTACCTTAGGTACAGTACTAGTTGCAGTATGACCCTTATCACTAGCACCTTTTTCTAGCTCAGTGTTGAGATCTCTACCTCTAGTTCTAACCTCATCTATCCGGCTAGGCCGGGTTACCACAGGAGTAAAACCATGGGCTGCCTCATACTCACGGAGATGCCGGTTAAACCGTTCGCGCTCCTGATGCATGGCCAGGGCCTCGTCGATGAGGGCCTGGCGAGATCCCTCCAGGACCTCCCTTGTCTACTCCGGATCATCGCCGGATCGCACCGGCTCAAGAAGCCGATCGATGATGGGAAGAAGCACCTGGCGCCTAGCCGGCACACCGGAAGTGCCGGCCAGGTTCTCAACACGCTCCAACGGAGCATGTGCCGACCTCTTGGCCTTCAGCGGCTCCGGGGGAGTATCTGCTGCTGCTGCTGCCGCCTTGCCGGCACCATCTGCCGGCGGCACTGATGTGCCAGCCATCATCACCTCTGCCGACTCTACTGGGCGAGCGCTACGCCCAGCACGAGTCAGCAGATGCGACGGAGGATCCGCCGCCACCAGCACCTTCTTCCTGCAAATACTCTTTGTCCCCACGTACACCTCGTGGGAACCGAAAGACATGATCTGGCCATTCCTAGGGAACGGCCGGCCGCCGAGACATCTGGCGTTGTCACTGATGAAGCTGAGCGAGCCTAGCCTCTGGACGAGGCCAGAGACCACGCGCACTCCCGAAGCTGCTATCACGGACCCCGTCCGAATAAACACTCCGCCCAACATATCGATCCGCCCCATGGTGGGCGCCAAATGTCATCGTGGTGAAACAACATATGCCATGGGATGGCTTAAATGGGGGCCGAACTAGATGCTGGAGGATTCGGGGGAGGGGAACGAGCTGAGAAGCACGACAGAAAGAGACACAGATCTACCCAGGTTCGGGGCTCTCGTGAGGAGATAACACCCCTACTCCTGCTCTACTGGTTATATATTTGGATCGATGGAGTACACAACAATGGTGCTTCCAAGCTCCCTGCTAGAGGAGGAAGATAGACTGCTAAGCGTAAGAACACTGAAAGACCAACCCCTCACTAGGGCTCCCTGCGCCACCTTATATAGTGGTGGCCAGGGTTACAACGGTCACATGAGACCAGGAGACACCAACTACACTCCAAACAGGACATGCTGACGATGGCTGAGACCCTTGACTTTGCCCCTGATTCCCCCTCGATGGGACTCAACATCCCTGTACCTTGTACTTCTTGGACTGTGACCTTACCACAGTGAGGTAAGGGCTGTACTTGTGCACAGTAAGGGTTGGTAAACCACCACTGTGCACCCTGTCACCACGATCTCCTTCCATGCTTGGCAGAATCTCTCCTTGATTGTAGGGACATGACACCTTGGTTGACTTCTTTATCCCGGATATGGCCGTTGGCCATATCCTGGACCTATGTGCCGGATCAACGACCTATGAAGGTCGAGTAATCCGGCCTCCCCTGCTCCTGCACAACGTATCAAATAAGTTAGGCCGGCATATCTATACATATGCCGGCACACCTCTCCATATATCCCGGATAAATCGGTATATCTAGACACCAGCCGGGACATACTTATATGCCGGTCTGGCCGACGCTCTTATATTCTCGCCAGACCCACCTTTGGTCAACCATCATAAAAGTCAACCATATTCCTTGTATCTTTCTAGCCTCTTGACCCTACTGGGGGTCATCCCCCCCCCCCCGACAGCACAACAATAAAATAAAAAGGATAAGGAGAGGTCATTACAGTAGTAATGACTTCCAAGACTCAAATAAAAGAAAAAGTACTAGAAATAAAACATTGGGTTATCTCCCAAGAGTGCTTTTCTTTAACGCCTTTGAGCTAGGCGCAGAAAATTGCGAACCAAGTAATAATGAAAGGGGGATCAGGATCCACTATAGGAATAAAGAAATGAATACTATCCAATTGAGGTTTTGAGTATCCCTTGTAGTCACGCTTTGGTACACTTTTTTCATCAAAAAGATTTTCAGGACAAATCCAACTAAAATTAGTTACCAAGGCATTATGAATTCCTACGAGTTTACAAGGTATTGGCATTCTAGAATCTTCGTTGGGTGTACCAACAATTTCAACAGGCGAGCCAAGCTTATTAAACTTCTTAAAAACTTTCCTAGCCTCAATTGCAACATCTCTAAATTCTATGCGCAAAGTTTCCAAGATAAAAGCTTTCTTTTCGGGATCCTCAATTTCATGAAGCTTAAGGAACATGTATTGCATAAAAGGATTAAGGCTAGCAAACCTAGCTTCTAACATGTGAACTAAATAAGCAGAAGCAACTTCAATACTAGGAGCTAGCTCAACCAAAGATTTTTCCTCAACTTCCTTATGCATACTAATGTGATTAAAGAACTCCTAAATATTATCTTTCCCAATAATTGAACCACTACCTACTGAGAGGTCCTCCAGAACGTACTTAGGGATCAACATGATGAACTAAAAGTAAAGAAATAACAACTACCAAGGATTCTAATTTTTTTGGGTTTTTGATATAAAATGATGCAAGTAAAAATAAAGTAAAGCAAAACTTAAAACAAAGTTTAGGATGTGTGTGCGAAAAACTCCCCTTGCAGAGGTCTTCCACTCTTCCCCAGCAACGGCGCCAGAAAACTGTGCTTGATGCGTGGTGAATGACCAGCCCGTTGGGAACCCCAAGAGGAAGGTGTGATGAGTATAGCAGCTAGTTTTCCCTCAGTTAAGAAACCAAGGTTATGTCGATCAGGAGAAGAGCGGGCAATACGACTGTAGGTGATGCTTGCTAGTTTGCGACAGCTTCGGACAATTTATATATGGCGCCTCGTCCAAGCTTTGCTTGCTAGCTGCAACGTGGAACCTGCACATAACACAACCAAATACATTGTTCCCAACTTGCGATGAGGTTGTCAATCTCACCGGTTTGCTTGAAATAAAGGGTTTGAGCGTATCGAGTGGAAAATAGTAGAAGTATGCGAGTAAAGTAAACAGTGCGAGTAAAGTAAACAGGTGATAGCAATATGATGGAAATAGGACCGGGGTCCACAGTTCACTAGTGGTGTCTCTCCATAAGATAAATAACACATGCTGGGTAAACAAATTACAGTTGGGCAATTGATAGAATAAAGATAAACGTGATATGTCGAGAAGATCACTATGCGATTTACTCTGGGCATTACAACAAAATACATAGACCGCCATCCAACTACATCTATGACTAATAATCCACTTGTGGCGAATCAATCCGAGAACTCCACAAGTATTAAGTTGCGAACAACAGATAATTGCATTAAGCAAAATATGTAATGTAAACAAAGCATATGCCCTTGAGCATATGAATGTTGTTTTCTCCCTAGTAGCAATAGCACATCTACAACCTTAGAGGTTTCTGTCACTCCCCCAGATTAAATAGAGGCATGAACCCACTATCGAGCATAAATACCCCCTCTTGGAGTCACTAGCAACTACTCGGCCAAGATAGCTACTAACAACGGAGAGCATGCAAGATCATAAACAACATAGAGATAACAAAAGATATATTTCAGTATAGCAACTCAATCATAACACCAATATTCATCGGATCCCAACAAACCAAACATGTAGAATTACATAACGGTGATCTCAATCATGTAGGGTGATACGTCTCCAACGTATCTATAATTTTTGATGCTCCATGCTTGTTTTTACACCATTTGCCTACTGTTTCGTTACACTTCGTGGAACTTTTATGCATTTTCCGGAACTAACCTATTAACGAGTTGCCACAGTGCCAGTTGCCTGTTTTCTGCTGTTTTTGTGTTTCAGAAGTGATACACAGGAAATATTCTCAGAATTGGACGAAACAAGTTCCTGAAGTCTTATTTTACCCGGAAGCTTCCAGAGATCCGAAGAGGAGTAGGAGGGGGGCCACCAGGGCCCCACACGCAGGGGTGGCGCGGCCAGCCCCCTGGCCGCGCGGGCCCCGTGTGAGGGCGCCTGGCTCCTCCTCTGACATCGCCCCTTTGCCTATAAAGACCCCCCGACGAGAAAAACCTAAGTACCCGATTAGTTTTCTAGAACACATCGCGATCCACCGCCACCGTCGACCCGAAGATCGGGAGGGTCCAGAAGCGCTTCCCGGCACCCTGCCGGAGAGGGGAATCGCCACCGGAGGTCTTCTTCATCACCATGCTTGCCTCCGGAGCGATGAGTGAGTAGTCTACCTTGGCCTATGGGTCCATAGCAGTAGCTAGATGGTTGTCTTCTCCGCCATGTGCTTCATGTTTAGATCTCATGAGCTGCCCTACATGATTGAGATCACCGTTATTTAATTCTACATGTTTGGTTTGTTGGGATCCGATGAATATTGGTGTTTATGATTAAGTTGCTGTACTAAATTATATCTTTTGTTATCTCTATGTTGTTTATGATCTTGCATGCTCTCCGTTGTTAGTAGCTATCTTGGCCGAGTAGTTGCTAGTGACTCCAAGAGGGGGTATTTATGCTCGATAGTGGGTTCATGCCTCTATTTCACCTGGGGGAGTGACAGAAACCTCTAAGGTGGTAGATGTGCTGTTGCTACTAGGGAGAAAACAACATTCATATGCTCAAGGGCATATGCTTTGTTTACATTACACACTTTGCTTAATGCAATTATCTGTTGTTCGCAACTTAATACTACTGGGGTGTTCGGATTGATATCCCCGGGAGTGGATTATTAGTCATAGATGCAGTTGGATGGCGGTCTATGTATTTTGTTGTAATGCCCAGAGTAAATCTCATAGTGATCTTCTTGACATATCACGTTTATCTTTATTCTATCAATTGCCCAACTGTAATTTGTTTACCCAGCATGTGTTATTTTATCTATGGAGAGACACCACTAGTGAACTGTGGACCCCGGTCCTATTTACATCATATTGCTATCACCTGTTTACTTTACTCGCACTGTTTACTTTATTCGCATACTATATTGTTTTCCACTCGATACGCTCATAACCTTTGTTTCAAGCAAACCGGTGAGATTGACAACCTCATCGCAAGTTGGGAACAAAGTACTTGGTTGTGTGTGTGCAGGTTCCACGTTGCTATTGGCCGAAGACAAGTCAACAAGTATCGTTAACGGCGCCCTTGTTGGAGTGTTATTAAGCCAATCCGCATCACCTTCAGTCGTTTGTCTCTCCTCTCCTGATCGATATTAAACCTTGGTTTCTTAACTGAGGGAAGACTAGTTGCTATACTCATCATACCTTCCTCTTGGGGTTCCCAACGGGCTGGTTATTCACCACGCACAAGGACAGTCTGCTCCCACATCAACCAGTAGCAGCTAATTTTCTGGCGCCGTTTCCGGGGAGGAAGAGAAGACTTCTGCGAGGGGAGTTTTCGCACACACATTCTTTACTTTGTTTTATTGTTTTGCTTTACTTTATTTATTTTACCTGCATTGCTTTATATCAAAAACCCAAAAAAATTAGAATCCTTGGTAGTTGCTATTTCTTTACTTTTAGTTTATTATGTCTAGTTCAGTTGCTACTACTATGTCGCCCGAGGACATGATTTTTACTTTTAAGCAGAAAGATGAGGAAAGCTTTAAAGAAGCTTTGTCTAGAATTTATGATTGGCATGAAAAAACTGAACCTAAAATGACTTTGAGTTTGCTTCTTAGTAGCTTTTACTTTGGACTTTCTCTTCATTATAGATATGCTTTGGATGCTACTGCAGAAGGAGATTTCCTTCATTGTGATGGAGATCAAGCCTTCAATATTATAAAAAAGTTGATTACAATTTACAGCATGCCAACCTTGTCGATGGATTTCGTGTCGCAAGAACACGGGGTACCACGCGACAGACCCAAGGATTCGAACGCAGGGGGCTGAACGTGTGAGATCTTGGATCGCAACGAAACACGGTGACGGAAGCCTCGATTGTCGGACGCGCAACGCACTGCAGAGAGGGAGACCGAGCTTTACCCAGGTTCAGGGCCCTCGTGGTGAGGTAAAACCCCTACTTCCTGCCTTCTTGTATTGCGACGCGACACCTCGCGAGGAGTACAAGGCCTTGGTTACAAAGCTCTAGTTGGCCAGAGGTTGAAGAACCTGCGTGCCCAACTAGCAGCTCGAAGAAGATGAAGATCAGATCAGACCGGATCCCCCTAAGGGGTGGCCTCCCCCCTTTTATAGTGCCAAGGTCCTCCTTCCCCTTATCTTCTTGGGGAAGGGGTTGCCACACACGGCCAAGGAGGGAGGACAGCTGTAGACTGTGTTCTTCTGTAGACTTGGTCTTCGTAGGGTAGCGGCGCCGGTCCACAGGAGTGGGTGGAGGAGGCTGACGTCCTCCTCTGGCGCCCTGCACCGTCCATGCTATATTTAGGGGGGTGGCCAACTGCCACTGTGCCACTTTGGGCAGGCACAGAGAAAGTTGGTCTCCTCCCTGTCGGGGGTAGCGTGGGCGGTACGCGGTCTTCTGCCTGTTGTCTTCTTGCTCCGCACGAAAACGTGCTAGGCTGACGTGGGCGTACCTCCTCTCCTCACCAGCAGGGGCTCGTGAGGAGGTCTTCTGGTCCTTAGTGATTTCTGTCGTCGTTCTCCTCACGAGGCGCCTCCTCGTGAGGGTCTTCTCCGTAGCGAAGATTGTTGATTCTCCCCTGGGCTGAAGATGGGCCGATGACGGAGCCCAGGAGCAGGTGGACCGGGATACCCCGGTATCCAGAACACCGACAGTAGCCCCCGGGAGCCCGGCCCACACCGCGCCCTCTTGAGGAAGCGAAGGGTCGGGGGCCCCCGAAGCTGCTGGGCCCTCCAACGGCACGCGTCAACTGCGCGGTCAGAGGACCATGTGAAGAAGCATAGACTCCGGACACGTGGCGCGGCCGCAGCTGGCGAGACGAAACGGCAGGCGAAGCTACGGTCTCCGAGGCGTCAACCTGCCATAATGATGTGTCGCTTGACTGCAGAGCGCAGCGCCAACGCTTCGATTCCTGCGCAAGGATTTGACACATCGACGCCGGATGCCTCCCTTAAATAGATCCTCCTCGAGACCTCCGGCACTTCACCTCCTTCCTCCTGTGCCACTTCTGCTTCCTCGCCCCCAAGCTCATGGATCCCTCCAACTCCTCCGCCGCCGTGGGATTGAGCTCCGGGGCGAAGCGCCGCGGACGTCCCCTGGGCAGCGGGAAGAAGACGAAGGTCCCGGCCCAGTGGACGCCCGGCGCCGGTGGCCCCCTCCGCATCGGCGCGCCGCGGCAGGACGAGGCGAGCCGGGCCGCCGCGGGGACCTCCGGCGCCCTGACCCTCAGGGGTCCTGCGCGTGGAGGCGCCCTGAACTCGCCGTCGCCGCTGGCGGCGGCGCCTGCTCCCCGCGCCTCGGGGAGCATCGATCGGGCCCTCCGGGAGGTGGAGGCCGCCCTGGGCCCCCCTCCCCTGCTGCAGATCTTCCGGCCCCGCCGGTGAACGGAGTGGTTGCCACTCCGCGCCCTTTGGCGGCGGCGCTGCTGGGACCCCTCATTGCCCCGGGGTCCCGCTTCTTGGAGCTCCTCGGCGTCGTCGACGCCCCGGGCTTCAACTCCCTCTGGCTGCCAGACGCCATCCGGAGGGCGATTCACGCCCATGGCCCGGCCGCCGGGGAGATCGCCCTGGGGGAGCAAAGCAGGCCAGATCTCTTCTGGCCTGTGGACATCCTCTTCGGGGCGAACGGCAACGTCGTTCTCTCTGGCCGCTGGAGGCCCTTCGCCCTCGGCTGCCGCCTCCGCGTCGGCGACCGCCTCGTCTTCCGCTTCAAGCTGGGGACCCTGGAGGCTACGGTGCGGATCTTCACCGCCGACGGCGTCCGCCGCACCTACCCCCAGCTCGCGGCGCAGTGAAGAGGAGGCCCTGGCGCGGTAGTCTTCTGGGGAGGGGAGCTAGTCTCCTCCCCTCTTTTGCCTTGTAGTCCTTGCCGGCGGGGAATGCCCCGCCGTGCTTCGCTCCTTCCCCCGCTGGGGGCAATTTAATGAAATCCTTTTGTTGATCATATTGCTGTCCTCCACTGTCCTGGCCGTTCGCTTGCTCGAGAGCCCTGGTGAGCTGTAGGTATCGACGGGAAGCCTCCCTCCACCTCAGAGCTCGGGACGGGTTCGGCGTCGATGACACAGTGGACGATTCCTGAGACAAGAAGTTGAAGAAAGAGTTGGAAAAGAAAAAACCCCAAATCCCCGAAAACGGAAAAACAAGTCGGTAAAACAAACGAAAAAAGAAGGCAAATAAGATGCCCCTGTGACCGGCACAGGGACCTTCTCCGTCGTGGAGGAGCGCGGCACTATCTGTGCCAGCAGCTAAGAGCAAATTGCCGCGCGTGGCGATTCACGGGGCCTTCCTCGTCGTTGAGGGAAGCTGGACCCTCACGGACGTGAAAACGTCGACGCTTAAGAGAGCCCAGAGACCGTCGACACCTCACAAGGGTTGCTCATGAGGTGAAGGGCCTGGAGCGGACCTCCGGATCTGCGTCTCCTTCGCAAGATTTATCGGAGCGGCCTTGGTCTTCAATAATCCTGCCACGTTAGGCCTTCCTCGAGAGAGGGAATCCTCCTGCGGATGCTAGTGCATCGATGCGTCTTTGCTCCCTCGTGAGGGTTGCTCACGAGGGGTAGGTCCTTAGCGGGTGCCATGGGCACACCTTGGACTTTTCCTCGAAGATTTTTTATTTTCTAGCGTACTTCGCGAGGAACTAAGCACCATGGGCATCCAGAGGTGATCGTTAACGGGGCCGTCGCCCCTGACCAGAGCTCACTCCCTTCGGGTTTTTCGGGCTTGCTGTTTTCCGGGCGAAGGCCCCAGCATAGACACCGTGCCTAGCCCCCTTCCGCGAGGAGTACAACAGAAAATAAATGGACTTCATGCCATTTTGATGTCATGCCGAAGCAGAGGCGCTATATTGCGCATTAACTTAATATCAGTGCTTAAGAGCAAATTGAGCTGATACAAGTGCCGTGAAACGGTCTTTTTCTCCTTGTGAGGAACCTAAGGGTAGAACTTTCGCAGATGAGCTATGTTCCACGGGTTCCCCACTGGCACGCCTTCTGCGGTTTCCAGCCGCGCCGAGCCTGGCCTGGCGATGTGCGTCACCTTGAAGGGCCCTTCCCACATTGGAGACAGCTTGTGCAGGCCCTCGCGAGAGAGTATTCTCCTCAGCACCAGGTCGCCGACCTCCAGAGTTCTTGCTCGAACATGGCGGCTATGGTAGCGGCGTAGTCCTTGCTGGTACCTCGCGGCACGGAGCGCGGCTTGGCACCGAGCTTCCTCGAGCAGGAGGAGGCGATCCTTGATGAGATCCTCTTGGCGAATTTCGTCGAAGGCGAGCACTCTTGGCGACCCGAACTTGACGTCGGTGGGAAGAACAGCCTCCGCTCCGTAGACCAGGAAGAAAGGGGTTTCTTCGGTGGGTTTGGTGGCGGTAGTCCTGATGGACCACAAGATGGATTGGAGGTTGTCTAACCATTTTCTGCCGCAGGCCTCGAGCTTGGCGTTGAAGCTTTTCGTCTTGAGTCCTTTGAGTACTTCAGCGTTGGCACGCTCGGCTTGGCCATTGCTCCGGGGGTAGGCGATGGAGGCGAAGCAGATTTTGATGCATGTCGATGCGCAGTATTCCCGGAACAAGCCGCTGGTGAACTGGCTGCCGTTGTCGGTGATTATGCGGTTAGGCACACCAAAGCGACAGACCAGTCCACGGATGAACTTGACGGCAGACCTGGCCGGGATTGTGCACACCGGTTCCACCTCCACCCACTTGGTGAATTTGTCGATGGCGACGTAGAGGTAGCGATAGCCCCCTTGCGCTCTGGGAAATGGACCGAGGATGTCCAGACCCCAAACTGCAGAGGGCCAAGTGAGTGGGATGGTCCGCAGCTCTTGCGCCGGCTGATGTATCTGCTTGGCGTGGAATTGGCATGCCTCGCACCTCTTGACCATCTCCGCCGCATCTCCGAGCGCCGAAGGCCAGTAGAAGCCACTTCGATATGCCTTTGCGGCTAGAGTTGCAGCAGAAGCATGATGGCCACACTCGCCGGCATGGATGTCCTTTAGAAGCTCTTGGCCTTGGTGAGTAGATATGCACTTCAGAGCGACGCCATTTGGGCGACGCCGGTACAAGTCACCGTCCTTGACGCAGTAGCCCGAAGCTTGCCGCACAATCCTCTCGGCCTCCTCTTCGTCCTCAGGAAGCCTGCTGCTGGTGAGGTAGGCCTTGAGCTCGACAATCCAATCCACTCCCTCCTGCCGAGCTAATGCCAGAAGGACGCGGTCACCCAAAGGAGGCCCGCAATCCGGAGCCCCCTGCTCCGGCGGTGGCGGCAAAGCAGAAGGAGGAGGTGGTTTGGATGTTGACGGAGAGGCGGACGGCTTGAAGAGACGCTCCTCAAAGACGCCGGCGGGCTGCGCCAGGCGATGAGAGGCGCGCTTGGCGATCTCGTCGGCTTCCACATTTTCTCCCCTCGGGATGTGCTTCAGCTCCAAGCCTTGGAAGCGTTTTTCCATCTTTCGATGCTCCTCGAGATAAGCCGCCATGTGCTCATCCCTTGGAGTGTAGCTCTTGTTCGAGAAGTTCACAACCAGCTGTGAATCTCCCTTGACGATGAGGCGCTTGATGCCCAAAGCGTTTGCTGCCCTTAGGCCGGCAAGTAGTCCTTCGTACTCCGCGATGTTGTTGGAGACCTTGTTCTCAGGCGCGAAGCAGAGCTGCACAGCGTAGAAAAGTTTGTCTCCAGAGGGAGAGGTTAGGACAGCACTGGCTCCCGCGCCGGGGAGGTTGAAGGCGCCGTCGAAGTGCATGACCCAGAGGCCTGGGGCCTCCTCTCCAGGGAGAGTTGATTCCACCTCTGGAGGCTCGTCGACGAACGGATCAGTCCATTCTGCAGTAAACTCGGCCAAAGCCTTGCTCTTGATTACCTTTGTAGTTTCGAAGGAGATCTCGAAAGGCTGAAGCTCCACAGCCCACTCAGCCACCCGCCCGGTGACATTGGGGTTGCGCAGGACGGTTTCCAGGGGCCGATCGGTTACCACCTTAATCGGGTGACCCTGGAAGTAGTGGCGTAGCTTCCGCGAGGCGATGAGCAAGGTGTAGAGCAACTTTTGCTGCATGGTGTAGCGCTCCCGCGCGTCGCGCAGCACCGTGCTGACGAAGTACACAGGCTTTTGCACCTTGACGACACCCTCGGAAGGCTCCTCCTCAGGAGGCTTTTGAGCGTTGCTCTGAGAGAGCGGCTCGGTTGGTGAAGATCCCTCGGGCGGCTCCTCTCGAGGGGCGGGAGGTGAAGCGGCCTCTTCCTCGCGAGGAGCCCCCGAGCTTGGAGGAGTGACCTCCTCCTTGGCGATTACCTTGACGTCCCGCTCCGCGACGAGAACGGCACTTGCAGTCCTTGGAGTTGCCGCGATGTAGAGAAGCAAGGGCTCGCGAGTCGTTGGGGCAACCATGATCGGTGGGCTCGTGAGGTACCTTTTTAACTCGACGAAGGCCTTGTCGGCTTTCGGAGTCCACTCGAACTTCCCGGTGCGCTTCATGAGCTTGAAGAAGGGCAAAGCTTTTTCCCCACTCCTCGCGATGAAGCGCCCCAGGGCTGCCATGCACCCCGCGAGGCATTGCATTTCCTTGAGATTGCGCGGAGGACGCATTTCTTCGATGGCCTTGACCTTGTCGGGGTTCGCCTCTATCCCGCGATTGGACACGAGGAACCCCAACAGTTTTCCCGACGGTACGCCGAAGGCGCACTTGGCGGGGTTGAGCTTGATGTTTACCTTCCTCAGGTTGACGAATGTTTCCTCCAGATCCTCGATGAAGGTGTGACCCTCGCGAGTCTTGACGACGATGTCGTCGACATAGGCTTCCGCATTCCTTCCCATCTGAGCCCCCAGGGCCTTACGCATGAGCCTTTGGAATGTAGCTCCTGCGTTCTTCAGGCCGAAGGGCATGCAGACGTAGCAGTACACCCCACAGGGCGTGATGAAGGCGGTCTTCTCTTCGTCATCCTTTGCCATCTTAATCTGATGATAGCCGGAGAACGCATCCAAGAAGCAAAGGAGGTCGCAGCCGGCGGTGGAGTCGACGATTTGATCTATCCTCGGGAGAGGGTAAGGGTCCTTGGGACAGGCCTTGTTGAGACTTGTGAAGTCCACGCAGAGGCGCCCACTGCCATTTGCCTTTGGGACGACCACCGGATTAGCGATCCAGGTGGGGTGGGCCACCTCGCGTATTAACTTGGCCTTCTTCAGCTTCTCTATTTCCTTGACGATGAAGTCTTGCTTCTCTTGCGCTTGCTTCCTGGTCTTCTGCTTCACGGGGTGTGCCTGAGGGCACACGGCTAGGTGGTGCTCAATCACCTCCCTGGGAACGCCGGGCATATCTGACGGGGTCCAAGCGAACATGTCAGAATTTGCCCGCAGGAAGGTGACGAGCGCGCTTTCCTATTTGGGGGAAAGCCCTGCCCCGACGGTGACGTAGTTGTCGCAGCCCCCAGCCTGAAGTGGGACCTTCTTGGTTGCCGAGCGCTCCTGGGTAAACTGGGGCCTCCTGCCGGAGGGTTCCGCAGCTTCCCCAATGCTCATGTCCAGCATCGGATGGACCAGGTCCTCGCTTGGAGTAGGCGATGCAGAGGCGGCTAACTTCTTCCCTGTCGAACCCAGAGGGTGGGGCTCGAGAGAGGCCTTCTTTGCCGCAGCCCGCTCTTGGGATACGAGCTGCTTCTTCCTCGCGAGGTCGCCGTAGTGTTCCAGTAGATCTTCGTCGGCGGGGAACATGGTGGCGGCCTCGCGGTAGACATGCTCAACTGATCGGAGAGCATCCTTCTCATTGCAGTGCACGGTGATCGTGCCGTTGGCGCCCGGAATCTTGAGGACGTTGAAGCCATGGTGCGTTGCTGCCATGAACCTAGCCAAGGCTGGGTAGCCGAGGATGGCATTGTATGGCAGGGCGATGTAGGCGACGTCGAAGTCGAGGCTTTCCGTCCTGTAGTTGTCCCGGGTGCCGAAGGTGACGGGCAGGCTTACCTGCCCAATTGGCATTGTAGATCCCTCGGTTACCCCGAAGAACGGCCGAGTTGGCATGAGCCGGTGGTACGGCACCTACATCTTTTCGAAGATCTCGACGGAGATGATGTTGAGGCCCGCCCCTCCGTCGATGAGAGTGCGATTGACGGCGACGTTATTGATGGTTGGCGTGCACAAGAGGGGGATTGTGCCCACGCCCCTTGTGGAAGCCGGATGATCCTTCTCGTCGAAGCCAATCTTGCACGTCGACCACTTCATCAGGCGATTGCCGAAGTTGGGCTGTGCCGCCGCGATCTCTCGCGACAGCTGTTTGAAGTGCCGATTTGACAGAGGAGCCTGAGCTCCACCCAGGAGGCAAGCGACGAAGTCTCGTGGCTCTTGATAGCCCCCTGGTTCTCCTCCCGACGATCGTTTGCTGGTGGGGGCAGCGGCAGCGGCTCGGGATCATCTCGAGACAGACCCCCACGGCGGCGACCTTCTTCGCGGTCGTCGTCGCGGCGATCGCCCCGGGATCCACTCTTGCCGTTGCTGCGGCCACCCCCGCGACGCTTGGCGACGCCATTTTCCTCGTGAAACTTCCGGACAATCCAACAATCCTCGGTATTGTGGGTGTCCTTCTTGTGGATAATGCAGTAGCGGCGACGTCGACCTTTATCGTGATCGGAGCGGTCCCCGCGGCGTTGCTTATGATCTGGCTCCGCCGCGAGGGCTGCAGCCTCCTTTCGCTTGGGGTCCTTGGACTTCGGCTTTGGGGGAGGCGCCTCCGGCAGATTGTGCACGAAGAGCCTCCCCTCCTCAGCCTTGGCGCAGCGGTCGGCGATCTCGAAGAGCCTGACGACGGAAGTCAGCTCATCATTCACAGACAGCTTCTCCCGCATCTTGACGTCGGAGATGCCCATGGAGAATGCGGAGATGACCTCCTCGTTGGAGATCCTGGGAATCTTGTTCCTCATCTGACTGAAGCGCTTGATGTATTGACGAAGCGTCTCGCCCTTGTACTGACGCACCGCTTTAAGATCGTTCTTAGTTGCGGGGCGCTCGTACGTGGGCATGAAGTTGGCAACGAACTGACGACATAAATCCTTCCACGACGTCACGGATTCGTGAGGAAGATTCATGAGCCAAGTTCCCGGAGCGTCCTTGAGGGCCATGGGGAACCAATTGGCCATGGCGCGCTGATCTCCACGCGCAGCCTAGACGGCGACGACGTAGAGTTGGAGGAATTCGACAGGATTTGTGGTCCCGTCATAACGCGCGCTGATGTCTGGCTTGAACTTGTCAGGCCAGACGACGTAGCGCTGCTGGCGAGTGAGGGCAAGACACCCGGGATTGTAGATCGGGACGCCGGGGGTCCTGACGTTCTTGCCAGCTTTGCCGATGTCATCGATGGCGCGGTCATGATTTTCGCGGCGGCGCTCGAGGGAGACGCGTGCGTCTTCCGGAGCGCGTTGGACGATTTGGCAGCTGGGCTCCCCGCGCGGCGAAGATGCGGCGCGGGAAACCACCTTCTTGGCCTTGTTGGCCCCTCCATCTCCGGCACCCGGGACGCGATGCCCCGCCGCCGGATCTGGGTTCCCCGCGCCTTGGGCTCCTCCCTGGGCCGGGTCTTCGTTGGCGATGGCGACGAGCTCGGCGATTTGAGCGCGCCACCCCTCACGCCCGTCGTCGGTGGGTTGACAGCGCAGCAGCTCCTGCGCCATGGCGAGCGCCTGCGCAGGAGACGGCTGACTCCCAGAACGAGCGCGAGAAGTGGCGGTGGCGGTGAAGGAGAGCGAAGGCTCTGTCCGCCTGGATGGGAGGTAGGAGGACTCCGGATCCTCCTCCTCTTCCTCCTCGGCCGAAGCTTCATGACGACGGAAGATGGGCTCGGTTTGCCCCCGAACAGCGTTGCGACGGCGAAGACGCTCGAGCCTTGCGTTGGCGTCGGCCATGTCGAAGCAGATCTAGAAGAAAACACACCACAGCCCCCTACCTGGCGCGCCAAATGTCGATGGATTTCGTGTCGCAAGAACACGGGGTACCATACGACGGACCCAAGGATTCGAACGCAGGGGGCTGAACGTGTGAGATCTTGGATCGCAACGAAACACGGTGACGGAAGCCTCGATTGTCGGACGCGCAACGCACTGCAGAGAGGGAGACCGAGCTTTACCCAGGTTCAGGGCCCTCGTGGTGAGGTAAAACCCCTACTTCCTGCCTTCTTGTATTGCGATGCGACACCTCGCGAGGAGTACAAGGCCTTGGTTATAAAGCTCTAGTTGGCCAGAGGTTGAATAACCTGCGTGCCCAACTAGCAGCTCGAAGAAGATGAAGATCAGATCAGACCGGATCCCCCTAAGGGGTGGCCTCCCCCCCTTTTATAGCGCCAAGGTCCTCCTTCCCCTTATCTTCTTGGGGAAGGGGTTGCCACACACGGCCAAGGAGGGAGGACAGCTGTAGACTGTGTTCTTCTGTAGACTTGGTCTTCGTAGGGTAGCGGCGCCGGTCCACAGGAGTGGGTGGAGGAGGCTGACGTCCTCCTCTGGCGCCCTGCACCGTCCATGCTATATTTAGGGGGGTGGCCAACTGCCACTGTGCCGCTTTGGGCAGGCACAGAGAAAGTTGGTCTCCTCCCTGTCGGGGGTAGCGTGGGCGGTACGCGGTCTTCTGCCCGTTGTCTTCTTGCTCCGCACGAAAACGTGCTAGGCTGACGTGGGCGTACCTCCTCTCCTCACCAGCAGGGGCTCGTGAGGAGGTCTTCTGGTCCTTAGTGATTTCTGTCGTCGTTCTCCTCACGAGGCGCCTCCTCGTGAGGGTCTTCTCCGTAGCGAAGATTGTTGATTCTCCCCTGGGCTGAAGATGGGCCGATGACGGGGCCCAGGAGCAGGTGGACCGGGATACCCCGGTATCCAGAACACCGACAGTAGCCCCCGGGAGCCCGGCCCACACCGCGCCCTCTTGAGGAAGCGAAGGGTCGGGGCCCCCCGAAGCTGCTGGGCCCTCCAACGGCACGCGTCAACTGCGCGGTCAGAGGACCATGTGAAGAAGCAGAGACTCCGGACACGTGGCGCGGCCGCAGCTAGCGAGACGAAACGGCAGGCGAAGCTACGGTCTCCGAGGCGTCAACCTGCCATAATGATGTGTCGCTTGACTGCAGAGCGCCGTCATCGATGTGGGAAAAGGCAATATAAGATTTATCTCTCCACCTTGCAATAACCATGTCTTTCCTAGAGTCAAGAGCAAAGGTAAGAAAGGAAGACGTAAGGCACGTGCTGATCCTAGCACTTCATCACTTGATATTACTTGATTCGCAATTTTCTGCGCCTAGCTCAAAGGCGTTAAAGAAAAGCACTCTTGGGAGATAACCCAATATTTTTTTTTCAGTACTTTTTCTTTTATTTGAGTCTTGGAAGTCATTACTACTGTAATGACCGCTCCTTATCCTTTTTATTTCGTTTTTGTGCCAAGAGAAGCCTCTAATTTGAGTGAGGTAAAGATTTGGGGATGTTGCTGTCCTGAAACTATTTTCGGTGCTGCACCGTAAAAATTCGTATAAATTCTCTGTTTATCTTTTGGACCTGCGATTTCTTGTGCATATGCCCCAGGTTATATCCAAACTTTTGTTAGTTGAACACTTTTTGATTTGAGCAACAGAAAATCCCTAAAAAATTCGACCTTTGTCAGCTGTTCAGTTTTGACAGATTTCTGCCAATATTTGTGTTTGCCACTTTATCGCTTTCTTTTGAGTTCTTTTGATCACGGAACTTTTGGGGAGGTTGCTACAGTAGTATTTGCTATATATGTGGTGGTTTTGAGTTGAAACCTGAAGCAAATAGAGGATTGATTATATGTTATGCTTGCACTAATGTTGCTAATAGAATTGTGTTTAGTTTTGTATGAAGGAAGTTTTCAAGTGTAGGGATTGAAGAATGATGAGATGAGTTGAAGAATGGACAAAAGCTCAAGCTTGGGGATGCCCATGCATCACCCCAAGAAATATCCAAGAAGTACAAGCGTCAAAGCTTGGGGATGCCCCCGAGGCACCCCTTCTTCATCGGCAAAAATCAGGTCACCTTTCAAGACACTATATTTTTATTGCTTCATGCACTATGTGTTTTTCTTGGAGCGTCAGTTGTTTTAGTTTTCTTAGTTGGTTTAGTTTGTTTGTTTGCTGCAATAAATGGTTGGACACCAACAAATTTCCTTTGGAGAAGTTGCCTTGTTTTCATTTGCAAAGAACGCTCTAGTTTTCACTCTTATTAAAAATCGAGAGTTCTTCTTTTTTCTGCTGCTGCTTTTGGTTTTCGTTTTCGCCTTGATTTGCGTTCAGACCTTGTCATATCTTTTCATCAAGGTGTATTTTTGCCTCTGTGTCGTCGTGGTGAAACAACATATGCCATAGGATGGCTTGAATGGGGGCCGAACTAGATGCTGGAGGATTCGGGAGAGGGGAACGGGCTAAAGAGCACGACAGAAAGGAACACAGATCTACCCAGGTTCGGGGCTCTCGTAAGGAGATAACACCCCTACTCCTGCTCTACTGGTTGTATATTTGGGTCGATGTAGTACACAACAATGGTGCTTCCAAGCTCTCTGCTAGAGAAGGAAGATGAACTGCTAAGTGTAGGAACATAGAGTGACCAACCCTTTTCTAGGGCTCCCTATGCCACCTTATATAGTGGTAGCCAGGGTTACAACGGTCATAAGGGACCACAAGACACGGGCTACACTCCAAATAGGACTTACTGACGAAGGCACCGACCCTTGACTTCCTCCCTGATTGCTCTCGATGGGACTTCATATCCCTGTACCTTGTACCTCTTGAACTGTGGCCTTACCTCTGTGAGGTGAGCTCTGTACTTGTGCACAGTGAGGGTTGGTAGACCACCACTGTGCACCCTGCCATCCCACTCTGCTACCATGCTTGGATGTTTTCTTCCTTGATTGTAGGGATGTGACACCTTGGTTGACTTAAGTATCCCGGATATGACCGTTGGCCATACCCAGGACATATATGCCGGACCAACGACCTACGAGGGTCGGGTAATCCGGCCTCCCCTGCTTCTGCACAACACACCAAATGGTTAGGTCGGCATATCTAAGTATATGCCGGCACACTTTTATAAGTATTCCGGCAATACCGGCATATCCAAGTATCAGCCGGGATACACACATATGCCGGCCTAGCCGATGCTCTTATATTCCGGCCAGGCCCTTCCTTGATAACCCGGCATAAAGTCAACCATAGACCTTGTGTTTTTCTAGTCTCTTGACCCTACCGGGGGTCATCCCCCCGACACTAGTCCCCGAAGCTGCCGAGGTTCCCCAGTCATTACTGTGGAGCCTTGACAGGTTCAACATACCTTTCTTCATTATGCCCCGGCGATCATATTATATGCCGGCACATCTGCACATATCCCGGCCTCTGTTCCTGTTCCAAAACTTATTCCGGCCGGTCCCGAGGGTATTCCGGAAGGAATATATACATCGGGCAATTATTCCGTCATATAGACGAGTCTTCCTTGAGAAGCCACGCCTGACAGTTTGCATCGAAACTTGGAACCGTCCTGCCACCTCGAACGGTCACCCACGATGTGACGGTTCACAGTGCAGTTACTCCTCGCCATCATTGCGTCATGGCACGGTTACCGGAACCGCCGCCCCACTCCGTGCCGCCACGTGGCGACTCTCTGCAGGAACGGTCGGGGGAGTGGAACACTCCCACGATCCCCACGACCCTGACCTGGCAGACATATAAATAGGGCGGCGGGGGTAAACTTATCTTTTTACCCCCCACCATCGTCTTCCTCCCCTGCTCCTTTGCCTCCTGCGCTCCACCGCCGGTCCGAAGAACAGCATCGCCGCCGCAGCCGACCTGCTCCCCGCCGACGCCGACGCTCGACGGCGCCCGGCATCTCCGTCGACGACGCCGCCGCCGCCGCACCGTTCCTCCGCGACATTGCAGGGAGATTGAAACTCTTCCTGCACGCTCGCCGCCGCTCCATCGTCGCCGGCCAAGCTCCGGTGAGACCTCCCTCTGTTCTTCCTCCTTCACGCTTTTTATAACTTCGCATAGGTAACCACACTTGCATAGGTCTGCTTCAGTTTCAGAGCTAGTTTTCCCTTTGATTCGACTAGCATTGCTAGGCAACGCTCGCAGGTGTTCATCTTTAGGAGTTTTACCCTTATTTGTTTCCTATTTTAACTGTCTCGGTAGATCTTTTTATCTCTGCTAACATTGGTGAGGGCGGTATGCCGGAGAGACTAACCTCCCTCTTTTCTCTGGCCTTGATAGGAATAACATCACGGGACTCCGGCTCTCACGCCTTGTCCCGGCCACTAAGATGGCATCTTCAAGCATGACGGGTACCTCGGCCTCTGAGGAAGATACCTCGGCCCGAGCCCAAGGACGCTCCGGCTGGGAGGGGTCGGAGGTCACTCCGGCCGACATATCCTGGGTCACCTCCACCAGGAGAGTCCCGGAGGGCGTAGCATGCCGGCTACCAGCAGGAGAAACTGTGCCGGCACCTGAACCTGGCGAACGCATCATCTTCATCGCCCACTTCGAGCGTGGCTTCGGCCTGCCGGCATCGGACTTCTTCCGGGACTTCCTCAACACCTACGATCTACAACCTCATCATATACCGGCCAATGCCGTGATGATCCTCTCCGCCTTCGCTGCCTTTTGCGAAGGCTATGCCGGCATAGAGCCCCTTACTCAAGGCTGGGCGAAGTACTTCCAACTGCGGAAGCAAGTCGTCCAAGAGCCGCCCCGGAGCAAGGACGACCCGCCGGAGACGGCCCAGGAAAAGAAGGACCGCCCCATGACCCTCTGCGGCGCGGCCACCATCATGTCCCGGAAGGTCTCGGACTTCCCCAAGGTGGAGCTCCTGGAATCTTGCAAGAAGTGGCAGAAAAGCTTCTTCTACGTCAAGAACACCACCGACGAGGATCTGCTCAACCTGCCGCCATTTGTGGACGAGCCACCCTTGGCTATGACGAATTGGACCTACAACCCGAAGAACTCGGTGATGCCGGTGAATGCGCTTCACCGGGTTAAGGGCGAGCTCCGGGATGCCGGTCTTACTCCTCAGGACCTGGTGGCCTGCTATATAAGCCGGCGCGTCTCCCCTCTGCAGCGCCGGTCGCACAAGATCTGCCAGATGAGCGGGCCAATGGACCCCACCCGGCACTCCACACACGAGCTGACTCCGGCCGACATTCTGCGCCGGATTAAGGATGTCTGCAAGTCCTCTCAGGCCACTTTTGCCTGGGGGCTAGAACCATACAGCCGGGATAGGCCTGCCCCAACGGTAAACCGTCCTATCCGATACATAAAGTCCATGTCCGGCACATAGATACTTAAGCTGACACATGTCTATTTGCCGACACATATCATATTGATCCGACATACCTCTTCCACCGGCATATTTCCTTGTCTGAATACTTTGACTTTGCTGTTTATACAGAAATTCAGCTTCCAAGCCATGGAGAACTCCCGGATCAAGATCGCGGCGGGCCGCACTGTTGCGGATGTTGAAGATCCGGATCATTGGGATAAGCTACCCAGGAGCACCCGTGCTGCAGCTGCCATGGGTAAGGGCTCTTCATCCCGGCATTATACTCAAGACCGGAGTGAGATTGATTCTGACGAGGAGATCCTGCTGTACTATGACCCGATGCCACTTGC